>CM038364.1:3580984-4058384 GCA_021464625.1 Proterorhinus semilunaris
GCAGGCATTGAGCAGGGATCAGCTGAGATTAGGGCCATTCAGACTGAAACCCAGGCGGGAGTTAGGTCGTTAGGACTTAGAACTACAAAGACTCATGGCAAGAAAGATGTGTACCCACAGGTGAGAGAGGGGAGGGGCTTAGCCAAGCTGAACTCCTCCCTGTGGTCGTTATCTAGTCTGCCGGCTGAACTGAACTTTAGTGTTGCTGAAAAAAACATCCCCGGAGTAGCTTTGCGGCGTTCATCGTTTTCCCGAGACATGAGACACTGTCCCCATTTGGTTTGTGTCCTGTGCTTTTCATTTTGATGTCACATACACTCAACAAAAATATAAACGCAACACTTTTGTTTCTGCTCCATTTTTCATGAGATGGACTTAAAGATCTAAAATTCATTCCAGATACACAATATTACCATTTCTCTCAAACATTGTTCACAAATCAGTCCAAATGTGTGATAGTGAGCACTTCTGCTTTACTGAGATAATCCATCCCACCTCACAGGTGTGCCACATCAAGATGCTGATCTGACATCATGACTAGTGCACAGGTGTACCTTATACTGCCCACAATAAAAGGCCACCCGGAAATGTGCAGTTTTTTGCTTTATTGGGGGTCTGGGGACTCAGAACCAGTCAGTATCTGGTGTGACCACCATTTGCATCGAGGTCTTGACCTGACTCCAGCTCGTCGCCGTAACAGACTTGAGTGAGCAAATGCTCACATTCGATGGCGTCTGGCACGTTGGAGAGGTGTTCTCTTCACGGATGAATCTCGGTTAGGGTTAGGGTTAGGTGAACATCACCTCATGTTTCAGCAAGATAATGCACGGCCCCATGTTGCAAGGATCTGTACACAATTCTTGGAAGCTGAAAATGTCCCAGTTCTTGCATGGCCAGCATACTCACCGGACATGTCACCCATTGAGCATGTTTGGGATGTGCTTGACCGGCGAATACGACAGCGTGTACCAGTTCCCACTAATATCCAGTAACTTCGCACAGCCATTGAAGAGGAGTGGACCAACATTCCACAGGCCACAACTGACAATCTGATAAACTCTATGGAAGAAGATGTGTTGCACTGCATGAGGCGAATGGTGGTCACACCAGATACTGACTGGTTCTGAGTCCCCAGACCCCCAATAAAGCAAAAAACTGCACATTTCAGGGTGGCCTTTTATTGTGGGCAGTATAAGGTACACCTGTGCATCATGATGTCAGATCAGCATCTTGATGTGGCACACCTGTGAGGTGGGATGGATTATCTCAGCAAAGCAGAAGTGCTCACTATCACACATTTGGACTGATTTGTGAACAATGTTTGAGAGAAATGGTAATATTGTGTATCTGGAATGAATTTTAGATCTTTAAGTCCATCTCATGAAAAATGGAGCAGAAACAAAGGTGTTGCGTTTATATTTTTGTTGAGTGTAATAAAAATGGTCTTTTATCACTGATTAGAGTTCAACTGAGCTAACCAATAAAATAAGTTATCTGTTGGTTTTTATAGAACATCAAATATATTTCCTTTTTGCTCACATTAATGCTGGGCCCTTCTCTTGCAAATTAGGTTACTCCAAGGACAACGGCGGCTCACAGTAAGTGATAAATGAACAGATCCACAGCTCTTTTTTATTTTTATTTTGACTCTTTTGACCGCACTTCCTCTGCTACTTCTTCAGTGTTTCGAACCCTCACCTTGAGCAATTCGGGGAACTTTGCGTACGGGCCCACGCTGGCACTACACAGGAGCGGGGGGGGGGGGGGGGGGGCCTTGTCGCTTGTGTACCTGATGTGACGTGAATAATGCATGAGCCTCCGCCTCACCTCGCGCTCCTAATACTAATAATAACTGCTTTTAAAAATCAGCGGGCGCCGGCGACACGACTTTCTGGGGCGCGGAGGGAAACGCTGTGAGGTTTCCAGTCAAAACACCAAAATCACCCCGTGGAACGTGTAACACATCGACAGTGAAGCGGTCCCTTTTCATCAGTGGCAGTCGAAGAGTTTTTGTTTTAAGCAGGTATCAGATTAAGAAAAACGGAATACATTTGGAAAGGTTCTAGATGACGTCGCCGCTGTATTCCAGATTGTGTTCTTCTTTTCCTTCCTTTGTGGAACGTCTTGTCCCGACACTGAAGGAGAGTTTGAATTATTAAAATGCTTTTTCGGAGCACAAATGCATAGCCAGAAGACATTTCTGACAGTATAGCACTAACAAGGGGCGGAAATTGGATTTTTGCAAACATCCCTGGGCGCTACACGGAGCAGAATGACAAGTGCAAGGGAAGGAGCGGAAAGCGAGGCGGCGTTTATCACGATGAGAGGGGGTGATGTGCACGGAAGCGACACGCAGGTTCTGGCTTGACTTTCGGGTCAGGAGTCGGTCTGGTGTAGGCCGGTACCGTGGTTTCGTTTTCACACATGTCGGAGCGCCTCATGGGTCAGCCCGAGATCGTCCCACTTTCAACAGCATTTACCTCACAGTTGGTTCAGTCAAAGTTCGCACACGCTCGCACCAGACATCGCACCGTCAACAAACTGGTTCCCATGACAACGGGTAACGGGCATCGTCCTGTCAAAGCCTCCCTGATGTTATGCTATGGCCGCTCCTCTCTCGCGCGGTTAAATACAGTGAAGCTGATGAACAAGGTGTGGAGAAATGACCTTAATGGGCTTTATTGCAGCAGGAAGGGAACGAGGGGCAGGAGAGAGACAAACTGATGACATAAAGTTGATCCATTTTGCCTCGTCAGAGCCGTGATCCAAACGTCCTCATGCAGCGCGTATATTCTTTCTTTGTTTGCGCAGAAAAGAGGCGTGAAAGTGAGAGTAGTTTGCCCCAAGGTCGGCCGCATTCACACCACACCTGCTCTGCCTCAGAGGCGAGTGAAGCCGGACGCGGAGCGGCTGGTTTAGAAAGTGCTGCTCTCGGGTCAAGAGCCACTTTAGGGTGACCTAACAAGAGCCTGTGTGAAAACGCCATTAGTTCCTTTGTTTTTATTATGGTGAAGCTAAATCCAAGTTCCCCTTTAGTCTTAAAATTCGGCACCGACAACCTCATCATAAAAAGTAAAAACTCATTTTAAGAAGGCTTGGAAAAGTTTATTGTGAAATTTCAGGAAAGGAAATTAACAGTAGACTGAGGGAGGTGTGGCTTCCTCCAGCGTGGGGTAACCAAGGGTCATTCATGCTAGCCATTTGGCTGAGTAATATATATATATATATATATATATATATATATATATATATATATATATATATATATATATATATATATATATATATATATATATTAAAACAGTAATTCTTAAAGTGCTCCAGGGCGGCACGTTTTTGTGATTGTGATTTTTTTTTTGACAGATATTGCAATTCGAGTTTGCGATACCGAACATCCAGAGTCTGCCCTCAAAGTGCTCATGCCCTTCCCAATACTGTATAACTGTGAAGGTGAAATTCTCCTCTTTAGAGCCAGACATTCAGAAACTGATGTGTGATGAGCAGCACCACTCGTCTCAACATTCACGTTGAGTTTTTGATGGAAATCTCAAAATGTATCCACAGATCTATTAGTTTTGTCATGTATAGTTTTTGTTTCATGTGTAAAATCCCAGTAGTTTCAGTGATATTGGACACTAAGGGGAGTATTTTCCCCCCAGCATCTTTTCAGCATTTTGTTACCATAGTTACAACTATAGACTTCCTACCACAGCCTCAGTTTTAAACTATTGACATTAGGTGGGACCTCTAGGCTATTACAGCAGTTTTTCCCCCACATGTTTGTTGTTCACATTTCACAATTACATATTAAATGAAATGTATGTAAGAATTTAACAAAATAATTGCATTTGTGTTTGAATAATTAGTTTTTTACTTGAAACGGTTGCATATCAAACATAAATTTAGCTTATCCTTCTTATTTTGTTGTTTTTTGGGGACGTGTTGGAGTGGGATTGTTAGGGGCTCCACAGAAAAAAAACTGGAACATAAAATGGTCCTTGGGCTGAAAAAGTTTGAAAAAAACTGTATTAAAAGAAGAGAAAACAGATTTGACTAAATAGATAATTGATAAAATAATACATAAACGAAAAGTAAATTAAACTATTTCTTTCTGCCGAGGAGTGCATTAAAATACGTTTAGAGTTCATAAAAATATATGAATAAACATTACAAAATTACAAAACGCTACAAAAATAATATATACAACAGTTATGTGCTTTTAAATTGTAATTAAACGTTGAACATTATTGTCATTTTACCGGGTCAAATAAACACGAGAAGTCATCGAATTGTTGAAGGAGTCTAAAACCCCTATTGCCCGTGAACGCACCGCTGTCACCTCCACTGTTGGCTAGCACGGGAGCTAACATCCAGCTAACATGAGCGCTGCGGTCGTGGTCCGAAGGTTAGCGGCTCTATCGGGGGCTTCTGCGGTCGGACTGGGGGCGTATGGAGCTCACGGTACCATGCCAGACAGGCTAACTCCAAACACGCTCGGACAGCCTTTTTATCCGCTACTTTTAGCCCGCGAGACGGCTGTGTTATTGCATGAAGTTATAGTTGGCAAACGGGTCTGCAGAAAGATGTGAAATGTAGATTGTTGGTCTTATAAAAGTGGCTATGTTCACGATATCGAAACAATACATGGCTTTTTGCATTCTATGTGAAGTATAAAATAATTCGGGAGTCATACAATTTGACCTACATAAATGCATCATCATTATACTTTGGCTAAGTGTGCCATTTAATCATTGAATTCTAGTGTTCTAGTGCAGTAGTCTCATGTTTAATAACCCTTTGAAACCCGACCATTACTGAATGTAAAAAAAGAAAAGAAAAGGAAAACAGATTTCTATTTAAATTGTATATTTTGTTTTTTTCCACAGGTTTCAAAAACTCAGACCCTGATGACTACCGCATAGTGGTAAGTTCAACCTGCCACAAATAACCTTAAACAGATCATTTTATAAGCGTTAGAGGCCCGGATGCATCAGCTGTTTGCCTACCATTCACCAAAACATTAAGTAAACGACTACAGCAATCGCTTGTATGGCTGGGAGCAACATCTGTTCACTTTTGCTGAGAAAACAAAAGGAGAATCAGAATGACGACGTAAGAACATCTTGGATCATTTCTTCAATCTGGAAAACGACATCGTAGGCTGCATACATGTCATTTATCTAAAAGGGACGTAATAAAAGCTGTAGCTATAATTACATTATGAACTAATGTTACACAAACAAATATGATTAAATGTAAATTAGAAGTTCTCAGCGCTCTCTGCCCATTCATTTCTGTGGAGGAGGGCCTCTGTTTCATCCACAGGGGGCGCTAACCTGCCCGTTGCTCCAGGGCAGCACGTTTTTGTGATTGTGATTTATTTCGATTTGCGGTTTTGACATTTCCTATTTTGCATACGGTTTATTTTTCATGCAATTTAGCTGCATACATATTTGTAAAACTACTGTTAAAGTTAAACATCATGGTACTTACAGTTCAGCTTCAAGACACAAATCTGCAAGAACGATTTACGATAAACGATACTGTTGAAGACCATATCATGGAACATGTACCACGGTACAGCTTTGTTTAGAAAAGTACTTTTAAAATATCCCATTATAAACATGAAATACAATAAAATGCAACCTATAAAAATAATAGCATTACATTGGGAAATATGATGAATATTGAGCCCAAAAAGGTCATGTTTATCTGTCATTTACTGAATGATAAGTCCATATAATAATTATTGTGACAGTGTCTTTGTGAAACACGTAGACTATTTTTAATGAAAAAGATATTTGAAATGATCAATATGCAACTCCATGATGGGATTTATGACTGTTTACAAGGAGTCTTTGAGTGTCTTCAACAAAGAAAAAGCATCTAAAAATAACAAAGATTGTTTTGCTATTATTCCACTGGCAGATATTTTGTTCGTTCAAACGTCACAGCGCGAGCACCCATTCTAAAAGTTAGTCTGACCATCAATATCATAATTCAAAGCATAAATATGAATTGCTAAACTAATTCAACAATCTCAAGCATTTCGGAGCATGTTTGTAAAGCTCTGAAACACCGGGTTAGGTCATTTTAATACAGGAGTTTACCTCATGAGGATAGGATATTGTGTCATCTACCTTAAAGTTGAAAACCTTGCCTTCGCTAACTATAATCAATTGCGTAGGGTATTTGAACAAAACCTAGTGTCTTTCAATAAAAACCATTAAAAAAACATTTGAAAATAAGAAAACATAATGAAGGGAATGAAAGAAAAGAAAGAATATTCAATTGCTACCTGCGAGACAAATGTCCAAGATGTTTTTTGTACAATTGCCTGTAATGTTTTCATATCTCTTTCCTCAGCTATTTGAGACTGCCAACAAGTACCACTTCTACCACAGCCTGGCCCTGCTGGGAGCTGCGCAGTGTCGACAGCCTGCTGTGGTGAGTATACAGGGCTCCGCAGACTCTGCTGCCACTTCTGAAGTGTGTCAAAAGAACTGTAGCAAAATGAAGCAGTTGAGAAGTGTACAGTACTTAAACCAGACAAAGTCATGAAAGCGGCTGCTGTGTAGTTGTATCACTCTACTGCTGCATGCTTTCCTTTGGGATCAATAAAAGCAATGGGCGAGGATAGCACTTCTTGTTGGTCCTCATGGCGGGGGGCCGACATTGCTTTGATACCACCCCCTAGTGGCAAGGGGGGTGACTCCAGAAGCCTCCTTTTGATATGGAATCCTACGCAGACTTTACATCTGCCACAAACTCCCAGCCACTTTCTAATCATTGCAAAAAAAGAAGAGTGCAAAAAGCATTAGATTAGAGAAACTGAACAACAGCTGCAGAAGTGGCTCTACCAACACCGCAGTCTGTGGTCCACCTCCATCTTAACGCCTTTACTTTCCATCACAGTGGTCTCTAGGACACTTCAGGATCAATTGTTTGGAAAGTTTTCTCACCCGACGGACCGTCTCACCAGAAAACCTTCCACACTTTTAATTTTGAATTGCTGAGACCACTGTGATTAAAGTTAAAGGCGCCGTGCTGACCACTCATACAGCCGCTGGGTCTAATACGCACAAATATCAACTTTTTTCTCCTAAAAAGTTGCATAATGCACCTTTAACTGCAAATGTTGTTCGGTTGAGAGTAGCCTTTGAATAAAGAGTTTTGGAAAGTATTAAGTAGTTCAAGCGATTTATGTAAAAAAGTAGAAAAAATATGAATATATGGTGATTTTATAGCCATTTATAGATGTGTACGTTTTTGTACA
This sequence comes from Proterorhinus semilunaris, assembly GCA_021464625.1. Lineage (NCBI taxonomy): Eukaryota > Metazoa > Chordata > Actinopteri > Gobiiformes > Gobiidae > Proterorhinus > Proterorhinus semilunaris. The sequence continues at coordinate 3,588,261 of CM038364.1, forward strand.
CAAGGGTGGTGAAAGAGTGCACGTATATAAAAGACATGAGAGAGAGAAAAACACACAGAACATTCTCTGCTGAAATCCAGGTCTCCAGCGGCGACACAGATGAAACGGTCATCAAATGAAAATAAAAAGTCTTGCAAAATGTACAAAAATGCAAACCGGTTGACTTAAGGGTTAGGACACGTGGAGGTCAGAATGACACGGTGGCGCAGCAGTTAGTGCTGGTGCTTCACAGCTGGAGTTTGCATGTTCTTCCTGTGTCTGCGAAGGCTTCCTCCGGTTTCCCCCATCACCAAAAACATGCACAGTATAATGGGCCAGGATGAATGAGAGTGCGAGTAGGGACAGCGGATGGAAATTGGTGCATGGCATGTTTACATGCAGGAGTCTGCACTGTCCATGCTCTGTAGGAGGAGACTGGGCGGCCATCTTTGATTCATGAGGAATGACAGTCTACTAATAATACATCTATGAGCAAAACCAGACTGTTTTAGACTGTAATAACAAAGTGTTTATTTAAATTCACACATATATCAGTTCTGTTATGGGGGGAAGACTTTAGTACAATATATATGTTACTATGGCGAACACTCACTGGCCCTCGAAGTCCCCAAAGCCCTAACATTTACAGAAACGCGACATACCAGTGCATTTCTTTGACCTTTTCAACATGCCAGCGTATCCGGCGGCATGTCTCCTCCTCTTTTGTGAAATCCACTTCAATAATGCCAGATTTAACCAAAGCAGGGCGGTCAGCGGCACCGTGTGGACAAGTGCCCTTTGATGCAGCCCCAGCAGTTCAAAGGTTTGCAGATGAAATGGAATATAGATTGTGCTCATTAATATATAGATGTGGTTAGTTATGGGCCAGTGTGCAGGAGGAGGGGGAGAGGAAATTCTGCTTTTGTACAAGGAAAAACTCATTTGGGCTTTTAAAAGTACTTCTGCTTATCTTGATCTGAGCTCATTTTTTTCATGCTTTGTGATTACTGTTACAGTCGGCACTGCACTATGTTCCCAAGACAAAGTTCCCCTTATGGGACAATAAAGTTGATCTTGTATCCATTGTTTGACTTAAACTGACCTGCCACAAGCTGTAATAAAGCTCAGATTAAATAATAAAACAAAATTAGAATTAAATAATGTTCTTACTTTCCTAAAAAAATAGCATCAATACAGCAGAAAAATGCAAAAATGTACAACTCTTTGTAGCTCAAAAAGATAATTGTCCAGAACAGACGACAAAAGGGCAGACAATAAACACTTTCATTTCTCCCCACATTTTCTTTCCCCAATTTTTTTCCCCATTTTCCCCCAGCCCCAATTTTTCCCATATTCTTTTCCTATTTCCCCCCAATTTTTTTCTTTTTTTTTTCTAATTCACCCCCACTTGTTCCCAATATATTTATCTTTTACCCATTTCCCCCCTCCACATATTTACCCTTTTTTTCTACAACGGTTTCTTCCACATTCCTTGACATTGGAGATACACTTTGGTTAATGTTCTGCTACATGTCGTTAGCTTATTAGCCGGTCTCTAATAAGTGCATTGTTGTGTATGTTTGGTATGTTGAAGTACACAGTTACAAATCTATTACACATACATAATTGTATAGAGTTAAAAGTACAGAGGAAACTGTCAGAAAGTATTAAAAACCATTTATATACACCGTAAATAAAGCTAAAATGAAAACTGGTTGTCCGTTTCAGGCTGGCACCCTCCTCGTGGCCGGAATGGGCTTATTCTGTGGAGCTCTGTATCGCCAAGCTCTGACCGGAGAGGTGGCGCCCAAGAAGGTGGCACCCATGGGTGGGATGGCGATGATCGCTGGCTGGCTGGCAATACTGCTGTGAACCTTCCCTCCCTCCTCCTCCTCCTCCTCCGAGATAAGGGTGACGGCAACATTTACAGTCCTTCTAATCAAGAGTGACATGAAAGATACTAGACTTATTTTGTGATGATTTATAGATGAACGTGTTGGGATTGAAGATGATCATTTTTACATAAAGGCATTCTTTTCAATTATAATAAATGACATTTTGTTGCACCTAATCTGATTATGTAGTACATCTATTCATTTAGACTCAATGTTCGTCACTCTTCTGGCCATGTTACTTTTGTGTGTGAAAAATTGAGAATACTTTTGGAACATAAATAGGAAAATATGTGTACATTTTTTTGGGGGAAAATATGAGTAATAAAAATAAGCAAAAATAAGGGAAAATAAATTTTTTTTGTGGCAAAAATAAGAAAAAAAATTGTGACATTGGATAAAAGGGGCAAACATTTAATAATAATAATAATGCATCAGTTTTATAAAGCGCTTTTCTGGACACTCAAAGACACTTTACATTGCACTATTCATTCACTCCATACTTGGTGGTGGTAAGCTACTATTGTAGCCACAGCTGCCCTGGGGTAGACTGACGGAAGCGAGGCAGCCCATCTGCGCCATCGGCCCCTCCGACCACCACCAACCACTCACTCGCATCATTCATCCTGGCCTATTGTACATGTTTTTTAGTGGTAGGGGAAACCGGAGTACCCGGAGGAAACCTACACGGACACGGGGAGAACATGCAAACTCCACACAGAAAGGCCCCGTCCAGGTGGGAATCGAACCCGGGATCTTCTAGCTGTGAAGCACGAGCACTAACCGCTGTGCTACCTTGCCCTGAGAAAGGCCTCTGAGCCCAAACGCATCCAAAAATCCAGTGTCTACTGTAATGTCTGTATTAGCTTATACGACATATACCAAGAGACGAGACCAGGAGCTTACTTCGTGTGTACTTTACTGAACAGAATGCCGCGTAACACTCCTTTACATGGGGTAAAGCGCATCCCACAATACCTTGCGCAGGTGTCTCTTAAAGAGACCGTACATGTATTCATACATTACATCTCCCCTTCTTACAAGATGATTTGCACATGTATTAACACCATTTTAAATTTATGTTCTTGTAGCACAAATCCCACACATCAGGATGCTACGCAAGAATAGTCAATTCCAATTTCCAACGCATTAGGCAGGTACTACTATAAAAGTTTCCAATTTTATGCTCACCCACCATTCTCCCCAAATAGAAAGAGGACACTTTCTTATAAACCCCCATAGAACCAAAGGTATAACAAAAGTTGTGCGGACTTAAACATTAGCTATAGGCGTAAAACTGCTCTACAGTCTGATTACTTATAAGTTAAGTTTAGCTGCTGGTCTGCTAACTCTACCAGAGCGAGTCATCCCGGATGTAACAGTCTCTGGTATAACAACTGCGGGCTCCTTGTTGGTCATCTCAGAGTCCACAGTCTGTGAGTTTGCAACAGGATCCACATTTTCAGGTGTGGCCCTGTGAGGTACGGCCAGCAGGTGGCGCCTATTCCTCCTGTAGCGCTCACCCTGTGCAGTCTCCACTATATAAGACCTCGGAGTGGAGCTTGTACCTTGAATGACAGCTGGCCTCGTCCACTGTTTCTGTCCATCCAGTTTAGTGAGCACAGGGTCCCCTGGGCTCAGTGGTGGCAGGCAACGCACTCCGTGTCTGCGGTTGTAGAAGTGTGCCTGCTTCTGTTTAGCTGAGGCATCAGCCTGTTGGATTTTGTCCATATCAGGCCAGCCTGGTTTCAGGTTGTCCTGTAGAATAGGCAAAGTGGTTCTGAGTTTCCTTCCCATCAACAGTTCAGCGGGGCTGGCCCCAGTGGAAGAGTTGGGAGTGGCCCTGTATGTCATGAGGGCCAGTAGGGGGTCGTCCTGTCTCAAGATAGTCTTTGCAATCTGGACAGCTCGCTCCGCATGTCCGTTGCTCTGAGGGAAGTGTGGAGATGACGTGACATGGGCAAAGTCATACTCCCTACTAAAGTCCTTCATCTCTGCAGAGGCTAGCTGTGGCCCGTTGTCACTAACTAACACCTCTGGGATGCCATAACGTGCAAAAGTAGCCTTAAGCCTAGACACAACCTGGCTGCTCGTAGTAGTGGGTAAATGCAGTATTTCTAAAAATCTAGAAAAATAGTCGGATACAACTAAGTAGTTCTGCTTTTTGAACTCGCATAGATCTACTGCTATCTTCTGCCATGGCCTGGATGGGAGTATACTTGGAAGTAAGGGCTCTTTTCTTTGTGTGTTTCTGTTCTCTGTACAGTACTGACATTGCTGCACTTTCATAGAAATGTCCTGTCTCATTTTGGGCCACCAAACCGACTGTAAAGCTCTTTCTCTACACTTAGTTAGACCCTGGTGCCCGTCGTGAATTCTGTCTAGGACCAGTCCTCTCATGTTTACAGGAATCACAATACGGCTCCCTCTCACTATCAGGCCATCTAGCTCAGATAGCTCTCCTCTCACGTCATAGAAGTCTCTGACTGACAACGGTACCTTGTCTATGTACACTGGCCACCCTGATTTGATAAAACTACGAACAGTCTGTAGCTGTGGATCATTAGCAGTGCTCTCCCTGATCTCACTGATTCTCTGAGGAGTGGCTGGCACCTGACTAATGACCACATCTACGTGCGCTGCCACGTCTTGGTGGGAATTCTCATCTCCGTAACGCTGCTCTGGGCCCCGAGACAAAGCGTCGGCTACTGCCAGAGTTTTACCTGGTGCATACTCTGCAATACCATTAAAGCGCATGAGTCTCATTAACAGTCGCTGGCACCTGATGGGAACGTTGTCCAGGTCCTTGCTGTTAATCAAGGGTACGAGGGGCTTGTGGTCGGTTACCAGTCTGAAGTTGTGGAGTCCAAAAAGGTACTTTTCAAACCTTTCGCACGCCCAGACGCTGGCCAGGCACTCTTTTTCAATTTGAGCGTACCTGGTCTCCGTGTCACTGAGTCGTCTGGATGCGTAGGCCACGGGTTTCCATCGGTCCCCGTGCTGCTGCTGTAGTAAAACAGCTCCCAGTCCGTAACTGCTCGCGTCTGCTGAAACTACAGTTGGTTTGTTAGCATCATAAAAAACAAGAACAGGGGCTGTGGCCAACAAAGCCTTGAGGTTTTGAAAAGCTGTGAGCTGGGCAGGCTCCCAAGCCCACTCTACGTTTCCCTTTAGCAGCGCGTAGAGTGGCTGGCCCACAGTAGACAGTTCTGGAACATATTTAGCCAAATAATTCACCATACCAAGGAACCTTTTCAGCTCGGTGATGTTCTCTGGCTGAGGGAAATTCTCAATCCCTGCGACTTTGTCCGGGTCAGGACGAACGCCGTTCTTGTCGAGGACGTGTCCGAGGAAGCAAATCTGGTCCCGCCGAAACTTGCACTTGCGTTCATTCAACTTGAGCCCTGCTGCCTTGATGACTGCCAGAGCCTTCGCCAAGCGCTGGTCGTGGATTTCCACATTCTCTCCGTGAATGAGGATATCATCCATGTACACTTCAGTCCCTTCGAGTCCTGCCAGAGTCTCCGCCATTTTCCTTTGGAAAATCTCTGGTGCACTTGTGATCCCGAATGGGAGCCGCCGAAATGCGTACCTCCCAAACGGAGTAATGAAAGTTGTGAGCTTTTGACTGTCCTTGTGTAGCGGTATCTGGTAAAAACCACTGGCTGCATCTAATGAAGTAAAGACTCTGGATCCGGCCAGCCTGGGCAAAATCTCTTCCACGGTGGGCAGGACATATTTTTCACGCTGCACTGCACGGTTAAGCTTCCTGAGATCTGCACAACAGCGCACCTCCTCCCGGTTGGGCTTGAGCACCGGCACCATGGCTGCACACCACTCTGTTGGCTGAGTCACCTTTTCAATGATGCCTTCACTTTCCATTCGGTGCAGCTCCTTCTTTACCAGAGGGACGAGGGGCAGGGGAATCCGTCTGGCTGTATGTACTGCATATGGCTGGGCACCCTCTTGTAGAACTATCTTTACTGGCTCTGTGTCCAGCAGTCCACCTGAGCTGAAAACAGTACTGACCTCGTTCACTCTTTTCACAAGGCCCATCTCCACTGCCTCATGGCGCCCCAGTAAGCAGCTGACTTTCCCTTCTATGACATAAACATTGAACGTGTACTGCTGCTCTTTATACTTGGTGGTAGCCTGGAACAGTCCCATGCATTTGAGATCTCCGCCTGGACTCACAAACCTGGTGTTTGGTAGTTGCAGTTCAATTTTTGGCTTCATCATCTTGTATGTGCTCTGATTGATGACTGTAACATCTGCACCAGTGTCTATTTTAAATGTTATCGGCACATCATTTATGTCCAAGTCCACTGTCCATTTATCTCGATCAGTTTTATTGTCAATTTCTCCAAGGAAATATGTCTGCTCTAGCTCTTCAGTGATTTCTCTTACAGCTTTAGAGTGACACACTCGCTCCCAGTGCCCTTGTTTTTGACACTTATTACACTTGCTCTTAAGTGCAGGGCATTTTTTCATGTCCGAATGTTTGGGCTTACCGCATTTCCTGCAGCCCTCCATTTTGTATGTTCCCTGCCGGCTGCTTGCATCTTGGCGCGGTCTATAACGCCCCGGTCTGTCCGTGTGAGGTCCGCTCTGCCGCCGGACCATGTTCACCGCCATGGCCTCTGGCGCGTTGGACTGGAGGCTGACGTGCTTGTTGATCTCTTCTGCCTGGCGAATTTGTTCAGTCACCTCTTGTAACGTCAGGTCTGCTTTGAGTTGGAACTTACGGGACAGCTCTTTATCTTGAATGCCCACTACCAAGCGATCTCTGATGTGCTCGTCCCGCTTGTCGCCAAACTCGCAATGCTCCGCCACCTCGTACAAAACGCGGATATACTGCTCTGCCGTTTCCCCGGGCTGCTGGCCGCGCTGATAGAAACAAGCCCGCTCATGTATGATGTTGCGGCGGGGAATAAAGTACTCGTCAAACTTCTTAAGTACCACATCGTAGCTTTTCTTTTCGTCTTCACTCAGGTTGAACGAAGTGAATATCTTTTCAGCCTCGCTCCCCATCGAATAGATGAGCGAACTCACTTGAATTTCGCCACTGTCCTTGCTGAGTTTTGTTGCAAGCCGATAGCGGGAAAATCTCTGTTTCCATTCGAGCCATTCAGTAGGTCGGTCAAACTTAAATTCACTCGGTGGGTTAAACTTCGCCATCGCGGTGATATCCTGGCTGCATGCGGGCCACTTCTGACACCATGTAATGTCTGTATTAGCTTATACGACATATACCAAGAGACGAGACCAGGAGCTTACTTCGTGTGTACTTTACTGAACAGAATGCCGCGTAACACTCCTTTACATGGGGTAAAGCGCATCCCACAATACCTTGCGCAGGTGTCTCTTAAAGAGACCGTACATGTATTCATACATTACATCTACCTTTTTGAGTGCCTCAGTTATTCGTTTGTTCCACTTTTACATCATCTTTATCTCTCTGTCACGTATACAGCGACATAACAATTTAGCTTATGTCCGGAGACGCACAAACCAAAGTTCATGTTTAGGAAACGTTGAAACAAAATCCTACTTTCCCTCCAGGCCAGCAGTAGTTCCTTCGTCACGACTCCTCCAGCCCTCATCAGAGTGAAGTCACGGCTGCTGTTATTCCGGGACTCCCAGCGGCGCAATCACGTCTCGCACTTAACTTTTCGGGAGACGCTTTGTATAAAAAAAAGAAAAAGTTCTAAGCCGCTGTTTGTGGATTGATTAGCTGGCAGCGCGTCGTGATGGCGTCTACACTCTCGCGGGCTGATTCGGTGACGAGGCGGTGTCGCGGTTATTTCGGCTCTTCCCTTCTTCTCTCCTCGGTCACGCGGGCGGCAGGCAGCTGGTGACGGGCCTCAGCAGGAACTTTGGAAGAAAAACTGATGAGTGTGTTCACGCCAAGCCCGTCAGTGCAGCACGGGACTCCCAGAGGAACAAAAGGACATGCAAGGTGCTCGGCGCAAACGTTTGTGGTCTGTATGCTTTATCGACTTTAAAGGAACAGGCCACCGAACAATCCCTTTTATTACGGTAACATCCTCTTGGCAACGTGTCTTCTTCCTGGCCGACTCGCTTCTCTATGTGGAGTTTATGATTCAGCCCTGCCTTCCAGCCGACATGTTTAATTACCTCGGCCCAGCACAGAAAGGAGCCGCTGTGTTCTACTGATTTTTTCACTCCAGCGCCGTTTGGCTCCGACATGAGGAGAAGTGGGTCCTGTCGGATTCCTCACAATTCCGTGCCCACAATTCCTAAACGTGATTGTATTCTGCTCATTTCCATTCGAGAGGGAATCCATGATGGCAGCTCAAAAGTGCTCCAGGGTCAATAAAAGCCCAAAGCTAAAGGGCCTATCTCACCGGCCTGGGGATTTGCCACTGGTCACGGAGATGTCCCTGAGACATTCCCTGGAGATAAGGCGAGTCTCTGTGAAAACGAATAGGTTCGATTTAAGCTGAGACTGCATGGATACTTTTCAAGTCTCCATGTAGTCTCCATGTGTGTGCGGTCTCAAGCAGTTGTGTATTTGTCGTCTTCAACCTGTGAGACTCTCCTGTGACATCCCGGCAAAGTCTCAGAGACCTGTTGGATACAAAGGAGAGCTCAGACGCCATCTTTGTCCCTCAAAATGTAAAAAAAATATACATAACAAAAATAAGCGTGATTAGAAAAATATTACACCCTTCTCAGCGTTGTCCCAGGAAAAAACACTATTTTTATTAACAATAAAAGTATTTGGGGAGAGGCTTTTAAGTTGTTATAGACACGCGTAAAGTCCTATTAGTTTCTAAGGAGTGTTTCTCAATCACGAGAATCTTCAACCTCTGAACCATCGCCGCTTCTCCACACGGAGGAGTTTACCCAGAATGCACCTGGATCCTTCACTCCATAGGACAGCTGAATATTACCCATAATATGCGCCAAAGTTTTTTGACTAACATAAGACCGTCTGCACATGTGTGTGGACGAGATGACCAGTGGTGACCAGGGAAGAGATGATACTTTAGCATTTAACATTTCACTGCGTCTGCATTAGGGAGATACCGTTTGCATGTCAGAGCAGAGAGTAAGCCCGAAGTCAAAAGAAGTGTCTGTAGACTCCGAGACAGGATTGTAATCGAGGCAAAAGTTCAATCTCGCCTAGGAAGAACCCGATGGTCCTGAACATCTTCCCCAGATCTGTGTCTCGATACAAACCTGTCTATAGAGTCTACAATTCCTTTGACTTCAGGGCTTAGTTTCTGCTCTGACGTCACTGTCAGCTGTGGGACCGTAAAGAGAGGTGTGTGTCTTTCCAAATCAAGTCCAATTCATTTCATTTAGCGCAGGTGGACTCTGGTCAGTTTGTAGAAACATCTCAAGGACAATCAGTGGAAACGGGGTGCTCCTGAGCTCAGTTTTGAGTGTCATACCTAGGGGGGTGCAATAGTTTTATTTTTAATAAAATTGCAAAAACAAACTTTGTTCACTTTGTCATTATAGGGTATTGTGTGTAGATGAGGGGGAAAAAAACAAATGTAATCCATTTAGACTGTTCAGATCCAGGGTGAACACAGTTCTAGCTGTGTGTGTATGTATAAGAACTGAACGTTTATTTATCTTCACTCTTTGCTTTAATGACATTTTATGATGACTGTTTTGTTGATTTGATTTCCCATTTAAGTGTAGTTTTGCACACTTTAACCCTTCCTTCCTTCCTTCCTTCCCTGTAAAGCACAGTGGCGTGATGAGACATCGTTTTGGCCTGGGAGGTTTATCGTTTTGGTCTGGGAGGTTTATCTTTTCGACCGGCCAAGTCAAGTCAGACAATTGCTCCCAGCGGATGACACGTTCTCTCTTCATACAGGCTGCCACACGCACAATCTGGGCCTGATGCATCTCCACATTCAGCACCGAGTTTAACAAATGAAACAGATCTTATTCACTTTCACACATGAGTCGCTAATGCCTTTCTTTTTTTTAATCCCACTTGCATTTTGTCGATCTACTTTTTTGCTCACACCAACACCATCTGTTAACGCTGCTAAATTCGGACTCGCCCAACTTGAACTAACTCAGAGGGGTGTTCCTCGCCTAAGGGTGTCTCTACACAAAGTTTTTCTATAGCAGGTTGTTACAGTTGAAGAATTGGCTGCAAACATGACAATTTAAAATCCTGTGACGATTATCATGATTGACCAAAATCAAGAGTGCTAAACTGTGACTTCCCCCCAAAGCGTGTTACCTTGACAGTAGAATGGATATTACTCTTGACACTCGAATATGTCCCAGGTGTGTCCGACGTCCTCTGCAGCGCAGTAGTGCCACGGAGGCTGACCAACAAAGTGCACGAGAGGCCTACACTACAGGGTTAGCAACTTAAGCAGAGTCAATGAAGACGGGGGGTTTTGTTACTTTGTTGTTATATTACCCTTTTAATCTGCAGTCCTAAAGTAAATGCCAGAATTGAAAATGCATGACTCCCCAGAGAGACACAAAACTCCAGTTACTGTACTGACCACCTCCAGGTGCTGAGGTCAGTGAGGTCATCGAACAGGCCGATCCACACGAGCCCACTGTAAACTGGAGGCCGTCTGAGCGTGTCCTCAGGGCTGCTCACTGTGACCAGGTCACTGTAGCGCTGTCTGGAGCCTCAGGCCGGGTGACTCCACTGTTTGGCTTTCAGCACAGGGAAGAGAACAGAGGCCTGGAACAAACACATTTAGTCTGTACTCATGAGTAACAGATTTGGGCAGAGAGAGCCTGAGTAGATGTTTTCAGCCAACAAAGAAATCTAAATGTGTCTGCTTTTTAACTTTTTAACATGTCCATATAAAGTTGATGCAGTTAATGTCAGAAAACAATAGATAAATACAACAGTAGTAGTGGACAGTCCACGGCCCAGGCTGTAGATTCAAAACAGGCAGTAGTCTGGATTATGCCGTAGAAGTTTATTTCCATCAATACGAGACCTGAAGACATGAACTCAAGATTTTGTACTCGTATGACCATTCATACTGCTGAAGAGGAATAAATAACCTCAGTTGTGCATCAAACAGAGGCACGCCAAGACATACAGTACAGTGTTTGAGAGGCAACATTATGGCTGTACTATGAAATGGTATGACCCAATATAATCAACACATCCATCCATCCATCCATTTTCTTCCGCTTTATCCGGGGCCGGGTCGCGGGGGCAGCAGTCTCAGCAGAGATGCCCAGACTTCCCGATCCACGCACACCTCATCCAGCTGTTCTGGGGGGACCCCGAGGCGACACCTGGCCAGCTCGGAGACCGAGGGAGGCGACCAGTAGGCATCCGGAACAAATGCCCTAGCCACCTCAGCTGGCTCCTTTCGACGTGGAGGAGTAGCGACTCTACTCCGAGCTCCTCCCGGGTAACTGAGCTCCTCACCCGATCTCGAATGGTGCGTCCAGCCACCCTGAGAAGGAAACTCATTTCGGCCGCTTGTATTCGCGATCTTGTCCTTTCGGTCGTTACCCAGATCTCATGACCATAGGTGAGGGTGGGAACGTAGATCGATCGGTAAATCGAGAGCTTTGCCTCAGACTCGGCTCCCTCTTCACCACAACAGTCCGATACAGCGACCGCATCACTGCTGACGCCGCACCGATCCGTCTATCGATCTCACGCTCCATCCGTCCCTCACTCGTGAACACGACCCCGAGATACTTGAACTCCTCCACTTGAGGCAAGGACTCCCCACCGACCTGAAGCGGGGAAGCCACCTTTTTCCGGTGGAGAACCATGGCCTCAGATTTGGAGGTGCTGATCCCCATCCTGGCCGCTTCACACTCGGCTGCAAACCGCCCCAGTGCAGCTGGAGGTCCTGATTTGATGAAGCCAACAGAACAACATCGTCTGCAAACAGCAGAGATGAGATTCTGAGGTTCCCAAACCGGACACCCTCCGGCCCCTGGCTGCGCCTAGAAATTCTGTCCATAAAAGTAATGAACAGAACCGGTGACAAAGGGCAGCCCTGGCGGAGCCCAACACGCACCGGGAACAGGTCTGACTTACTGCCGGAAATGCGAACCAAACTCCTGCTGCGGTCATACAGGGAACGGACAGCCCTTAGTAGAGGGCCCCGGACCCCTTACTCCGGGAGCAACCCCCATAGGGCACCACAAGGGACACGGTCGAACGCTTTCTCCAGATCCACAAAACACATGTGGACTGGTTGGGCGAACTCCCACAAACCCTCGAGCACCCGATGAAGGGTATAGAGCTGGTCCAGTGTTCCACGACCAGGACGAAATCCGCATTGTTCCTCCTGGATCCGAGGTTCGACTATTGGCTGGATCCTCCTCTCCAGCACCCTGGAGTAGACCTTACCAGGGAGGCTGAGGAGTGTGATCCCTCTGTAATTGGAGCACACTCTCCGATCCCCCTTCTTGAAGAGAGGGACCACCACCCCGGTCTGCCAATCCAGAGGCACTGTCCCCGACCTTCAAGCGATGCTGCAGAGGCGTGTCAACCAAGACAGTCCTACAACATCCAGAGACTTAAGGTACTCGGGACGAATCTCATCCACCCCTGGGGCCTTTCCACCGAGGAGCTTCCTAACCACCTCGGTGACTTCAGCCTGGGTGATGGATGAGCCCCCCTCCGAGTCCCCAGCCTCTGCCTCCTCATCGGGAGACGTGACAGTGGGATTGAGGAGGTCCTCGAAGTACTGCTTCCACCGCCCGACCACATCCTCAGTCGAGGTGATCAACACATATCTACTTCAATCACTAACATTTATGATGAAGAACACCTAAAAAGCATTTACAAACACAGGATAATCATGAAGTAATAATTAACTAATGATGAAATAATGCTTTGCGAATACGCCCACAGACGCAAGACAAAGTGTTATCAGGCACCTTGAGTCTCTCTCTCTAAAAATCAGGTTAGAAATCTAGGAGTAATCATGGACTCAGACCTGAACTTAAACAGCCACATCAAAGCAATAACATCATCAGCTTTTTATCATCTGATAAACATTAAGATCAGAGGAATAGTGTCAAAACCAGACTTGGAGACACTCATCCATGCATTGTCTCCAGCAGGTTAGACTACTGTAACGGCTGCTCACTGGCCTTTCTAAACGAGCTGTTAGAGCTGCAGAACATCCAGAACGCTGCTGCTCGAGTCCTGACAAGAACCAGGAAATACCACCATATTAGTCCAGTGTTCCGGTCTCTGCACTGGCTTCCTGTCACTCAGAGAATAGAATTTAAAACAGCTCTGCTTGTGTACAAGTCGTTTCATGGTTTAGCACCAAAGTCCATCTCTGACATGTTAGAGCCGTATGAACCATCTCGGGCCCTGAGAACTTCAGGGAGGGGTCTCCTGGTGGTTCCCAGAGTCAATAATAAACACGGTGAGGCTGCGTTTCAGTTTCATGCAGCTAAAATCTGGAACAGTCTTCATGAGGATGTGAGACAGGCCTCAACTCTGACAATGTTCAAATCCAGGCTGAAAACAGCTCTTTTTACCCGAGCATATGAAAACTGAAAGTATTCTAATAAATCACATAAAAGCTTTCGACTACGTACAGTACAGTGACATTTAAAACTAGCTTCAATGTGTAATCCTCACAGCATCACAAGGAGCTGTTACTGCCTAGTTTATTAATGGATGTGCCGTCTCGTTTTCTAGGGGATCCAGGATTAGCTGTAGACAATTCAAGAACCCTAAATTTATACTTACAATGTGTACCATCATTAATTTCATTTTAATCCAAATGTATAACACATTTTCTCACAACAGTGGGCACAATGTTATGTTAAGAACTAGACACTGTTAAATATGTCGCGGTTTGGACATGATTCTTGTGGAGGAGGAATTATTCAAATGCTGAACCTAATGCACATGAGCCACTGTTACAGTAACATAAAGTTGGCCTGATGAAGGACTCAGTCAAATGCTGGTGACTTTCATTATTTTAATATTAATCAACAGCTAACATGAGCTTATTACAAAAACAATAATTATCTGAGTTTGTAACATATGAGTTGTTTTCCTAACTTAACAAATAAAGTAGTATTTACTCCTTACCCCAGGGCAGGAGAGCCCACAGCGCTCGGACGCACATCTCTGTTTCCTCTGGATTCCTCTGTGGCACTGGTCGATGTCCCACTGCTCCGACGTGACTTTTTAAGCACTGAACCTGACTGGACATCTCCGAAAGAAAGTGAATACGCAAATTGACGAAAAACAAAAGCATCTGCTCTGATTAACAGTGAGCACCTCATTTGGATGTGCACTCACTGTCATTACCCTGACCAATGAAACATTCAAAGTCATCTTTTTTTGCATGGATAAACTCTACCGGTACCCCAGGGGATCCCACAGCGATGGCTTGTTTATTTTGGATAACCAAAAGTGCTTTTCTCATTTTTACTTGTTTGATGGACAATCCCTGTGGTAATTATAACTCACAGTTTTAAACCAGTGAAGTGGCAACTTTATGAGAAAAGAGAAACTTTAACATTTCTTTTGTTTCTGCTTAAATTGATCATAAAATGTGGTCCGATCTTTATTAAAATCACAAGAATGACGAAACAGTGTCTGCTTTAACTAATTCCACCCAATTACATTTTACCACATGTTTATTGGCCATAACATTCACAGGACAGGTGAGGAATAAGTGAGTACACCCCTGGCTAAGGATCCTCCAAGAGCTAATTAGACACATTTATGCAGACATTTAGAGTCAGGTGTGAGCCAACCTGAAGTCTGAAGGCCTATGATTGAGAATTATTGTTTTATATAAAGCTGGAAAAGGTTACAGAACCATCTCTAAAAGGCTTGATGTTCATAAATCCACGGTTGGAAAATGTGTCTATAAATGGAGACACTTTGGCACTGTTGCTTCACTTCCAAGGAGTGGCCGCCCTGTAAAGACGACTCCAAGAGCACAGTGCAGAATACTTTATGAGGTAAAAATGAACCCTAGAGTGTCAGCTAAAGACTTACAGAAATCACTGGCACATGCCAATATCTCTACAATATGTAAAACATTGAACAAGAATGGGGTTCATGGGACAACGCCACGCAGGAAGCTATTGCTGTCTAAAAAAAACATTGCTGCAAGTTTGAAGTTTGCGAAAGAGCTCTTGGATGCTCCACAGCACTACTGGCAAAATATTCTGTGGACTGATGAACCCAAAGTTGAACAGTTTGGGAGGAACACACGTTGTCATGTGTGGAGGATAAATGGAACAGCACATCAACATCAAAACCTTATCCCCACTGTGAAGTATGGGACAGGACCATCATGCTGTGGGGCTGTTTTGTTGCCTCAGGGCCTGGACAATGTGCGATCATCAATAGAAAAATGAATTCACAAGTTTATCAACATCGAGGATGGGTTCATCGTTCACTTAGGAGAGTGAACGATGGTGCACTCTTTGTACCAACTCTAAGGGTGTACTCACTTATTCCACCCTCTCCTGTGTTTACATGTTATGGCCAATAAACACATGAGAACATGTGGGGGTGGTATTAGTTTAGGCAGACACTGTTTATTTATTCTTATGATTTTGATCAGACCAGATTTTATAACCAATTTAGGCAGAAATGTGAGAAAATCCAAAGGGTTCACATACATTTTCCTATGTTTAAATATTATGCTATTTTCAATTAAAATATGACAGTGTCAGATATATTTTTTTGTGTCTTGAAATGATCTTGGGGCCCCAGCTAAGGCCCACACAAACCTCTGTTCTATAACAAACCTTGGTTACAAAATAATTTGACAGAAGGAAAGAAACTAGTTATTGACTGTATGAACTCGTTTTAGCCTACCTCGCAACAATACATATCCAGGATCTCTACAGTTAGAAAATAGTGACTTCAATAAGTAAAACATTTCAAACCAGGTTGACTAATGTATATTAAGATAGTTTACTTTATTAAACGACCATTTATGAAATATTTTTAAAAGTGATAATTACATTAAAGATGCATTGTGTAACTTTTTTACATGGGGAAAAAGAAGGGGATATTCGTGTGTTTTTGACCTTCCAGTAACCCAGCGGCTGTATTGGTGGTTAGCATAGCGTCTTTATTGTCCAGTGGCCTCTAGGACGCCCCAGGATCAATTGTCTTTTTAGGGTTTTCTAGTTTGGATGTGTGGGTAACCATGGAGATGGCTTCATCAGCAGAGAAAACCTACCAGTAGAATGTATAATGAACATAATTAGTTTATTTGTTTATTTGAGCAGTTAGTCTGCTCAAAGGGAGTGGGCCGAAGCAAAAAGCGTATAAGCGCCCACCCCCAAAATAAAAACAATAACATTTTCATTTAACAATCAAAGCATACAAAACAAAACAACAGCTGTTTCATTTATTGTACAATGTCTAGTACAGAGCAAGTAACAAATGATCATTAATATATTTTTTACAAATTGTTACCAATGCCAAACATTGGTACATTACTAAAATCACTAGTGTAACATTACCGGAAGTCACTATTTTAATGTTATAAAGGCACGTTATGCAGCAGTATATATTATACTTCGTGATCCTGCTACTTCCCAGTTGTCATTACCATCCCCAGTATAATATCAATTTGTGTACAATTTCCTCTTCTTTTTTTTTCATGTATAATGTATTATGAAAGCCCTACATAGTGTAATGCATTAAAAAGCATTAATACTTATTATTCTCCAAGATCTTACTACTTCCCAGCTGTCATACCATCCTCAATATAATTAGAATTTTGAGTTTATTTAATTATTATTATTAGTTATTTGAGTTATATGTGAAGTATGATGTAGCCCTGCATAGTGTGGTGTATTAAAAAGCCAGGGTGTATAGCGGGCCAGTTGAAGAGGGCAATAAGCTCCCCACCAACAAACCCCCATCCAGCTGCCCTAACAGCTGATTTTATAGATGATGTTCCTATGCTGAGTGGTGCATTAACAGACAAGGGTTTGAGCCCGTTGGGAGGATTCCTCTCAACAGATCCATAACCTGCCAACCCTAATACTCAATTTATAATTTGAGCGATAGAATGACAACCGTTCCAAGTAGCAACACTCTTCCTTGATTATAGGAGGAAAAAATACACATAATTGATCCCACTCCCATAATAAAGTTATTCTTCTTTCTTCTCATGATCACATCCTGTACCCAATAATCACTTTTACCCAAACAATGAACTACTGAAACGGTTGGACACTAAGAATAAAATCTGGTGGAATCTGGATGGTATTCCTCCAGATTCTCAAGTTCCGTTTCCCTGATGTTTTTTCTCAAAATGCACAAATGAGTTGTCCTATTGTTCCCATGTCCTGTATTATATTTCCCAGCAGACATAGAATATAGCATGAGGTCATACTTACCTCCTCCAACTATGCTGTCTATTTCTACCGCACTGTGTCCAGGGGCATTATACTAACATTACAAGTGACTAAGTGCATGGCTCTGGTTTTGATGCACAGCTTTAATATCATGCGTACGTCAGTGGCAATATCCAGTCTGAATCTGACATGTCTAGTGTTGAGTACGGCTCTTTGGATTTATTTTGCTATAGATTTTTACACGACCATGTTAGGGTCACACATGGGCCATATTTTCAATGAAATAACCTGGAATTGAAAACGTGTGTCTTAACTAGTGGTGGGACTCGATTTCCCCACCTGAGCGCATTTTCTACAGTTTGGCTTTACCCAAATCTAAATAGCAACAGAAATGAGTTGAAAACTAGGATGAAAAAACAACAAAAGAGTGACAAAAAAAGCAATGAAAAAGTAAAAAAAAAAAAAAAGAGCACTATATAACTTGTATCGGTTAGTCCTGTCCTATTCATGGCTGATCACTGCTAATTACCTGCCTATTGTTCTTTTGTTACCCGAGGTGCCGTCCCCTTGGACTGGGTGTGCCATAGCCAAGAACAGGACAGGACAGGACAGGACTAACCGATACTGAGGTGAGCAGATTGTTGACTCTCTTCAGTAGTGTTTACCCACAGTTGAGAGTAGCTGTGATTAGAGGGGAGGAGCCGGGCCAACCCTAACTCCTCCCTGTTGGTCTATATCTTAAGCTGCGGGCTGAGCGGGACTTTTGTCACTGACGAAGCCTTTTGGATGAGAGGCGAAATGTTACAAAGACCTCAACTACTGACTCGAGTACCTTCATTGAAGATGGACAACTCCTGTACGACTGAGAACTTACACAGACTTCATTGTGTATGTAACACATAGGACAGGTACAAGTTATTACAGATTGTTACAAGGCACATTACAATGCACTAAATTTACAGTGTATCAAGGTACTGTAAAATAAAGTGTGACCTAAAAAAAAGCCAAAACTAAGCAACAGAAAAGTGACAATAGTGGTGAAAAAATAACAGAAAAAAAGGCCACAAAAAAGCGATGAAAATGGGCTGTGACCTTATACAGTAGATTTGGTAAAGCTGAAGCAGGAGAAAATGCACTCTGTTAAGGCAGGGTTAACCCCTTACCCCCCAGCTTTACCCAAATCTAAAAGCCTCTCGACTGGAGAGCAACGGTGTAACGCCTCATTTGAAAGCTAAGACCTACAAAACTGATCCTGACCTTTTTGTTGAATTATCGCCAATGTTTCTGTCACATTTTTGTTTTGCGTTTTCGTCATTTGTTTATTGTGTTTTTGTTGCTTTTTTGGTTGTATTTTCATTCTCGTTTTTTTGACACTTTTTTCAAGAAGCTTTTAGATTTGGGTAAAGCTGAACTGGAGAAAATGCGCAATGTTAAGGCGGGGGTTAAGAGGTTAACGAAACCCTGTATTAGTTCTGCATTTCTATTCATAGTTTTCATTTATTCAGAGCTTTATTTTTCCAAATCTAACCCAACTCGACCAAACGCCTCCTGTGCAGTGCTTAGCGAGACCGCGCGCACCTGTCCACTAAACCCCAACTCACCTCCACCAGCCAGTATTTCATCGAGAGCAGGGGATTTTAATCATAAACCCTAGCCTCGCAAAAATCCAGCCGCGCGCGATCCAGTCCGCTATGCTTGGCAACGAGGGGCGTGCGTAATGCGTACCGTGCCGTATCCACTCCCATCTCCATAATCCCATTCCATGCGCGCATCCTGGTGGAACTGGGAGCAGCTAGTTGTAGTAGGTGGACCATGACTTCTGGACGTGTGTTGCCAGGGGGAAGGTGGCACCGCCGGGGACCTGTTGTTGTTGTTGGAAATGTCATCTGCATGGAAGAAGAAGAAGCTCCGAGGAGATCTGCGTAATTGTAAACAGAGAGGAAGATAGCGGTTATAATCTCCCCTCTGCCTCGCCGTGGAAAGGGTACGTGTGTGGTCGGGTGCGTGGTTTTGGGGAGAACCATGTCAAAACGTGTGTGTGGTCAAATAAGCTTATGGACGCCGGGGTATGTTTAGGAAACGCTGTAAAAATGAAGCAATACACTCGTTTAGCATGTGTGTCGATGGCACAACCTGCTACTTCGGGAGAGTAGCTTGACGCACAGTGGCGATCAGGCACTCTGTACCGATTCATGATAAAATACAAACTAACCGACTGATGAATAAAAAAAAAAGGTTCGTAGTACCCTCAAAGTGTCGTAGACTGGATGTATGCTAATGCATGCCAGGGAAGTTACGCATTTGGTCACCACCTTCTTCTCGGTTTGGGAGAAGTTAGCGTGTTAGCTCGTGGTTCCAGTGTTATTTTTGGAATGCATGGAAGCTAGCATACGGCTGGTGTAGGTGTATACCGGGTAGTAATGGTGTTTTTAGTGGGAATATGTCCGTGCATGTAGGCTTACTAGTGTCGCCACCTGTCGTTAGCCGGCGTGCTAACTTAACGAGGCTAGTTAATTGCCCTGTGAATGTACGCGTTTTTGCAGGAAACTTGCCACTTCCGAGTGACTCTGTTGCCGCTTACGTTTCCCCTCCATTGCTACACTAGCCGTGGGGCGTCATGCTGGATTATTGTGGCGATGGGGTGAGAGGGATAAGAGTATTAACTAGCTAGCGTTCACTTAAGAGACAGAAGGGTGGCTAATTAGCTCGGCTATTAGCTTAGCGGCTAAATTGACCTAGTTGAGCTGGAAAGAAGCCATGTTGACATGCAACCTAGCTGAGATTTGTTTACATTGGAGCTTCAAAGCTTTCCCATTCATAAAACCTTGTCAAATTCATAGAATAAAACCTAAATGCATTGCAAAATGACATACTGATGCATGCACATAATTTGTTGTGTGTTAATTTTCTCACAATGGCTTGCTTGTCTAATATAATATAAACATGAAGTAGGCCCAAGTTTGGAATTGCTGGCTAAAATTGTAGAATATCAATGTCCAGAGATATGGTATAGCTATTCAAAAAGAAAATCCAGAAAATAAATCCCTGCCTGCTGCTGTTGTGTCCATGGGCAAGGCACTTTACCCACCTTGCCAGCGTGAATGTGTAAGTTGGTGCTTTGGAGAGACAGACTGACATCTTAGCTAGGGCTGCAACTAACTATTATTTTGGGAATCGATTAGTCTACTGATTTATTTTTACTATTAGTCAATTAATAGCTTGGCTGTGAATGGTGTGTGAAAATTGTGTTTTTTCATTATTTTTTTTTATTATATAAAGCTAAAATGGCGCCACTTGAGGACATGTTGATGGAGTAAACTTAAAGTGAGTGTTGGAGGCTTTTGGTGCTAAATCTGCTTTCTGATTTGTTGACAAACGGATATTTATGTTCAACGTACAAAACACTACATGCCCTAACTTTACAAAGTAGGATTTAATCAAAATTACAAAATGTTCATGTCATTTTCAGGTAGCAGTGGTTACAGTAGTAGTATTTGTCTGATCTTCATTGAACATGCCACTTTGCCTGCCCTTTTCTCAGCGAATGCAAAACCGACTTCATGCCATATTCATCATGGTGTATAGCCTACAGGCTCTCGTTTTTTTCCGTCAACAAACCATTGCTGCAGTTATTGAGTTAGATGTTATGTCATTCATGCATTCTTCATTCAGATGTCTCCTCAAGAGCTCCTAACGCTCTGTCACACCTGTCGATGTCACAAGGTGGTTCGAACTGCTTCACTCGTGTCCATTGCGGTATGCTGTCAGCTGTGGATATGCCTTTATTTACATAGGGCAGATGTAAACATTTCTCACGCACAAAGCTTGGTTAAATACATAAACCATTACCTAAATGTCTTGTAAGCTTCTTGGTAAGTGAGTGACTGCCATTTATATCCAGGAGCCCGTCGTTGGCATGCAAACAATTTCCCTGGCTGTGTGGCGAAGGTTTATTTTAGCATTTCGCAAGCTCTAATCTTACAGACCAAAATAGCTGCGGATTTGAAGGGAACATTTTGGTTTTGCTAAAAAAAAAACATTGTTCCATTTGTAGCTAAAACTATGTGGTTACATAAAGTAGTTGTATTTCATTTGTCATATTCTAAAAATGTGCTGGTAAATGAGTCTACTTTTTTTGCCATTGATTTATTTTTTTACAGACAAAACTTACTAAAATGGACTTGGTTAAGTAGCTACTAAAAGGAACAACAATGGATCTTCAAAATGCATTAAAAAAAGGATATAATGAATCGGTGGGAAACACTGAAATAGTCAAACGCAACTCTAAAATAGCTGTTTGTGATTTGAGACGCATACATTGTAGCCTTGTGGTTCCTGATGTCATATTTCTATTAAAAAGGAGCTGAGCCTGGTCTCATGATTCACACATGGCTGCTGAAGACAGAGCAAGCATTCTGAAACTGTCATCACGCACCAAAGTTGGGAACATTGTCGATCCGAAATTCTCTCGGGGCCTCCCAATAGAAAATAATGTATTGTTTTACAGCTAAAATTACATAAAAAGCAACATCTGGCAATGAGTGGAGTTTAAAACTGGTTTAAAGTAATACATTTTAGCAAATGAATGTATTTTTCCTTTTAAAATCTATATTATTTTAATGTAGAAGCTTTTTGGGGACCCCCTATAGTGTCTCCAGGGGACGCCGGACCCCACTTTGGGAACCACTGCTCTACAACATCGCCCCTGTAAAATGTGTAGCATTTGCTTTCATTTCAGGTGCAACACAGGGTTTTTTAATGTTTATTTTTAAAATCACCTAGAAACAAATAAAAAGTAATCATTATGAAGAATTAACAACATACATCTATTTTACACACGTCAAACTAAAGATTTAACACTGGAAGATTTACTCACAGAAGCACAAGTTACTTTTTTCTACTCAAGAGTACTGATACTTCATTTTAATATTACTCAAGTAGAAGTAAAAAGTACTGTGTGAATAATTTCGATATTCAGTCACCGAGACATACTGTACAAAAAGCATAAAACAACAGTATTTACATTTTATTTAAAAAAAAAAGTAAATTTCATCAAAAACTTGCTCCTCCATAGTCTATGGCCACCCCCTACCCTTCTCATGTGCAAAGTTTAGTTTGTTTATTTATTTTTTCTTCTTTAATGCTGATTCAATTATTTAAACTAGATAGTCATTGCGTGCCTTGTTTCAGATATGGAGACGCTGATGAGTGCGGTGGCCCCGCGCTCCCCGGCTCCCGCCAAGAGGCCCTCAGAGGTGGACTTCAGATCCGGGGCCCCCCTGGACCAGCTGTCCGCGCAGGTGTCTGAGCTGGTGCTGCAGGAGCAGGGAGAGTTTGGAGACCAGACTGCCTTAGAGGTCCACACGGCCAAGGACTTCATCTTCAACATGCTGGGTACGAAGAGCGAGTTACTTCAAAGGAGGGGATAGGATCTTTAGAATGCGGTATATTTCATAAAGATTTCAAATGTGGGATGACGTTGGAAAATGTGTCTATAGAATTTGTTGTGTAAAACGGTAAGAATACATGTTGTCTCCATTGAGCAGTGCGATGCAAAATGTTTTTTGCCACACACGGAGCGGTGGTAAGGCTGGGGACTCCAACTGTATGCCCTTTTATAGTGCGGCTTCCCAGTTTTTCCAGCTGTGTCTGAGATTTGCTGAGGGCGGTGGTTGTTGGCAGTGCTTTGTCTGAACACACACCTCAGCTGCCCACACCTGCTCCCCCCGTGTGTGGGCCATTGGATATGTGTGGACACGCAAAGGAGGTGAAACCAGGCTGTGCAAAGTAAACCCATTCCTGTAAAGAGTCTGCTGTGTTGGGAACACGGTTGTTTTCGTCAACGATGATCGACGATGGTGTGACTGTGACGGGCTAAAACGTTCACTTTCATAGGCTGTCTGTGCGCAAGTGACACATGACTTCCAGGTGCGACCTCCGGACACCACTGTTCTTTCTCGCGCTATTTTCCTAAGACTAGGTGAAAAAACGAGATGTGATAGGGCCTTCTCTGTGGCGGCGCCTCGATTATGGAACAGTCTTCCTTTGTCAGGTCTGTCTGTGGAACAGTTCAAGTCCAGACTGAAAACCAGTATTGGGGTAACACGCCACTTGGTAACGCGTTGGAGTACTCTGATTACATTTTCCGAGTAACGAGTAAAGTAACGCGTTAGTTTTGCATCTGCAGCTAATAAAGTTTATTTTTCAAATCAGTAACGTGTTAGTTTAGGTCTGATCTCTCCCTCGACTCATTTCTTCTGCGGCTGCTGTGCTGCTCGTGCATGCATGCGCAAACTGTGTTCTCCAAAACCTTAGCACCAACTCGGCAGCATGGCAGAGTTTTCACAGAGAGCGCGTTCTTACTGGTGAAAAGGACAGTACAGCGCTGGTGGCGAAGCTAAAGAGGAAAACCACGATGAAGCCTTCGCCCCAAACTACAACGCGTAGCTCTTGGCAGCATCGGTCCTTCCAATGTAAACAAGAAACTCATAGCTGGTTATATGGTCGAGGAAAGCTGTACAATTAATCTAAATCAAGTTGAGTATGTTGTGTTTTAAGTCAGTTCGATGCACTTTGTAAAGTGTAAGAGGGTCATTCCGCCAAAACGGTGCCTTTTGTATCCCACGGAAAAAAACATCCACAAAATGGCAATCACAACCAGTTGTTGAAAGACAACTATTACATAACATTATTTGGATGGTGTTTTTTTGTTTGTAATATTCATAGTTTTGAAACAATTTCAACAATATTATTTAAAAAAAGGAAATCCAAAAATAAAATGTTCATAAAAATGTGTTTTTGGCCTGTCCCCGCCTGTGATTTTTTTAATCTTTAATAAGGTATAAGCTAGTACTACAAACTAATGACTTAAAAACAGTAAAATAATGAGATCTCTTAGTGGACAATGTAATTAAGTATAAAAAAAAAAAATGTATTTCAATGAAACATTTGCAGTTTTATGTGTGTCCCTATCTTTTTGTCATTCCTGTTGCCAAACTAGAAAAACTCTCCACATATTAATGGTAGAGTCCAATGACATCACAATCAAGAAGTTGTTGTATTCAGAAGATACTTTCCCACGATCTAAATCAATCAGTGACTCTCCCTCTCTTCAATATTTTACTCTATGAATTGTTTGTGGACATTTGGAGAGGGGGGAAATATGTCACGTCATTCCAGTTACTAATTTTTAATGTGTAAATCCAAGTACGTTTCTGTTCTAACTTATTTAATCAATATATACAAGAAATGTTGTTTCAGTGGGTGCAGCATGTGCTTCTGTGCTAGTTAGCACAGAATTCTGAGGAAGAGAAATAAGAAAAATCCATTAAAATAATGAAAAATAGAGACTGAGATGGCCCCCATATGATTTTGTACACCTAAACATATGCCAATTTAATAGATATCAAGAAAAATCCTTTAAAAAAAATGTTTTGGGGTGGTTTTAAAGCTGAAAAGGCACCGATTTGGCAGAATGACCCAAGAGCTCCTTTACAGACTTTTTGTTGAGAAACTGGCTCAGTTTGTGACAGAGCCAACCTGTTTATAGCGAACAAAGCTAAGCTTTTATGAGTCAACTATAGTTCACAGTCAAAATAAAGCTAAGAAGCTAATTTATTGTGCTATTATTGAACACATTTATCAGGCTTTTTGCGTCAGCTAGCTTCTTTGCGGAATGGAGCATTCCGCACCAGGAAAAAAATGACAGACAACTGAAGGCTATACATCGATGTATATTATTGGTAACGCATGAGTACTGTAACACGTTACCTTCATAATGAAGTAGCGCAGTAACGTAACGAGCTACTTTTCCAGAGAAGTAAAGAGCTAATTAACGAGTTACTTCTAAAAGTAACGTTACCTAACACTGCTGAAAACACACCCCTTCTTCAATACGAGGTAGTTAAATGTATCTGTTATCTTTTCTTTATATTTTATTTCTATGTGACATGTTGTTATTGTGAAGCACCTTTTAAAAATATGCATTGAATGGAATATTTTCCCTTCTTGGTCTGGACCATATCACCGAAATAGTTCAAGAAAACATCACGGCCAGTGAGCAGCAAGGTGGTCACTTGCTGCGTGTTAAAAACATGACGTAGGATGTAAATACTTCGTCTGAGTTTTCATCTCCGAGCTAACGGACAACGACAAACTGACTCAAACAAGTCTAAACCCTTTTTGAGGTTTCATCTCTTAACAAACACTTGAAAGAATATTCTTGTGTGTCATAGCTTTGGAATCGTTGCCCTCTCTTGACTGAAAGCAGTGGAGGGCTACAGTCTCATGAATATGCAGGATGTATAGACTTCCCCTCGCGATACCTGTATCACGGTAAAAGCGCATTGTCCCCCAGCCCCACTTCATATTGTGCCCCGTTACTGAAAAGACTTCAGTAAAGTGTCCGCAGTGAAATAACGTCTGTGAAATGTGCTCGTGCTCTTGTTTCTGAATGTGTTTTTCCCAGGCCTTTCTAAAGCTAAAGCTACATCAAGTTCCCCACTGGGCTTTCCGCGCGCTGTCTGGGCCCAGAAAAGAGCGAGATTAAACTTTTGTAGCGAGCACCAGTGTGTTTTATTCTATCTCCTCACTGCGGCGAGTTCCTTATTTAAAGTACGTCCAAGTAAACAGTTTTCGTTGCCTGGGGCGTGTTGACGGGGGCGTGTTGACGGGGGCCGCTGTACGGACCTGACTCCTCCAAAAAGGAAACTCTGATAGCGGAGGAAAAAGTGAAACAAAAAGGCCCGTGCAGACCACCAACCTGGTCAATCCGATCTTCAAGTCTGTCAGTCGGCAGGAGGGCAAAGTTTGTGCTCCTGAATGTACGGAAACATCGGGCGAGTTTCTTTACAAGGAAAGCAGAAGGGCGGAACTTCGGGGGAAATGTCTACTTGTGTCTGGTCTTTTAGCAAGCGCTCAAGCTCAAACCGTCTTTCTGTCATTTATTACTGCGCCTTTTTGCCTCTTCCTTAGGAACTCGGCCACCTGTAGAATTGGGATACTTTTTTATACAAGTGGAGGAAAACAGGGGGTTCAAAAGAAATGAGAAAAACAGCCCTTTAAATATCATAAAATAATAAATTATATGACACTTGTCATATATGTCTGTTCACAGTTTAAATAGAAGCACACCATTGACCTTTCACAAAACCCCGCCCCAAAACGGTAATTGTCCAATCAGATATCCTAGCAACCGTTACTATGGAGCTAGGTCCGTCATGCCGCAGACCTCCAATGCAAAACAATGGGACATACCAGCAATGAGCACTGAGCCGATGCACTTGTTTTTTTTACTGCTAACCACCAAAAACCCTACCAGACAAAGAAGAAGCAAAATGGTGAAGCGATCTGCCTATGGAGGATGTAAATCAGACACTAGGGACTAGTGCTGGGCGATATGACGATACATATCGTGGGGACGATAGAAAAGTGTCTATCGTGGCATTTCGCTTCTATCGTTTATATCGTTTCTAACCTAATTTCATCAATTATTAAAGCAAATATTACATTAAATAGGCCACAAAGAATGTATTAGTGTTTTCTTGTCACTATGCATCCTCTAAGTTTATATTAAATGATTATAAACAGCAAATAAAAAAGGACTTTTTCGCAAAGAAACTCCGTCTTGTTGTTTTACGACACCTGCTTTACGATATTGCTGTCCGCCGCCCGCCACACCTGCTGTAGCAACGGCGACATCTAATGGACGTACACCGCTACTACAACACTCGGCATTCTTATTTCTGAGTTAAATGTCACTTCATAACAGAGGTTACATTAACCGAAAATTCTCCGTCATTTGCGTAATATGTTTAGCTTTGACGCTGATCCGTCTCTGAGCGCGCGGGGCTCTCTCTCAGCTACTTCCCTAAACACCGCGTGGTTTCACTCTGCTTCACGTACGGCAAATAAACAGCTTTTTAGTTATAGATCTCACAACGGAGCTGACTGATAGGCAAGGCAACTTTATTTATACCGCGCATTTCGTACACAAGGCAACTCAATGCGCCTTGATAGTGCATGGATCTGGATTAAACACACGAGAGAGAAGAGAGGAGGTGGTGCAGGAGGTAAGAGACGGATCGGGCAGCGCGTAGAGCAGCTAAAGACGTACAATGCAAACGGCTCGCCCACTGTTTCTTAAACATTACGTTAAAATTGAGATATAAGCTCCAATTTACATCTGTAGTGGTGTAATATGAGCCTTGATATTGAGGAGCAGATGATGCTCTGAATAAGTCGTTCTCTACGGACGAGTTTACACATTTCTGTTGTTAAATTGGTGTCAGCTGGACTCAGATGTTCAGATCGTGTTTAGCCCATTTATCCTGCTGTCTCACATTTTTCCTGACATAAACAATACAGGCTATATAAATTATCCATAGCGAAACCACTGCTTCAAAATGAAGTAAAAAAAAAGTAAGTAAGATAAAAATATCTTACCTACTTTTTTTTAAACTTTTGAAAGAATAACTGAAAACGGACTATATGATGGTATATCGTGATATATATCGTTATCGTGATATAAAATAATCCATATCGTGATATACGTTTTTTCCATATCGCCCAGCACTACTAGGGACCACAAGAGTGTGTCGGGGGAGTCCAATTATTTCCCTTCCCAAAGCGAAAACGCAACCTGAGCACTGCCCACAATGGATCAAACAATGTGGACGGCCTATGCCCAGCTAAATGTCTCCAAATAAACAAGCGTACATTTGCTCTAAGGTTAGGCTAACACCTTAGCATGCTAACATCTAGCTACTGACAGTCACATAACGTTACACAAACTGGCACTGGAGCTGTAATTGCGGCGGTGAACTTTTACAAGCCTACAGTCCCATGTGTTTTTGTCTCTCTGATAAAAATAGTGTATTTTGTCACAGTTCTAACAATAACTGGCTGTAGCTGATTAGTCATTGAGGCACCTGTAGGTTAAGCTAGAATTAGCTAACTTTAGCGCACCGGAGAAATTGTCTTATTTTTAGAAATACTAAAAAAGTAAGAGGGTGCTTACTGGGCTGTGCAAGAGCACGACTGGTCCACAAGTCTGTGCTGTTGCATTTAAGGAAGAGATCATGAGGTTTCTCTGATTTTTACACTGTGCTTTAGTGTCAAGAGTTGTCCGTTATCCTTCGGTGGATAGTTTAATATCTTGAATATATCCCTCCACTGCATACTGTGACCCCTTTGCCTCAATCTGGAAGATATTGCGGAGGTCACTGACACGCAATCTGTTGCGCTGGTCGTGTTTTACCATTTTACTCCCAAATCATATGATTGTATTGTAGTATATTGGAACATTTTACATTTTAAATAAATTTGAAAAGTCAGTAAATGATGAGAGATTGTTCTTCGAATTGGCCTGGAGCGTCCTCTGCAGGCAGCTGTGGGAATGACACTTGTTATCAGAACGAATGCAAGCTTTCACGTTTTGCAAAAGGCATGGTCAATTATGGATGGCGCCATGATGAACACACTTTGAGCGTGGAACTGCTCAGAGAAAGTCTGGTAATGATTTATGGATTTAAAAAGGTGGATTACAATTTCATGTTCCATCTATGATGCAAAATAATATAATGAATATAAAAGCAAATTTCTAAAGTACAGTATGTTTTTGATGAGTAATGCAAGGTTTCCACGGGACATTGAAAAGCATTAAGCATCTGCAATTTTTTGGAAAATAATGACATTGCTGGACTACATGCAAAATGTTTTTCCCCCAAAAGTTGTATCCAATTTGCTTTTAATATCAAGCTTTGGCCTCATTCTTGGGTTTGACAGAATGTCTTAAATGAAATATTCACCGCTTTCTTACATTTATGTCGTAGTATTTGGGCATTAAAAATTTTCAAATCTTTGCTAAGGTTGGAAACTCTGACAATAACATGGTTAGAAGCTAAATGAGTATGGATGGATGCACACTTATTCCTGCCCTGTTAAGTCTCAATTGTCTGCTTTGAGATTCTGCCTCTTTAATAACCACTCTGGCCCAGTGCAGCGCCCGCTCAGCCCAACCCGCCTAATTAAGAGCAGTGCCCATGGCAGTCCTCAATCATTCACAACTTTGGTGTTGTTCCATACTGCTGCTCCATGCCTCGCTGACGAGCTGCTCTCCTCTCCAGCCTCTGACTCACAGCCAGCGTTTAAACCCCGGCCTCGCGTGGCTCCTTTTAGCTCAGTGTAACTGCCGTTTTTGGACCAGAAAGTCTGGCAGCCCGGCGCGAATACTGCTCAAATATATTTTCTTACGAAGCCGTCTGTTGGGATGCCAAGTCGTTGAGTGAGTGGGCGCCAAATGATGGAAATTGCACTGTGGGGAGGATTGTCGTTTACAGGTGCAGAATGTTGACGATTATTAATGACATGAAGGCTTAAACTTATACAAGACATGCATTTGAGAATCTGTTTGCAGTGGGTTTATACGAGCGATGCCATTGTTAGGTTAGGTGTCCAATTAAACCTTACCAATTACTGTATTTTCTGGACTATAAGTCGCTGCGGAGTATAAGACGCACTAGCCAAAAAAAAGACAACATGCTGAATAGGCGTAAGGTATGCTAACGTAACACATTAATGGTTAGCTACATGAAGCATAAACAACAAACTAAATAGGTGTCTGGTGTCACATAAACAGTTCAAACGCTTGATCTCACTCCAAATCACTAAATCCATTGAAATCTTCATCCTGTGTGTCATTTCTGAACAATCGCCTTGACAATGACCTGGGCATGGAGGTATAACTGCACCGTTGACACCGTAAAAGCAGTTCTGAAAGATAAGAAGGACCAAAACAATTAAGACATTTAAAAACCATTAAAAGAACTTTAAAATCGATCCTGAAACACACGGGGAGCCAATGCAGCGACTCTAAAACTTCAGTTTTGTCCTGGTTAAGCTGGAGAAAGTTTTCTGCCATCCAGGATTTAATCTAAAATGCAGTTAAAAAGTGGCCTGGTGTCATCAGGAGACATGGAGATGTACAACTGTGTATCATCAGCATAACTATGAAAGTTGACTCCATGTCTCCTGATAACGTCACCAAGAGGGAGCATATACAAGTTAAAAAGCACTGGCCCTAAAATCGAACCCTGGGGGACCCCACATGTAATTTTATGGATCTTAGAGGAGCAGGTATCCAAACTTACCATGAATGTCCTGTCTGTGAGGTAGGATGTAAACCATTTGTGGACAGCACCAGAGAGGCCGATGTGTTTTAAACGAGTTAAAAGAATAGTATGGTCGACTGTATCAAAGGCGGCGCTCAGATCCAGTAGAACCAACACTGTGACCTTTTGTGAGTCATAATTTTAATCTAAAATCATTTAAGATCTTTAAAAGGGCCGACTAAGTGCTGTGGTTTACCCTAAAGTAGGGTTGGGCCATATCGTATCGTATATCGTTATCGTGATATAATGTTTTGATATCGTTGTAATTTTTTATATCGTTGTGGACACAATATAATTTATGTTACGCTCCGCTCCATCAGAGCAGCATAAACGGTGACTGTAGAACACGGGGACACGTGCTGAAAAAGTAAAATGAAATGAAGGATGTAAACTGCTTGAGTAGATCATATTTGGAAGACAATTATGCCGTAAAAAAAAGAAAAGAAGAAAGAAAAAGAATAAAATATCACTGAATGAATCTTCCCAATAGGCGTAAGGCTGGGATTTTGAAGTAATTCGTCCATTGTCAATTATATCGTCAAATATATCGTTATCGTGATATTTAATTTTTCATATCATGATATAGATTTTAGGCCATATCGCCCATCCCTACCCTAAAGCCAGACTGGAATTTCTCAAGGACGTTATCTGCAGTAATAAAATCATTAAGTTGGATAAAGAGAAGTTTTTCTAAGATTTTGCATAGATTTTAGTAAGAGTATCCTCAGCTTTCTCGCTCATGCCAAACTTACTTTCTGCCCTCTAGTGGCATGTGAAATTATATATATGAATTAAAAAAACATCACATATTAGTCGCTTCGGAGTACAAGACAAACTATGAAAAAAGGTGCGACTTATAGTCCGGAAAATACGGTATATATTTTACATCGGGCACTTATCCCCTCTCTCCTCTTGTTGACCACAAAAACAAAACAAATTTGAATGATTTTAGGAAAATAAATGAATGTTAATTCCACATTTCAATTTTAGCAGTTAGCACTCATGCTTCACAGCAAGAAGGTCCCCAAGCAAGGCCTTTATGTGGAGTTTGCATGTTCTGCGTTTCCTCTGGGTACACAGTTTCCCCCACCACTAAAAACATGTACAATAGGCCAGGATGAATGAGAGTGTGTGTTTTCATTAACGTGCATTGTAAATAACAACAAACCAACAAAAGTGTTAACATTCAAGGATGGGATGTGGTCATAATGTCAGGTGGAGGGCAGGTGCCGATACCAATCTATGGTAGAAATCTACAGAAAATATACAAATGGTCAATCTGATCATTAATTGTTTGGGATTAGGTCTACAATCCTGTCATATTCAACTTTTGGCGGAAAGTCCTTTCAAACAATCTCATACCACTTTTGGACACCTTTATGAAATAATCATTCAACCCGATGCTTTTGAGAAGACACAAAAGAGATGTTGAACTTTGTGCCAGTGTTTGGTTTATGTGGAGAGCTCCAGGAGATATTAACCATAAACCAAGTCCAAAAACACCAGCAATTTCATGGTTACCATAGTTACCAACATAGAATTTGTAACTGCCCATCGCTTCAATTTTCACCTATTATATATTGACTGTTTAGAATCTGGATAAGAAGATAATCATTGGTTCATAATGTCCCTCTTTTATTGATGCTTCACAGGATAAAGGCATATTTAATTATAAATGTACCATGAACTGTTTTGTTGAATAAAGCCAATTTTTTTTTATAAATAAAACGTGCAACCTCGCAGTCTTGAAATGTCAACCAGATTTATATTTCATAACTGCAGCCTTTGCGATCAAATCGTTCATGGCTGCGGAGTATCCTAATCAAGTTGATTTTGATCCCACTTAAAAATCGCAATTACCAAGAGAGTTCCTTTTGCAGTCATGTTGAAAAATAATTTGCCCCGCTCGCTGACTGTGTTGACTTGGCGTCGCCAGTCAATTTAAATAACACAAAGTGACAGTGAGTGTTTATCTGGCTCATTCCAAAAGCATTTGAGCGTTCTGAAGGCGCGTTTGAAGCCAGGACTCATTTCCCTCCTCCTGTCCGCTGTTGACGCACACTTGCCAGATTGACGCCATTTGCGCAGCTTTCGGTCGGGGTGGGGACCTCCTGGGTGTCTCGATGTACGATGCGGCGTGGCTTCACGATAAAACAATACTGCGATAATCAAATAGACTTCAACCGCAATGACCGGCAGCACACACATGGCTTTAGATGACTTTAGTTTGAGGAAAAAGCACATCCACACAGTGAACAAAGACGAGAAGAGACTTTGAATGCCCTCACCAAGTCGGGTATAGGGCCATAACTAACCCAGTATACAGAGTGCCAATTGACACATGGCCGGTATCTTATCACCATGTCATTACTGTGCAGTAAAGTTTGTTCTCCTTTTAGTTTACCCACTTTGTGCCTTGAGCTCCTCTAATCTAAGCCTTTTGCATGCCCCCAGCCTGCCTGCCGGCCTGTCCCCACCCGCCTCAGCACTTCTATCAGATAACTCGATCCTCTTCCTTCCCCCTCACCTATTTTAATCTGCTGCTCGTATGAATCTGTGGGCAGCGCGCGGGTGAGTTCACCTTTTGAGAGCAGGTCGACTAGGAGTAATCCTCACAGAAAGGGCACTTCTGATAACTCTCACCTCTCACTATTAGACATTTGGGTCGGCTCAATTTCGGGATAAGGAGACGTATCCTGCAAAAAGCTGTCCAGCGCCTTCTATCGCTCCCTTGTCAAAAACATACCTGGAGTAGTGTTTTACTTCAGTCATGCAGGCGTGAGTAATCCTATTTACTTTGGGCCTTTCTTCTGCAGTATAAACACAATCTGTATTTCCTGGGTTTTGTTGTGTAATTTGATAGAACCTGGAAGCCTACCAGCTGAATTTTTAAATCCAAAACAAAGAATGTGTGATCTTCAATGCTCCATATGCAAAAAATACTCCGTAACCTATTGTAATGATGCCTGTCATCATGTTTTTTTTTTTTCTGTTTTAGAGAATATTGAATAAGGCAGACTTCTGAAACAAAGAGAGGCTTACAGAATTAAAGCTTTACAAACCCTCGCACCTACGGGACTCGGATGTCCACGCAGACCAAATATCTGATCTTGATCTGAATTCTGAAGTTCTCAGATTAATGTGGCTGTAAACCGTATAACCGGATATACATTATATCTGATGTAGATGTAATGTGATATCTCACTGATCTTTCACACTCGTATAAACTATAAGACTTAATCAAAAAGACAAAGTGATGTAAGAAAGGCAAGGATTGTCTAAATTGATCCTAAAAGTGTTTGTGTGATACATGTATAGAATGTTTTGCTCCCTGCCGGCTTTCATTTATTTCCTCTGTCCAGTTTGGTGTGTACGTGTCTACATTTAGGCGGCCATTTTAAGCTGTCTTCCATAGCAATTGCTCCTATACATGAGTGTTTTGTCAACATTTATCTTTCATAGTGCTGCCATTAACCTGTTTGTACCAATATTCATATATACATATATTATGTCTCGGGTATTGTATGTGCAGATATACATTGTGGAATACTGTCTCTGCTTTTTAGGCATTTGTGAAAGAATCCCACGGCTATTTAAGATGGCTTTTCATCCACACAAAGCATTTGCCTGAAGGCCACAAGCTGAAACATACTGACTAAAGGAACACCGGTGTCGCAAGTAAGACGGTGTGACAGATTTTCTTTTCTGTTTCAAGCCATAAAATGCAAAATATCAACGCAGAAGTGCCCAGACGCAGGTTTATAAGCCACAGTTGTGCATGACCTGTCCACTTTAATGCCATTCTCTCTCTCTTTGGGATCTTTTACTTCCTACTCCGCTTCTGTCCAACTTCCAAGTAATTGTTTGTTTGACCTCCAAAGTGAAGGTAATCCTTAAAGTTTGGTTTGGAAGAGGCAGAAGATAAGCTTCCTGTGTCTGTTTGGGTCTGCGGAGTTATAAGCCACAGAGGAAGCGGATGTCAGCGAGATACAGCCCTTCCGTAATCTTCTTGGACAGATTTAAAGCAGGACCGCACAATTTTGGCTGAAACATGGCGTCAACAAACATTTACAAACTGTATCGCTTGCAGTGTAAATAGATTTGAGGTGTATGTCGTGGACCAGGACAGCATTGGCCCACTAGCAAGTTCATTACTTTACTCTGGTTTCATTTCATCTTTAATACGGGACCGTGTACAGTGTTAAATCTACGCCAAAACACATGAAGTCAGCAGCAGGTTCAATAATCCGAAGTGCGTTATCAATTTTTGCCAAAAGAACAATGAAGTTACTAACGCAAAACAACTTTCTGCATTTGCATAGGTTTACCTCCTGTTAAATCTGAGCCAAACGCGATCTTGTTTCTGGTTTGTGGAAGGTCAGGGATTAGACGCACACAAACGATCTAATCTCTCCACACATTCCTCACATAGCTCATGGTTATCAAACCGTTCGGAACAGCCACTTCTGAAGGGACCGGCTACATTTTTGCTACATTTTCAGCGAACTTCGAGGTTAAGGAACTTTCCGACTTATGTGGTGTTTTGACGCTGTATGACGCGCGTTCATTTCCCACAGTGATCCTAACCGCCTGACTGTCTGTCCTCGCACCTTTCCGACACTTCCCAAGTTGCAGCTTATTTAAAAGAGTCTCACCTTCCACAGCACTATTTGAAGCATGAACTGTGTTTTCACCTCTGGCGCCTTTTCGCTCTTTTTAGGGCACTCTGCACAGATGCTTCCCAGACTCATTTGGAACGAACGTCATATACAGTTTGCTGTTTTTGTTTCTGCGCTTTGGAGCAGGGGGTCGAGCAGTCAGGATGGAAT
The DNA here is from genome assembly GCA_021464625.1 of Proterorhinus semilunaris. Lineage (NCBI taxonomy): Eukaryota > Metazoa > Chordata > Actinopteri > Gobiiformes > Gobiidae > Proterorhinus > Proterorhinus semilunaris. The sequence continues at coordinate 3,623,436 of CM038364.1, forward strand.
GACGCTTGCCTTTGATAGAAGAGAGTGAAGAATTGAGTAAAGAAATGTTCGATCATACATGTGCGGGGAGGGAAACGCACTTTTCAGGAACAAATTACGCAACGATGAGTATTTTCGGACGGCTCCAGATAATACAATGTACATAAAATGCAGGAATGTCCCGCTGAGGTTCAGAATCTCTTGTTCTCAGGCGAGTTCTGAGAGCCTATTGGTATTTGAAACCAAAGCACTTTTCATGACTGGAATACTTGAATCAAATTGGTGAACTGATTTCAGTAGCGCCTCCATCGTTACGCTCACTGGATTCTGTCGAGACTTCAGGCATGTCAGAGCATGAAAAGGACAAAACTTACCCCTTACGATGCCTACTATTCTGACGTCTTGTCCTCTAGCGAGCCGGAGACATCCAGGAAATAACGAAAACATCGCGCTGCAAAAGCCAGCCTCCCACGTTGTACTTGGAGCTTTGAAAATGCGTAGAAATGACCAAAAGTACTATATTTTATGACTCTGAATAACTGATAGAGCCAGTTTTAAATATATAGGTTTTATGTTAGATACAGTTTTTCTTTCATTACTTTGGCTTTGAATGAACTAGTTGCTACAAAAACTGTAAAAATCCCAAATCAGACGAGGCTAAAGTCCATACTAGAGGTGGAGATGTTTTTAAAATCTCCAAATCTCTGGAGAAATGGTCAACATCAGTGCAATAACAAAGCACCTTCCACATTGCTTTCTGTCCCGGTGAAAGTTTGCATGTAAAGAGAGTATACTGGCGCAAATCCTAAACGCCCGCAGAGCCGCTCATCCAACTGGCTCCATTTTGGAAGAGTTCCCGAATATCTGTATGGTGTTTACTGCCGTCCTGACGAAACCCCGCGTTTAATTATTGACGCTGAACCCAGATGCTGTTTACTTGTCAGTAGCTAATTTTGAACATGGCGCAGCAGCAGCAGAGGCCTGTGTGATTGCTTTCTGATTGCGGCACACTTCATTCTGGAATATGGAACATGCCGCGCAGAGTCTTCACGGGCGCGGGAGATTTCAGATTTTTACAAAGAGCGCGTCTGATTTCCAATTTATTTTCCTTTGCCATCGGTTTTCCCCTGCCAATCATTTTGGTTTCACGTTCCACTTTCCTTCCAATCTCGTGATCACTTCTATTATTACACTGGTAAGAAGGCACGATGTCTCCTTCTGATGGGAGAAACAAGCTCTGTTTTTGTAAAGAAGACTTTATCACCATTGGCTGTGTTGGTTTATATCTCTAAATTTAGTAGAAGTGTCCTCTGCTGGGAGAAGTAAGAATGAAAGAAATCACAAACAACATACGGACCTCAGTTTTTTTACCCAGCAGCATGCAAACAAATCATGAAATGCAGTCCTGGTGATGGTTCATGGGCCTTAAAGTGGTCATATCATGCAAAATCGGCTGTTTGAGCTTTAAACCATGTTACAACGTTCCCTTGTCTAAAACCTGGAGTAGTATTTTACTACATTGACGTAGTTTGGAGTAATCCTTAGGCAAAGCTGTAAATGTCGCTGTTTCTTCTTCTACTTTTTCCAGCGCTTTGTACTGGTTATAATTGCATAAATTAATACCTAAAACTGTCCTTCACAATTTTAAAGCCCATAGTAAAACATATTGTTCTTGAGCAGTTCTGCGATGCAAGTGTGTTGACCATGCCTTGCTAAGGCTGCAAGCCACGCCACAACATCGAAATTGAACTGAAACGTTTTTCGATAATCATTTGCACATGTTTGAGGAATCTTTGGAAGAAGGTCCTGGTGGGTTAGACTCTCTCCCCGAGTCTGGATGGGGTTCCTCAAAACATGCACAATAGGTTCATCCTCCAGTCAGGTGATTCTGCTTAGATGGGTTTCTCCCCCTTTGCTTCTTGCGCGTTGGTGTATAATGACATATAAAGCACCTTAGCCTTAACCTTTGAATCGTTCTCTGCTTGGTGACTAGTATTAGCTTATCCCTCTATCGTTGGGCACCGACAGGCAAAAACATCCACCGAATCTTAAGGTAAGGGTGGGGCTTAGAGACTGTGAGCCTGTTGAACCCATATACCTTAAAATTAAGAATAGAAAATTAACAATAGACAGAGCGAGGTTTCCCCTAAACCGTTTAGCGCGGGCTAGCTGAGGTTTGTTCATGCTAGCAATTTAACTGCGTTTACTGCGTTCCATTATTTGGAACCGGGTAAAAATGAAAAGAGTAAAAGGATGTTGAGGCAAACACATGGAGGTAGGAATGACAAGCCAGTGGTCAATAATGACTTGGAGGCAGCAACGCTTCAATGGAAAGTCCATAGGCAGCTGCCATTTCCTTACGGTTACTGGATGAAGTAGGCCACAAATGGTCCATTCTTAATTTGACAGTTTTACAATTATGTGGAAGGTGATGATCCAGATATGATCCATCAATCCATCCATTTTCCTCCAATTTTCCGTTGCCGGGTCAGCTGCCCAAATCACATTGCACCAGCCCCTATGGCTCCTCCTGCAGGTGGTGGGTCCACAGAAGGACGGCCTCATGGTTCTAACCGGGCCAGTTGGTCTCATAAGGGGCTTCTGAACCGCTCTTTGTCTGACCCGTCACCTAGGACCTGTTTGCCATGGGCGACCCTACCTAACAGAGCTCCCAGGATCATTCGGGCGCTCAAACCCCTCCACCACGTTAAGGTGGCGGTTCCAGGAGTGGGATCCAGATATGATAAATGGATGAAATGGCCTTCCAGATATACCCTTGTTTAGAAGATCTCTTCATTGTTAAATGATAAAGCGAAAACGGGTGCTCTTCCAAGACTGGATGCAATAACCTTGATCGTTATTGGAAGATGGTCTTCCTCAAAGCATCCCTAGTTAAGCGTTTGTAACCCTGATTAGTGCTCACCGCTGTTCTCTGTCGCGCCAACTGTTTTTGTTTCTCCAACGAACTGCAGTTTTCCTGCGAAGGTGAAAGCTTCAGTTTCCACTCACCAAATCTGACCACACACAAAGGACATCTTGCCCGTTCCAGAGTTTAGTGTAGTCTATAAACAGTCCAACCCCCCCCCCCCCCCCCCCTTAAAAAATGAAAATGTCATTCAGAGCTAGCGCTTATAGGATTAGCGGTAATCCCTGGCTGTGAAACGGGCCTAGACGGACTCTCCTCCAGCCCCATTCTCAGGCTGCCGTCTCCAGCCACGCTCACTGGCCAACCGCCCGACACGGACTCGTGGTTTCAAACGTCTTCTGAAGAAAGTGGATTGTTGCCCTTTGGAATAGCCACAAAAATAAAGATGAATTGAAATGGCAAAGCTTGCGATGATTTAGGTGACAATCTGTAATTTACCTACAACTAAATATCCAGACACCTGTGGTATTCAGCGTAAACCCTCCGATGCCAACCCTCAGTTCAGACTCTTATTTTTGTTCTACTTCCTTCTGTGTTGGCCCAACCGCAATCTTGATTTTATAATCGCAAATCTAGAGATAGAAATCAGAAAGATCACAAGTACTTTTCCAATCCCACGTCGCCCTAATTTCCAAACTTTCTCACGGAGTTTGGAGACGCTCGAGCCTGGCCTAATTGATGCTTGCGCCTCCCCTGATAATGTTTCCTTTCTTGTCGTCTTACGCATCACCCCATTCCTTTCTTCTTGCCCATTTCTTCCAATTTATCAGCGGAAGATAAAGCCCAACAAATCATAGCAGCAGCAGCGTAGTCTTTTTGAAACCGTGTGCCCTTTGGCTTGGGTTCCTGACTCGTTTCATCCACCCACACACTCGTTCCACCCCGTTTTTTTACACCGCGTTTTTCTGATCTCCGTCTTCTGATCAGCACTTAGGCGGAATTTTCTCCACCTCGCACGGAGCCGAGATGAAATAGTCTCAGAAAGTGGAACTAATAAAATAATAAAAAATAAAAAAAAGGGCGTTCAGTCTGTAAATTGTTTTCAGCTGCTTGACACCTCTCTCCTCGTTTCACCCCAGACATTTTGTGTTTGGGAGAAAAAGCGTTTAGTTATTAAGCGTTCACCACGAGGAGCCGATAATAATGTTTTGTCAGAAAAGGCAGCGTTTTTGTGTTGCAGTTTGAGTTTTTATAGCGTTTCAGACTTGTTCTAAACTTTGCAATACCCGAAGGGCTCGGTACAGAAACAAAGGCTTTTATTGAATTTATTCTCGAGGTGTGTGGCCCAGTGAGGAGAGTGTTTACCATTTCCTCACTTCCGAAAAACGTTCGAGGTCAGGGTTGAGGGGAACTGCGCATGCGCAAACACAAGAGTGTGCTATCAGTCAAACATAGGGCTGGGTACTTAAACGATACTTGGTTTCCAATATCGATACCTGAACGATTCTTTTTTCAATACCTACTTAAGTATTTGTCATCTAGAATCATAAAACGGAACAATAGTGTGACTTTATTCCATGAATACATTTGCCTCACTTATTTAAGCTGAAACAACCAAGTCACTTTTTTTTAATGCTGTATCTAGGCCAACAGTCATCAAAACCTGGTCACTAAAAAATGTTCTTTTCTGGTACCTACTTTTAACTGTTGTACCTAAAAAAAAAATTCTGATGTCATACTGGTATCGTTTCACAGCACTCGGCCCCAGTCAAATGTCAGAACTGTAGAAATATTTTACTGTACTCTTGGACTGTAATTCCACGGTTCCTCAGGCCCGAGCCTGAGGAACATTCCCACTAAGCGGAGATGGGGAAAGGCCAAGATCGGCCTCCTGGTTAGAAATTTAAATCACTATTTATCACTTTGGCTCATGCTGTACGGCCATACCATCTCTACAGAACAGCCTCAACCTCGGTTCCATAATAAATAGATGGGCTAATCGCAATGCACTCACTAATGCTAACTGGGCTAATACTTGAGCACTTGGCAGGGGTTAGTTGGAATCACAGATTAAAAAAAACTTGTGAAACGGAGTAGAATTTCAATAATGCTCTCCAAAAAAAAGTTGGTCTTAATGATATTTTTCAATAAAATGTTTGACTTTGAGAGTATTTTATATATATTTTGATCAACACTCTACTAAATACTGAATCATGTATTTTTAGTTGCTCACCTTGTTAAAATTACTCATGGGGTACGTAGGGATCCACTTATCCAGTCTTGAAACAGTTTGGTAACGTACTGCAATCACAATATGAAAGATACAGAAGTGAGCAAATATTGCAACGTTGTCTTGTATTATGCAGCCCTAAGATATCGGCCCTTTAAATCTGAAAACGGGGAACATCAAAGGTTTCCCAAATGATTGGAAAAATACGAGTTAAACCATAATAAGTTGCCTACATTACTTGATGTAAAAGTTGTGGAGAGATTAAGATATTTTCTGATCTCTGGGTTGTATGCATGAGCAGGAGAGACTTGTTTGAGGGCTGCTCGGAGCCCCTCTCCAGGCAGCACCTTGCAGACCTGCGAGCTCCCACAGATGTGCTGTCACTTGGTTTTCTTCTCTCTGTCAGTCAGTCCCCCCTGCAGAGTCAGACCTGGTGCTCTGGTGTTCAAAGGCCCTCAGCAGAGGTCCCTCATCTCTGCACCAGTTCAGACGGCTCTGGGTGGATTTTTTTTTTTTACCATTCCAGCTGCAATATTCAGTTTTATTCTGGGATTCTAAAATACTTTTGGACACCTTTTTAAGAGTTGGTATTTCACTTTTTTTAAATAATGTGTGGGTTTGTGAATATGCAAAGCACCTTGAACCGGGAAAAATGGGGAATAAAGCAGTTTAAATTAAACCAGCGTGCCAAGAAAGTGGAGGCAATTGGGAGAGTCGAAAGGATAAAACTGTGCTTCGGTCTTGGTGGGCTTCCTCCATGTGCTGAAACTGATCTCACCGTTCAAGAAACAGCATGTCCAGAGTTCCAGATAAAAAAAAGTGTTACATTGATGGGTAATGGAGGTTTGTGAGACGAATGTCTGACTCGGTCATCGCCTTCAGTAAAATCTGTCCCTCTTGGAAATATCGTTGAATCGCCCTGCACCTTTTAAAGCTGTCCGAAAGTCTTGCAGATGGGGATAGGGAAGAGTGGGGTTGGTTGGGTCACATAAGACATTTCTCAGCTTCACTGCTAAGGCTTTCAACATTTTGCCATGATACTGAGTGTTATGGCCCGACCGATAAGGATTTTTGGGGTCTGATACCGATACCGCTATATGAAAGGGGTTGGCCGATAGCCGATATTTGAAGTAATTTAATTTGTGGTATTTTTATTTATTTTTTATCCCTCAAATAGTCTATAGTTAAACATTTATAATTATAGGAACGGTTTCAATCATAGAAATATATTGATTTATTTAGGACATTCACGTTAGGTTCTACAGAGGGAGCTTGTTTGAAAGCCAAAAATCTGTAGATTCCAAAACAAAAAACCGTGAGTCTTTATATCTAATGGGTCGGAAATGATACGCACAAATCTGCAACATACTATATATAAATTTGTGAGCGATTTTCTCCGCGATGTTTCTCTGCCCCCCTGAGGTGAAGTCTCTATCACTTTCGGTTCCGAAGATATCGGCCTTTTATCGACCAATATCGGCCAATAGCTGATATTGGAAATACCCAAATACCAAACAGTTAGTGCTTGTGCCTCACAGCTACAAGGTCCCATGTTTAATTCCCACCTGGACGGGATCTTTCTGTGGAGTTTGCATGTTCTACCCCTGTCTGAGTAGGTTTACACCAGGCTCTCCGGTTTTCCCACCACTAAAAACATGTACAATAGGCCACGATGAATGAGAGTGTGTTTGAGTGTGGGACAACGGATGCAATTTAGCCCAAGGCTACAATCCGGTGTGGCTTGTTTACATGCATGTATCCATGTCTGTTCATTGACATCCATGTGTGCTCTGTCCCGACCAAATGAAACAAGAAATAAAGTAGATGAATAAACTTGGCATTACGTCAGAGATTACGACACCTACTAAGTCTTTGGTTGGTCGTCAGGCAGCGGCCATCTAGCATCCGTAAACAGGAAGTGATAAATCCCAACCCAACACTCCCTGTGACCCGACCCAGCCCACTCCAACCTATTGTCTAGAAAAAGACCTGGTCAACTGTTGGTCAGCGGTTTGTCAGGGAATCCAAAATGCCAATGGATTATTTAGCCATTGCAAGAAGGCGTCAAAGGTCTTTTTCTGTTGCTCATTGGTTTTATACATATTCTTATCAAGCGGTTGGATTTGACGAGAATAGTGTTTTGCCGAAAAGGACAATTTCTTCTGCCAATTTGAAATGCGGAATAATGAAACGGCAGATCACCAAATCAAATTAACAACAAAACGCGTGAACAGGCTGCCGGCTCAGAAATGACAACCTCAATTCAACCCTCGTTCTTCCACTTTCACAAAAGGACCAAGAAAAAAACAAAAAAAAAACCCGCCCAAGAAGCGAGAGCTGTCAAGACACTTATCTAATTATGTGAAATCCTAATTGAGGCCTGCCTGCAGCGCGCTCATCACCCCCAGTGCTAAAAGCGGCCCCCCCCCCCCCCCCCCCCCCCCGCGCAGTTGGAAGTGAGCAAAAAACATGTCTCCGAATCCCTTCACGGATGCTTGGCCGTGTGGTTAACTCCCCGGCTCGGCCCGTGGGGGAAACGGTATCGGCTAAATGAGGTTTTGCCGGCTCTGGAAGAAAACAAAGGGCGCTCCTGTTGAGGCCAGCCGGTGTCGCTGCTGAGCGAACTGCGGGCGCGGGTCCAATGGTAGAGAGCGGAAACTCGAGAGCGGTTTCACTCGGCCATCGGGGGTCCGTTGAGGAGATGAGCGCGGTAATAAGTGGGGAGGAAATAAGCGAGAGGCGATGAGAGATTTGTGCATTCAAACTGTGATGTTTTTGGCCAAATGAAAAAATGTCTGATCTATAATCCTGTGTGTGAAGCTTTTCAAACATGTCGGTGTTGATCTGTGACAGCAGGGGGCGCTGCATGAGGGGCAGGGGGCTGATTTATTCAGGACATTCATGTTCAGTCGGTTCTGCAGAGGGAGCTCGTTTTGAAACACAAAAGTCGGCACATTATTTTCATTCTTTTTATTTCAATGCCCACGACCATGGAGCTCGAGTTCACAAAACAAAACGGCACAAAGCAAACATTCACAAACATAATTTCAACAAAGGAAGAATCTTTTTTTCAAAAAGCCACCAGGTTTACAACATACTTTTCGATTTTTATTTTGCATCAGTAAAATAAGTTTGAAAGCAGAGGGTTGTCTTGCATAAAGGTTAGGCAAATATTTTTCTGCTACAAGTGAAAACCTCAGCATTCGAACATTCGAACCGTAAATGAAACTCATCAAGATTATTGTCGCAGAGATTACAGACATTTTCTGTCAATACCTTTTATATCGGCCCACTTTTTTTGCAAGTTGATTGTTTCAAGCTGGCTTGTCTGTGGGAGACATTCTCACACAAAATATACTTTTCTAGTTTAAAAATCTTAAATTCCACATACCCCTCTCCATTTCTGTATGAACTGGTCCTTCAGAGTTTGTTCCACTGTGAGTTTCAGCCAGTTAACACTAGTGATTTCCTGAGATCTCCAAATTATAGGAGAGACCGCAATCATCCAAGATCTGTTTCTAATATATCTTATGGTTCTGAAATTATAAGAAACATAAAATAATATTAAAGCAGTACTAAGTAACGCGTTTACCTTAATAAATCCTTTCCGTATTCCCTCTGGGGGTAATACAAGTGTCAATGGGATGATTGGAGGGTCTTTCACCTCCCCCTGGTGTCTCTGGCCAGAAAACCATGCTTGCAACTTGACTGCCACCGGGTCGGAGCAGCCAATACACACTAATAGAACCACGAAGAAGAAGCCAACAGGCTAACGGGCAAAGCTAACTGCGGGCTAGCCCCACTTTAAACAGTATTTACAGCCACGTTTGAATGAAAAAAATGATTTCCATTGTATAACTGGATGTAGTATTTACTCTCCAAGACATTTAATAAGTTAGAAAATCGTAACTTGCTACGACACCTGCAGTTGCGCTTATGGCCTCTAGGGGCAAGAGTTACTTAGTACTGCTTTAAATTGGTGAACAAACTTGTTACCGTTTTTCACTGCAATGTGTGTCAGTTCCCCTGGGGCCCGGGGTGCAAAAATCTCTATCACTTTCGGTTCTGGAGATAAACTGCCTTTTATCGATATTGTAAAACAATATCAAAGGGCCAGTATTTTTCAGGCCCGACATGGAAGTTCATAAGCGTAGGAAGTTTCGCCTTCGTCAGCACTAATGATGTTTGTTTGGCAGCACACTGAGTGGTTCAGTGGCTAGAGCAATCCTTTCTATTGCATTAGCTTGGATCATTCCAAACATAACCAACATGATCTGAGGCTGCCATCCGGTCCTCCTTGATCGTACCGTGGCCCACGAGGCGAATACCAATAAGTACCCTGCTGTACTTCACTTGGAGCCCAATGTCTGGGCATCTCCCTTCTGTGCCCGCGCTGTTAATTTCCCATCGCTTCTATCAATATTCCGCCATCCGCGCTCATAAATAAATGCATTCGCTCTCCAAACACACCTGTCGCATGCCGCACACGTCCCCGATGGCTCCGTATTGACCCGCTGCTCGCCGTCCCCGCGAGGCAGCCCGGCATACGCGCAGGTCGGCCATGGATTTGAATGTGAATTGCCTTTTAATGCTGGTACCTTTTTTTTCAAAAGCGCTTTCTATTTACAGATGCTGCATTCGGCGGCGGGAAAAAGCGTTTCACGCCGATGTGGCGCGTAATTGAAAAGAACAACATATGACCTGCAATTTGGAGCGTCATCTTTTAATGGAGTGAAATGTGTTGCAGAATCGGGAAATGTGCATTCACTCTCTAAGGTGGAATCTTCGAATTAACTCAACCGGGAGTCCTCTGGTTTTCAGGCTGTATCAAAGTGGGCATATGCGTAATTGTGGCTTACAGGCAAAAACAACCTCCAAGCTGTTCAATATCAGTAAATATATACAGCAGATCCACATCAGTTTAGTGAAGCTATCACGCACAGAACACATGTGGTAATCGTGTTCATTCCTGTACTCAAATAAATGAATAATGCTGTGGCTTTCCCGGCCTGATTGCAGGTCTTCATGTGTCCAATCATTTCACATTCTTCATAGGGTATTTAACAATAACGTCGTTTGCTTATGAAATATTTATAACTGACTTATTTTGCACTAGGGATTCACTTTTGTCACGATTCGATACGTATTTCGATATGAAGGTCACAATTTTGATTCAATTTGATACATTTAATGCACTGAAAAAGTAATGTAAGTCCTATTTAAAAAATAATATTATGCTGTCAAGCAAAAATTCCTCAACCGAATTACACTATGTGCTGTATTGTATCAAAATTGGTTCTAGTGCAAAATATTCAAATGCTAAGCTCTTTACAGCTTTAAACATTAAAGTTTAGGTTTTTGTTTAGTATGTTTGAGCTGCTTACATTCTTATTTTCTTTAAGATTTCACAGTAATGACAGCTCAAAAGGACTAGGCTAAAGCAAAGAAAGCCACTGTGCGCTGACTCCATATTTAATAGGCCTATACTCGACTCGTGCATTTAATAGTAACACAAGCAAGCTGCTGCTTTCCCCATGAGGAGCTCTCCTAATAATAACATGTCAGCATCTCATATACAAGTGACATTACTTGTATTCTTCTTATTATTATTATCTTAGCTTTGACAAGTTGATGCGTACCTGTCTGGTCTCCACGTGTGCCTTCCATAACGTAAACACAGCACAGGCGATGTTAGCATTTAGCCTCTCTCTTCTCCTCTATAGCTCCAAACGAGGTGAAGATAGAAGCTACCAAACTCTTCAACGTTTTCCCTATTTAAATATGGTTACGTGAAGTGTTGCATCTTAAAGTATAATTACACAAAATTCAACTGGATTGAGTGGATAAATGGGGGAACTATATTGTAAGGCGTAATAATACCAGGAGTAATTCGGCATCCGCGCAGTGATATCATCACTTTACTGTGCGGATAAAAAATGGTGTGTAAAAATGGTGGCCTATTCCTTTAATTCCTCCTGAGTTTTCCAGATAAAGTGTTCAAAACTATACTTTTATGTGACAACAGCAGGAGTGATTTTTCTTCGGAGGCAAAGCTTTATTTTTTTTTCCTGTCCTCCTCGCTGACAGCTGTACAAGAGGCGTAGATGGAGCTCATGTTGGTTGTTTCCGGACGCCATTATCTTCCCCTGGTCATTATAATCCAAAGCAAAACCCTGCCACAGCTGATCTGTGCGAAGGTGGTGCGTTTTCTTGTTGTTTCTCGCCGTGTCCCATCGTCTGCAGTGCACGAAGCTAATAATGCTACAAACAACCAGCCGGCTAACACACGTGCGGCTCCCTCCGCCTCCCATTTCAACAGAAATGCATCAATAGATAGGTCCAGGATTTTGGCCTTCTCTAAATATGTCAAATGGCCGATTCCACCCAATGTTAAAGAGACACATTTTAAAATCTCCCATAGGATTTATCCTGTGTCAGTGTTTCTTCATAAGAGATTTAAATTTGACTTGGCCAGCTGTGCCTTCTGTGATTTTCCTGAAGAAACCTTAGAGCATCTGTTCTTCTTGTGTCCAGTAACGGGTGGTTTTTGGAGTGATATTAGAGATTGGCTATCTCTTAAAATCTTGAATATCCCAAATTTTAAAAGTGAATATATTTTATATTATTTTGAAGGTTTAGAAAATTCTGTGTGTTTGAATGAATTCAAATTGTATTTTTCCTCATTAAGACAAATCAAATCCAGCTCTACTAAGAAATTAGTATCCGACATGTCCAAATACCTTTTATTTTAAAATTGATACTAATGCTCCAATGTTTTTAATTTCGTGCCTTGCTTTTCTGTACAGTCCCTAAATCTGTTTTACTTGTATATTTTTTTTTCGTATTTTGTACCTCGACGAGATGCTGTATTTTGAAATTGTTTAAATAAAAAAAAAAAAAAAATCCCTCTGCCTCCCAGGCAGACACACAGGAGGGATGGGCTGCTTGCGGGGAGGAATTTCTCTCTGGTCGGGGGGGGGGCTGCTGTGTTTCGCAGTGAGAGCGCACAGGGAAATGGCTGATAGTAGCTAGCGGGCCGCGGCACATTTACGATATTTCTTTAATTCCTATCGAACATATTTGCGTATTGGATCGAAGAGGATGTATCGAACGATTCGATATAATATCGAGAATCGTTGCATCCCTATTTTGCACTTATTAAAAAATAAAAATGAATTGGGCCAGCTAACAACCACCTGTTTAATTCCCCCCTCCCCTCACCCACGCCCCTCAGTCCTCTCTGCCCTCCTGCACACGCTGCTCTGATCATGGATTAATTGAGATACAAAAATCTCATTAATCTTGTGGATGAGGTGAGTGTCGGGGGTGAGGGGCGTGTCAGGCCCCTGTTTGTTTCTGCGGGACACAGTTAGCTCGCTGTTTCGATGGTGGCAGATCTATGAATGTATCGATGCAATGTGCAACCATTTTGGTCCAGAACATGGAGTCGCTGAGAGTGGCTTTATATAGAATTCAAAATAGTTTGGGTTTGGCCGTAATGGGCACCCCTGCTTTAGCCCGTTGTCTGCTCAAGGATATTTGGCGCAGAAAGATGCAGGGCTAATTTTTGGATGGTTATTTTTTCCATTTGAATTTTAATGAACTAACATAAAAACCCCTTGAGATGCCTCCAGTTTGCATGAGTACCACTCACTTTTTCACTCACAGCAAACAACAGCTGATGGCCATTGAATGTGTTGTGCAGCCCTTCATTTTTTTTGTTAATTCCTTTGTGGCAGGTCTCGTCCAGAAAATCGACCAGCGCCTCCCGGTGGCCAACGAGTACCTGCTGCTGTCCGGCGGTGCCCGCGACGGCGTGCTGGACCTGAACCCCGCCGACCTGGGCAACTACGCCAAGGGGGCGGACTTCGACCTGGACTTCACCCTCCTGGTGCCCGCCCTGAAGCTGCACGACCGGAACCAGCCGGTGACGCTGGACATGCGCCACTCGCCGCCCTGCCACTCCTGGCTCAGCCTCCGCCTGTGCGACAACGCTGTGCTGTCCCGCTGGAGCGTCTGCTGCGAGGAGGAGCAGGGGCAGGAGCAGGGGCAGGACGAGGAGCAGGAGGAGGAGCCAGGTGAGTGTCGGAGTGTGTGGTGGTTTGTGTTAAGTCCAACGCACTATGAGAGGACGCACACTGAGCTATTCAGATCTGTCGAATCCAGACACGGCGCCGCGGAGGAAAACATAGAGGCACAGAGGCGGCTCTGCCTGTGACAAAGAGACCGCTGTAAACTTTGTTGGAAGGTACGAGAGAAGCCGCGGGGACAGAGAAACCATCATCAGGGGAAACATGTTAAACTCGTATCCGACGCCAACTCGCTATTAACCTACAAAAAAGATCCGTTCGCGCTGCGTTCTGGTGTGCAATATCAAAACTGTTCTGTAAAGTAAAGTATAGGCATTTGTATGATATATTGTACCTCTACCACTATGGAGCACTCATTTTTAACTCTGCCCCCTCTCTCCGCTCATATCACTTTAGCAGTAGTAGAAATACACACCACAGGATAAGGAGTTGGCATGTGCATCACAGCTTCATAAATGGCTAGCGCGTTTTGATCGACTCACCGCTCTGGTGTTTCCATTATGGGACTCGCGTTGGTTATAAAAGTTAATCCACTTTGATTCTGGCCGAGGTTCACCGAGCATCCATCAGGTCACAGACAAACACTATTTTGGCTGAGTCGCTGAATCCCGGAGGGAAATTCCAACTTCTATGGCCTCTTCTTTAGGAAGGTTGAATAAAGTCCAGTCCTCTCAGCCAAACGCGCTTTTCTCCGTGACATTATCGTGAGGTAAGAAAAAAGAACAGGTGTCCAGACTTCAGAGTAGGTTAGAAAGAGCTCCAGCCTCACAACTTTCGGTGTAAACATGACATTGGTTCAGACGCTCGGGGGTGTGTTTGCATTCCCTGCAGGGGCAGCGCGGACGCATCAGGCTTTTAAAAAAAATATTTCTTTCTTACGAAAGAAATAATGAAAAGGCTGTTTTACAAATTAAAATCAGGCCGTAAGGCATTACATTACAGACGTCGAGCACTTCCGTTCCGCTCTGAAAACAGAACGGAACAAGTCAGTGGTTTTCCAGGAGAGGGCGGAGCAGCTGCTCAGAGAGCAGGATTCAGGAGGATTACTGAGAACTGCCTGAATGAAGCCACAAAACACTCTGGGGGGGGGGGGGGGGGTTTGAAGGAAATTGCATAACAACATGGTTAAAAGCTCCAAAAACCTTTAACGTGTGGAGCTCAGTCCCACCTCAGGAGGAAGTCAATTTCTCATTCACAATTCCAAAATGATTTTGGAAAATATTTGGAGTTCAATACATAAAACACCTTTTTATTTTGAAGATTTACCGAAAATAGTAAAAAAAGAAAGTGTGCATTAGGGTTTGAACGACCACTGATTTCCAAAGGTTGACTTACCTGTCAATAAAGTCGAGTCGACTCGTCACTTGATGATATCGCCGCATCAACAGCGGAGGAATAACAGCTCATCTACACCGAGTACATTTACTTAACTCCGTCATGTAATTATGTAGGTAGTAATGCAGCTTATTTTCGGTGTTAAAATAGAATACAGTGGTTTATTTCTATTTCCTAGGTTTTAACTTTTAACTAGGTCATTGCAGGAGGTGATTGTGGAGAGACTGTCCCAGCTTTAGCTCGCTAGTATGAGCTGAATGTCCTGAAGAGACATGGGCCAAACTTTAGCCTGGAGCACTAAAAGTGTTTAGGCCGGTGCAACCCTGTTTATTGTCCCATCGAAACACGGACAAGTATTTCGGCCATCACATTAATATTAAAACTAGCACGACTCGTCTACTCGTGATGTGAAAGTCGACTACTCTCTTAAAGTCCTAGCGTGCATTTTAATGTATGTTCAGTATTTAGTTTTTCTTTTAAAATATTTGTGCAATACAATAATTTGTGCTTCTAACACTTTCACCACCCATTCATCCAGCAGCCTCTGGTTTTACTCATGTAACTAGTTCAAACTAGTCACTTCGGGCAAAGTCTGCTTTTTAAAAAGTGTTTCTTCCTAAAAATAGAAGTATTTTCAGTGATCCTGTTTACTGAAGCGTCTCCTTAGCTGCAGACATCTCTGTTTGGAATGTCCTGTTTGTATTATTAACAGAAGCCGGAAATACCCTCCTTATTTTTAATATCCTTGAATCATCTGTGGAGCAGTTCTCGACTCACGGCTTGTATTATTCAGTTATTCTTTCCATGGATTATTACTGCCCTTCAGAGGGCACAATGCTAAATGTATTGCAAAGTACATCAAGTATGTTCATTTTGATAAACAGATCCTTGATCCGGACGTGTGCCCTCACACCTGCCCTCTGCAGGCCCTCTGCTGGCCCTCTGCAGGCCCTCTGCAGGCCCTCTGCTGGCCCTCTGCTGGCCCTCTGCTGGCCCTCTGCTGGCCCTCTGCTGGCCCTCTGCAGGCCCTCTGCTGGCCCTCTGCAGGCCCTCTGCAGGCCCTCTGCAGGCCCTCTGCTGGCCCTCTGCAGGCCCTCTGCAGGCCCTCTGCAGGCCCTCTGCTGGCCTGCACTCATAATGTCATCAAGGCGCTGTTTGTCGGGCTAATGCTGCCTTCATGTGCTCAGGTGAACATTATCCTTTCCGCTTGTCAAGTGCTTTTGTATCGTAGCGAAGTGGAACTTAAAAAACACACAGGAACACACCGCATTGATACTTATAGAATTTTCATTCATTTCATTTCATTTATTTATTCATTTCAGCAGAAAAGTATTTCAAGCATTTTTTACAGAGGGAAACAAAAACAAGACTTTGTGCTCAAAAGGAGTGGGAAGAAGTTCAAAGAACTTATAATAAACCTACCCCTTATCTCTCGTTCAAGTAAGATCACATAAGCTTTCAGCTCCACGGTTTATATTACATAAGCACAGACTCATGCATGAGTTTCTTACATGAGTCTGTGCTTATGTAATAATATACATTGTTTATGATCGTACAAAGTGTCATAAAGGATTGATCATTTACAGTCATACAAAAATAAATAAAGGATTTATCTTTTACGGTCGCACAAAATAAATACACCATATGGTACTTAAGACTTATACCAGGGCACATCTCTTTCATTCTGATCATACAAAAATATACACACTTCAGTATCGCTCGGCCCTGCTATACCAAATATGCCCATATGTACAAGCTCTGTATAATACTTCGATATTCATATCCAGGCCAACCCCACACAAAAACAAGTGTGTGCCTGTCTGTGAAAGTGATAGTAATTATGATACTTCACTAGCATACTTTTTAAAGATAATGTCTTTACATGTTCTTTTAAAGTGTCCTAGTGTTTTGCTCAGTTTTGTCTCTTTATTTAACTCATTCCACAATGTTATTCCTGCTTGGGAGATGCACATACTTTTAAGGGTGGTGTGAACACAATGTTTTCTCATCACAAATTCTCCTCTTAAATGATAATTTACTTCTCGACTGTTGAACAATTTTTGGGTGTTTCTGGGGAGAAGGTCTTGACTTGCTTTGTCAGAATCAGAATCGGTTTTATTGCCATTGTTTCAGAACAGGGTTCACAAAACTAGGAATTTTTCTCTGACATTGAACAACAGCGGGATTGTATTTACAGATGTGTAGGCATATAAAGTGATATTAATTGTTATAAAGTGATGAGTGACAGCAGCGGGTCTAAGTGTGGACACACCACACAGAGCAACAGAGCAGAAACATCCATGAGTCTGTGACTGAGCTACAGAGACTTGTTATTGTTCATGAGTCTGATGGCGGAGGGGAAAAAACTGTTCAAGTGGCGGGAGGTATGGGTCTGGATAGACCGTAGCCTCCTGCCTGAGGGGAGAGGGGTGAATAGTCCGTGTCCAGGGTGAGAGGGGTCAGCTGTGATCCGACCCACACGCCTCCGGGTCCTGGAGGTGAACAGGTCCTGGAGAGATGGGAGCTCACAGCCAATCACCTTCTCTGCAGCACGCACAATGTGCTGCAGTCGATGCTTGTCCCGTTCTGTAGCGCCGGGGAACCACACGGTGATGGAGGAGGTGAGGATGGACCACACTGTGATGGAGGAGATGAGGATGGACCACACGGGGATGGAGGAGGTGAGGATGGACCACACTGTGATGGAGGAGATGAGGATGGACCACACGGTGATGGAGGAGGTGAGGATGGACCACACTGTGATGGAGGAGATGAGGATGGACCACACTGTGATGGAGGAGATGAGGATTAATAGGACAGCGGGAAAATGGGCAAACGTGCACTCCTGACCTCTTGATGATGATGATGATGATGATGCTTGTGACTATTAGAAATACATGCCACACACGCAACACCCTTTCCTGTGGGCTTACCTTTATGCTGCCTGCATGGAAGTGCTGTTTGTGCTGAATATTGCAGAGCCGGTGGGGCTTTGCCCGTCTCAGGTGAGCCATTGGCACATGCATTAAACATGGCTATAGATGGAAATGAAATCACTCCGGTGGAGCGCCTTGTTTTAGAGATTACTGAGCGCGTCTCCGATTGCCCGGGCTGACCCTAAGACTGTCGAGGAGGGAGCGCACAGAACGCTCCAGGCTCATTACATTTATACTTTTTTTTTTTTTCCCCTGCGGGCACTTGATGTGTGATATTTTTGAAGCAATTTCCCCCTGGGCACGCTGCGGCGATTGGCCATTCCTTAAAGCTTTTGGAAAGGCGGGCGTCGGAAATGAACACCGACACAAAGCTTCCAAAGATTGAACTACAGCATCAATTTGCCACACGCTGTCACGGCGACACTTCAGAGGCGCGGTCGGAGTCTTATTTACTGATGGGATTGCTTTAATTTCCTTCCATTTGGAAAAGTGTTATCGATTTTCCTACGGGCGTTAATACAAATGGGATGATAACGGCATTTATTTTCTTTCTGCGCGGTGTGGCTGAGAAAGTTCAGTTAGGATTTTATTAGTATTTTCTAACTACTTTAACCCGTGTGTGGTCCCTGGGTCATTTTGACCCGAAAGCCACTGAAGGGTTTTTGTAAAAAGAAGCAGAAAGAAATATGAATGTGTGGTAATTTTCAGGCTCTTTTTTGAAGCGAAATTTTTTTGACATTAGGGTCTTTAAAGGGGGCAAAATTGAAGGACCACACGAGGGTTAAGAAGCTGAGCCTTTCCAGCCGCCCCGTACCGCTCGATTCTACGCTGTATCGACCAGAAGAATGTTATCGATCGGTTTTATTTTTCCACATAAACTTAAAGGACAAGCAGTCATTATCAACAGTTCAGATTTTAAACGTGGGAGAAATCAACAAGAATGGGCCAATCAATGTATGTTTAGAACGGGACAAAAACACTTTCAATAGACGGAAACAAGAAGAAAATCATCTGCCTTTTGGACAGATGCGGAAAGCGGCTACCTCTATAAAGCCAGGTGGTATTTCTCCAAAGTTGTGCAGCTAGTTGTTGCCTTTAAACGCCAGAAGAGGGCACTACTCGACATGCACGATGCAATTTGACAGCTTCATCTAAGCGGGGTTTCCTCTGGTGCTCCAGACTCCCCATCGACCTAAAAACACTTCCTTAATGAAGAAGATGTTTCAAATGCAGAGGACACATTTCTCCACGACGACAGGAGAGGCTACAGTTTAGAGATGCATGTTGTCTTATTCCTCTTACACGGAGTTTTGTTTCCACTCTGCTCCATTTTCCTTGTTTAAAGTCTACCTGTAACCGTGCCTGAACACAGTTGTACATGACCTCCGTTACTCGCCTCTAATGCATACGTTAAGTGTGACAATATATCGATTTTCCGATATATCGTGATATTTTGCGGGACCATACGATACCGATACTTTTTATTCCGATATCGATACTTTTGATGACGTCATGCATATTAATGAGCAACGTCATGCATACTAATTAGGCAGCAGTGCTCCACTGTTTTCACAGTCAATAGAGGCCAACAATGATCAAGAATTCAGTCAGACCAGCAGGGGGCAGCTCTACAGTTTTAAGCACTTGGACCAAACGCTGTCACACAAATAAATTACTTTTAATGATAGTTTTTATAATTATAAAGAAGATTAATTTGGGGTTGATTTATTAGTTTTTAAATAGGACTGTGGTTTCTTGTTTATTTAAATGTAAATAAGTCACTGACAGATCTATAGACCCATTTTCAGTAAGTAAGTCAGCGATCATTTATAAAAGTGGTACAAAGCACATGGAAAGAAATAAATGATGACTAATATGTAGTATGTTAAAATAAAGGTTAAAAGTAGCATTATTTTTTTTTTAATCGTGATGTATCGTAGCTTATTTTTGTGCAATATATCGATTATCACAGTATCGGCGTATCGTGAGATAATCGTTATCGTGAGCCATGTATCGTATCGAATCGTGAGCTACCCAGAGGTTCCCACCCCTAACGTTTGGTACAAGCCCTTTACTGGAGGCACGCAGAAGCACAGCACTTCGATACGTTTCTGCTGCTGGTGGCTCTTTGTTGCATAAATAAATGATGTATTCATTTGCTGCTCCCCTGTGTGCGAGTTAGAACTCTAGTCAATACTCGGAGTTGTAGTTGCATCCTTTTCTTTGCGGCGACACTTCTCTGCTCTTGTTTCATACGATTTCTTTGCGGCTTCCTTTTGTCTTTATTTACTTTAGGGTTTGGTTTTGTGAAAGGCGGTTAGGATTAGGAGACATTTAGCATTATCATCCGAACCGCGAGGTGAAGCTCATGCTGAGGTCTTAACCGCTAGGCCTGTGGCTCTCAATGCACTCTCAACACAATCAGGACCCAAAGGAACTGTGTAACCTTTGTGATTTGGAGCAGCTTCGATGTTTAGAACAGTGGTTTTATTCAGTGAAAACAGACGCTCCTGTCTCGGGATGGGAATCGAGAAACTTATTTTTTAATGCAATCCATCGGAATCCTAGGTCTCCTTCATTAGCAATACCTCTTATCAATGACACTTCACGCCTTTAAACCTGCAGGCCGGAGCCGCTGCAGATCCGCGCACCACTTTCACTTCATCACAAACTAAAGTCTGGGCTCTTTTAGGATCGTATTGAGGCCGTCCCCCTATAAGCGCACTGAGGAACCAAAACAACAAGCGTGGGCTTCTGCTCGAATATCCCTCAACCCTCATTCATAAAAAAAAATGTGTGATTTCAAATCCCCATAACAAAATAAAATACCAACATGACCCTGTTGTTTACACACACCAGTTCCTAATACCGTGAATTGCCCCCTTTAGCATCCATGACAGCTTGGAGTCTTTTGTGGTCGTTGTGGAGAAGGTTGTTCTTTTCATCATGATGAAAAGTGCCCCTTACCTAAATGGTAAAATGGACTCAACTTGTATAGTGCTTTTCTACCTTTATCAGGCTGAAAGCATTTTACAGCAAGGAACCAGTCGCCCATTCACTCTCTCATTCATACACCAACGTAGGCAGACGCTGGAGGCAAGGTGGGTGTGCACCTTTGGGAAGCTATATAAAACAGATTTATTATTATTATCCATCCATCCATCCATTTTCTTCCACTTGTCCGTTGCCGGGTCGTGGGGGCAGCTGTTGGAGCTGCCCAAATCACATTGCAACAGCCCCTATGGCTCCTCCTGCAGGTGGTGGGTCCACAGAAGGACGGCCTCATGGTTCTAACCGGCCCTGTTGGTCTCTCATAAGGGGCTTCTGAATTATATATATATATATATATATATATATATATATTAATTATTAAGATTGGGCCGCTTTACCATTAGATTATATACAGAACCTGATCCACATTGACCACAAAAGACTCCAAGCTGTCATTGATGCTAAAGGGGTATATACACGGTTTTAGGAACTGAAGAAAGAAGGTTTTTGTGTTTTCATTCATATTCTTTGAGAAATTGCCAAACAAATCTAAAAGGATCCACCAGGGTGTGTAAACTTATTGGCACAACTATATATTAGGATTAGGATGTTAACTTTTCATCTAAATATCCTATCAATTCCCATCCCTAGTGCAGACTGGGATGTGTAGGGTGTGTGACTACTGTAGATATTGTGCAGTAGATGAGGAGTGTGGATGTGCAGCTGTTTGTAATAAGTATAAATCATCTGAATTGTGCAGTGATGCGCACGTTTGGCTGCAATTCAGCGCGTTAATATTCATGTACACCATGTCCGTTCAATAACCGTCTCAAATCAATCTAAATAAACCATGCCACATTCCTAACATGTTTATAGAAGAGACACGTCTGACCCGGGCCTGTGTGCATTGTGCCCAGGTAAAGGCACGTCCCCCTCGCTGGGCTCCCCTCAGTCCCTGGACGGCTGTTACTTCGCCCCGTCACTGGTCACCGACTGGTTCTGGGGGGTGGTCCGCGAGGCCGTGGAGGAGCTGAGGAGAAGCCCCCAGAGAGGCATCCCCACTGCGGAGAGGCTGGAGCGCAACGGGCCCCTCACCACCATCGTCCTACAGGTACTCGGCAATGGAGCTCTGTTCAAATATTCAAAAAGGACTGGACCTATTTTCTCCCTTCCCTCCAGGCGGGCTCCAGTCGCGTGCTGTACGACCTGCTCCCCGTGGTCTCGTTCCGGGGGTGGCCGGCGGTGGCTCAGGGCTGGCTCACGGCAAACCACTTCTGGGACGGGAAGATCACGGAGGAGGAGGCCATCTCGGGGTTCTACCTGCTGCCCTGCTGCTCCCCCGGGGGCGGCCGAGCGGACCGGGAGTGGAGGCTGGCCTTCTCCCGCTCAGAGGTGACCACAGTGGGGGGGGCTGAACTTTATAGGACCTGCCGCATGTAGTTTGAGTAGGATATAAAGGTTACCAGGCAGGAGTAGGGATGTCAAGATTAACCGGTTTTACGATTACCGCGATTATAAAAGGGCACGTTTCATTCTCTGTTCATCAAAACATCTGACAAATAATTAAGCAACAGCATAACTTTTGAGAACAGGAAACCTAGCCTAGCTTGGCCGAATAACATATAGTAAAATAATTATGGTCATTATAAAGTAGTAAAGTTGACATTGTTTTGTATTATTCAACGTAGGCCTATTTAAAGCATTTTTTATTTTTAGAAGTTCAAGTATTAAAAAGCTTTTTAAAGACAAAAAATAAAAATATATCAGTTCTTTCCTTTCATTCGGTCGATAATCGTGAATAATCGCAATATTTTCTTTCACAATAATCAGGACTCAAAAAATTGAAATCGTGACACCCCTAGGCAGGGGTTTTCTTTGTAATGGTCATGTTAATGCTCCTGAAGTTCAGGGTGCAGAAGAACGGAGATATCAAGGTTTCCACGGAGCATTAAAAGTCATTAAAATGTAATTAATCGTGCCAAAATGAAGGTTTTAAATGCATCAACTTGGCACTAAATCCTAATTTCTTGGATAATATTGACTCTTTACTGGTCAAAATGCAAAATAATGATCCAAAACATATTCTACACATTCTCAAAATTGTCTTTGTATCCAGTTTGCTTTTGAATATCAAAATCTCCCCTATTTCCTCTATTTAATGGAATGTCTTCAAAACTTAAGACATGAAATGAGCTCTGATTATTTGCAAAACCATCTCCTTTTGTTCCCTTTTCTTTATTCTGTTTGGGAAAAAGCCGAGGAGCGCAGGAACTTTTATGTTGCTTTGAATATTCGCATCAAGCCAAACTTTTTATTTCTGTTTGATCCGGGCCTCGGGCCTTCACGTACCACCAGACTGAAAACGCTACTTCTGACATCAAATGCACCCCGCGACTTTCAATGGAAAATATTCGAGGCATGGAACAATATTTGGGCGATGGACATTTGTGAAAACGATGTCCACTGTGCTTCTAATTCTAAAGGCTTTTCATCGATGGTGAACGAGCAGCTATAGTCGTCATTTACCGTGACAGTGTTGCTCCTGACAGTTGGGAAACAAGCTCAAAAACTCATCTCTGCAAAGGTTAGGGATTAATCGGGGTGGGTGGGTGATTCTGGGTGGATGATTCCGCGAGGAAATGGTTCAGTAACTATCTTTCAGAGAGAACCCAGTGTGTTTGTTGAAGGTGTGAAGTCGGACTTTATGAACATCAACAAAGGAGTTCTACGAGGATCTATCTTGGCACCTGTCCTTTTTACCATTTTTATAAACAACCTGGCTAGTCTTCATCTACAAGGCCCTACTGGGTGAACTGCCCCGTACCTGTGCCGTCTCCTGCCTGCAGAGGGTACAACTCCCGCGCCGCTAAGCGACTTCTGCCCAGTTCAGTGTGGAGCCTCGGAACAGAGAGAACAGCTTTTTCCCATGCTGCTCCCTGGTCATGGAATGATACTCAAAACTCTCTCCGACTTCAGGAACACATTCCCATGAGCTCCTTTAAATCAGCCCTGCCTGAGAGCCCAAGAGTGTTCATGTTATTCCTGAATTGATTGTAAATTGTTTTTATTGTGCTTAATTGTTATTTGTTTTATACATGTCACCGGCGGCTCTTCGCCAGGTCTCCCTCAGAAAAGAGATTTATCTCATGGGACTTTACCCCCACCTGCACAGAGCACATTTCCTCCTGTCTGGCTTTACCCGAATCTAAAAGCTTCAAAATAGTGACAAAAAATTAGACGAAAAAGTGACAAAAACGCAAAACGTGACAGAGTGACTAAAAGAGTCAAAATAGCAATAACGTGATCAAAAAGTGACAGAAAAGCAGCGAAAATGTGGCAGAAAAAGCTATGGTAAAAATAAAATTAAAAAAAAGCAAAAATGTGAGGAAAGGCCAGTCTAGATAAGTTTTGTAGGTCTTAGCTTTCAAATGAGGCCTACAGCCTGTAACCTTTTAAACTGGAGAAAACACACTCGGGGGTTAAAAGCATACATGTTCTGAATGCTTCTCTCTCCCCCACATGCCTCTGGTCTCCCCAGGTGCAGCTGAAGAAGTGCATCCCGTTCCCGATGGTGCAGGCCTTCCAAGCGGCCAAGTCCATCCTGGCGCCGGTGCTCGCTCGCCCGCGCTCCGGCCTCAGCCTCTACCACCTCCGCACCCTCCTCTTCTGGGCGTGCGACCGGCTGCCCGCCGCCTATCTCTCCTGCGCGGACCCGGACACGCCGGCCCGCCTCATGCTGGGGCTCCTGGACGACCTGGCCCACTGCATCCTGGGGAAGAACTGCCCCAATTACTTCCTGCCCCAGTGCAACATGCTGGAGCACCTGAGCGACAGCCAGGCGCTGTTTGTGGCGCGGAAGCTGGCGTGCGTGCGCTCGGACCCGCTGGAGCACCTCCGCGCGGCGCAGCAGGCGGGCCAGCTGAAGAAGGAGCTCATGGCTAACGCTAACGGACACGGGTCGCCGGGGCACCACTCCAACGGGATCATATCGCCGTCCGAGGACAAGCTCGCGCAGAGACTGCAGCAGCTGGTGACGGAAAACCCCGGCAAGTCCATATCGGTGTTTCTCAATCCGGACGACGTCACGCGGCCGCATTTCAGGATCGATGATAAGTTTTACTGAAGACTGAAGAAGTAGGGCTGCCCGACCAAGTCATGTGGGGATTGTTTTTTTTAGAAGAAATGTTTAATGACGCTTGAAAGAAACAAGTGAAATTCTTAATTCATATTCACTGACGTGGTGTAATAGACGATAATGTACAGCGTCCTCTTAGCTTACTGGTTGCCCTGGAAACAACACATTCTGTAGATTCATTTTCCTTTTACTTCATTTTCAGAAACTAAGACGGGGCCAAAAAGCTGGAAAATTATGGTTATTTTTAGAGACACACCGGTCCAGCTGCTTTACTTCCAGCACCGATACTCTGGGTTTGAGTATCGACCGATATCCGATACCACGAGACTCTCCGTAGTGGCTACTGTGAGTGAAAGTGCAAACGAGATGTGAAAACTGCTGAAAGACTGAGAGCTTCCGCTGAAATGTTTAATGAAATATATCTTCATGAGTTATTACAGTGAACAGAAATGCCGTCACAGGTTTGTTTCCAGGGGTGCCAGTAACAGCAGGGGGGTGCTGTATAATAATCAATTTCAGAATTCATTTCACATTTCAATATGTTTTCTTTCTGTGTGAAAAGGATTTACATTTAATATTTATTACTCTTTATTTTTAGATTACAATTACATGAGATGATGCTGCTTTTAAAATGTCTAAAATGATTCTAACATAAACGTCTACGACTAATTACTACTAATAACAAAACGAGTCCACACTGACGTCCCACGACGAATGAACTCTCCCGCCCCCTCTGAACCAAACGAACTGTGCTAAGGGGAGGGGTGCGATGTTGCCGCGGAAACAGACCCCCCCCCCCCCCCCCCCCCCAATCAACTGGCCTTAATGAAACTCATCAGTGCTCCGTGCTGAACTAAAAGGATGCGTTCTAAAATTGGATGTCGAAATGTTTACATGGAGGGCAAGGACTAAGGAGCTGTGTTTAAAGGAGGTCCCCGGAGTTAAAGCCACACTGCGGAACATTCCAGACAGTGTGTTACATGAGAAGCTAAAGGCAGGTACGTAAAGCGTGCTCCTAATGCAGCGTAAAGTGTTTGGAAGAGGAGCTACAGTTGTTTCAAGGTGCATTATGTCACTTTTTTTAGTTTTTGAAAAAGTTGATCTTAATGCGTATGTGACTTTTCAGTGACCCTGCGGCGGTACGGGTGGTTAGCTTGGTACCTTTATTTTCCATCACGGCAGCTTCTAGGACGCTTCAGGATCAGTTGTTTTTTAGGGTTTTTCTGTTTCTGGTTTTCTCATTTAAATAAAAAGGGAGAAGCGGCTTTCGATCCTAACGAAATGTGGACAGTTAGCAAGTCGGCTAATCTGTTAGCCAATGTATTTTTCCTATAGCTGTTAGCATTAGCCGTCACTCATCGCAAATTATAAACGATCTTGATGTTTTCATAATGAATGTAGAGACATTTTGAGATGCAAATGAATTTAGCGAATAAAAGTGTCCTTTGAGCTAAAGGCTAACTCAAATTGAGTTCAGTTGTTGCCAGAGAAATTATATAAATGCCATAAAATGTATTCTACCTTCCCTATTCATTTGTATGGCGAAAACGCGTTCAATTTAAATCGGGTCCGGGATTCGAATGTGTACAAAATGTGCACATTTGTAGGATCAGGCTCGGAGCTACAGGCATGTCTGTGATTTCTAATGTTTTTTTCAGTTGCGCACACATTCCATCCAAAAACCCTAAAAAACAAAAAAAAACAATTGATCCTGGAGGCGATTTTTTTTTTATTTACGTTTTACACATTTGCACATTGACTTCCTGATTGGTCAGACGCCTGAAAGACACCTTTTGTAAACCCAACTATCCCTAAGGTTAGGGTCAGGTATACATTAGTTTAGACTAGTTTAAGCTAGTGTTGTTTTGTTGGGGTGACGTCATGGTTGGATCTCCACTCATCATTGGCTGCCAATGTCGGCGGCTGGCCAATCAGGGAGCGACTGGCCTTTCCCATCCTAGGTAAAAGAATGTTGCATCCTGGAGCGTCCTAGAGGCCACTGAAATGGATAAGCTATGCTAACCACCCACACAAGCTCTGGGTCACTGATGGGTCAAAAACACAATGCACCTTTAAACGGTCAAATCAAAGTCCGTCTCCATGAATGGTTTTGGGATTTATTTCTCACCAGTTAAAAAGCTGTATGGCTTTAACAAGTCGGGGAAACCTTTCCGCTGCATTTGACCCTTCAGTGCCCTTCAGGGGCAGACTGATGTTGTAATAGGCTGCGTTCATATGACATCACAACATTCTGAGGAGCCTACAGTTTAAAACTGAGGTGAAGGGAAACTGAACATTCCTGCAGATTGCTTTGTCTTAGTCATTACTGGAGAATTCACATCACATGGAACAAAAACTGTATCAAGGTTCATTGTTTTCTCTGTCCGCGCACTTAAACTAAGGTCTAATTATTTTCTATGAAAGGCGTCAGATATTCAAAAACATGTTGTCTGGTAGAAAGGACTTTCAGACTTTCAAAATAATAATGGCAGGTTTGTGAATCCAATCACATCATATACTGATGAGGAAAAACATCTACGGGCATTTCTCCCGTAGAGTTGCATTGGCGCCTGCCCTCCACCTGACATTATGACATCATCACATTCTGGAACGTGAACGCCACCTATGAGCTGAGGCCTCTCCTGAAGGACATAAAAGTGAAATAACGTTTGTCTTCAGAACAAGGCCACATTAGTGAAATGTGGTAAAGCGTTTGCGACCGTAGAAGTCTTAGCTGCCCTCCAGTGTGGAACACAGGCGGACTGTTCCGGAACAGGCCCACGCTGCGATCCGATTGGGCCGACGGAGCGGCGCGAGGTTACCGGCTGATGAAATGGATTGTAAAGCTTTCGGGGGCGTAAAAGCTCCTCCTAGAGCTTCATTTAAGCCTTTTTTAACTCATCTGACGCCTCTGTTCTCACGGTTTAATCTTTCTCAGGTATTCGTACAAGTCATTACGTTTCTTTCTTTTTCTTAGTGCTGCTGATCATCTCTTTGACTAAATCGGGCTTTGTTGGGCGATAGTGTGCACCAAAGAGCTAATATAGAAAATGTAGATTTATGATGTAGATTTTTCTTATGTGTAAAGTTGAATCATGTTTTTGTTTTTGCAAAGCACAAAAGTGGGCAAGTGTTGACTTCATCCTGATCTGTTGTAAGCGCTTGCATTTCGAGGAGGAGAGTTTGGCGCCAGCTCTTTAAAATCTCAACTGGACTCAAACGGGCCTCAGACTGCCTTCCTACGCTGCGGAATCAGAACACGGACGTTTTTATTTTTCATATGGAAACGTCCGTGTCTCGTGATGGATTGAATGAGCCCTGTCGCGTCGCCCTAACACCCTGTCGCACTCCTCTAAATGCGAGGCCCTTTCAGAGTCGCCTTTCCACGAGTTAACTTTATTTCGTAACCGATGTCCTGTCAGTCCGTCCAGCAGGGGGCGACCAGAAACGGGACTCCCACTGGTTTATTTTCCGGTTGATATCTGACTTTCCGGATCAGCGTACTTGCAGGGTACAGGGCCGTGTCCGCTGCAGGGGCTGGGAACATGAATTCGGGGGCTTCATTACACCCACTTTAAACTTTTGGCCGTTTCCTCTTCTTCTGCAGAAGCGCCTGAGTTCTGTGTTCCCTGGACTTCTTCTCTATTCGTCGGTGTGATCGCGATGGAACCGAACAAACGCTAGCAAACGGCTTCCTGAAATACTGACATCAAATAAAGTGTTTTTGAACCGAAGATGTGGCTCCCAGGACCGAGAGAACCCAAGTGTTCTCCACAGGTTGATTTAAAATTGAATGCCTTTAATCGATGTCGTCTTAGATATTGTGAGTTTTCTGGCTGGCGTTATTCACTACAGAAAGTCAATCGAGCATGGGCTTCAATGACTTGAGTTGAAGCAATATATTTTGTGTTTTGAGCGGTTCTCACTCATTTAGATGTTCTTCCTGATCTGACCACGTTTGCTTTGCCAGTTTGATGACATTCCCGACTGGTTCTAAGGCAATCTCGCTGGAAATAAGATAGTAAAACTGCCAATGGGGTAAGACCAATCTTCTTACCCCATTGGCAAAGAAACGAGTCCGAAATGTCTCAGAACAAGTGAAGTGATCTCTACATCTTAACTGCAGTGATATTAAAAAGAGCCGGTCTTTTGAACGGAATTTTGAAATGAACGGATCCCAAAGACCTCGGCTCCAAGTAAAAGAGCCGTGAGTTCCGTTACTAATTTGACGTAAATTTGTGCGTAAAACAAGTCTAAAACTCCTTGCAGAAGAGAAAGCTTCATTTGGCGTCATAGATCCACCTTGTAAACGTGAAAATCCGACCACGTGTGTCTAACTATAGTGCATTTTCCTCCAGCACGAACCAGGAAGTCAGAGGCTAAGTTAGCGGCGAGTTAGCATTGGCGGCCGGGCTGCCTCTAGAACAAGTGAACGATCGGGAGATTTTACTCGACTACCTACGACTTTCACGCTTCGATTCAGGTAATCAGACGTTGGGGAAAGTTTTTTTTATTTTTTTTATTCGACCCCCAAAGTCCTCCTTCAGCCTCTGCAGCGGAAACAGCCGGGTGTTTTTCTGAAGCACAAGTCATGTTTACTTTGAGAAAATGGTCTGCGCTCGCTGTGGAGTGTGGTCACGTGATCATTGAACTCCCGGACTAAAGCGACGCGCCGACGAAAGCTAACCGCGAGGAGAACCAAAAAGGCCCAAAGCGCTCCCCTGATGGCCGGTCTGCGAAACTGCACCTCATTGGAACACGGGGAGAGAATGAGCCTTAGCTTGACTCGAAACACTCCAAAAGAGAAGTCCGGAGTCAGTCACTTTAAGCGAACGTGTAACGGTACAGTTTCCATGAGGTTGCAAAGCTTTTCTTTTTTTTATTTGAATATGCAAATCTTTGTGAGCGCTGTTCAGAAGGTTCGGTAATGCTTTGGTAATGGAATCTGCTGCCGGGTGAAGCCAGGGCTGTGTGGTCATGGAAACAATCAAATTCGACTCACTAAAAAGATTGTATATCACCATGTGTTTATTATTTTTTTATTCTCTTGTCCCAAACCTGCCGACTGAAATAATAATAAAAAAGACTCATCTTTTGTAACAAACTCTTTCCTTTGCCTCCTCTGCTCTAGATCATTCACTTTATCTCAGTTTGAGCATGAAATAAATTGCTACTAAAAACAAAGAGTGGATTTTGTTTTTATTGAGAAAACGGTAAAGTTACACTGGGTTATGAAGAACACTGCTGTGTAAGAATTTGAACTGATTTGTGCCAAAATGAAGGCCTTTGAAAAGCATTACATTGGATTCAAACTGGAATCAAATCTAAATGTATTGGAAAATTATGACACGGCTCAAAAGTTCATTGGAATAATAATATAGTTATTCGAATAAAACATGTTTAAGTATACTGCTAAATTCGCATAAAAAGCATCCTGACTGTAGGTCAGATACTGGTTTAAAGTAGTAAAATATAGCGAAATGGTTTCCAAATATTTTTTTTCTATGTAGGCTACTTGATTTGTAGACCGGTTTTCGGGGCCCCACTGTAGTGCAGATCTCTTTTCTTCTGCATGTGTGGCATTAAAAAGCATTAAATCTCCCCCTAACTGTAGACTTTATAAAGACAATCCCCTGATTCAACCAAGCCCATGTGGTTTTTGGAAGGTCCTAAATCGGCTCAACTAAACGGAGACACCAAATGTTTGTAAAGCAGTTTGATTCAAGGTGCAGTGCACGTAGGATCCAACAGAGGGCGCCCTAAGGCCGTAGTTTCTGTGGGGAAACCGCAGCGGCTCCTGTCACTGCATGTTTGTCTCTCACTAAAGCACATCAAGTGAGGACAATTGTTTAAATGTGGAGGAAAAACATTGTGATTTATATCATCCACATTGTTCAGCTTTACATCGACACAGTTTTTATTCAGTTTGAGCTTAAACTGCCCCATGATTTACAAACTCTGGATTTGTAAATATAGTAAAATCATAAAAGTCATACTAGTTTTAAACACTGCAAAAAGTAATCTAGAAATAAGTAACAGTTTCATGAAATTATTTTATTTCAGTTGGTAAGTTAAAAAACACTAAAGGCACTGTAAATTTGAATTTTTTTAGTCAAAATGTGACAAAGTAGGTAAACCCTTTTTCTTCACATACTGACTGTTCAGGCAAACACAACACAAAGCAAACTTCACACGTCCACTTTTATGACATACTTTGGGGCAAAAATAATTGTACATACAAAAGGAAGCAAATATCAGGTATAGGTCTTTTAAAGGGACTATACTGAGTTTAAAAGTTTTGAAATGAAGTATTTTCCTCCCCCTACATGTTCCAGCCATGTCCTAATGTGTAGAATGAGCCCAGACCTGTTCACCACAACTGCCTCTGAAATGAGCTTAATATAGAAATTGCAGTTACGTGTAAGACCTGAGGTGGCAGTAGTGAGCATAAAATGACCAACTTGCATCTAGTCCCTTTAAATTTAGAGGGAAAAAAAATCTCATTACATTTAAATGATATACTTTAGAAAACAGATCTCAAATAACAGATGCCTTTTTCTCATTAATGTTATGTCCATATATACTGCAGATTATTATCATCTGTTTAATACAAAGCCGTCAGGATCACCAGGGACCCTACGCACCCATCACACAGTCTCTTCAGAGTAAGACCTTCTGGGAGGAGACTGCGGAATCCACGGGCCAGGTCGAGTCGCCTTAAGAACAGTTTCGTACACAGGGCCATCGGGAAGCTGAACTCCCTGTTCAATTCAAACCTGTCCTGGGGGAGGACCCCCACACCCCCTAAGAGATGACTATGGACCTCAGTGTTTCTAAAGGTTATTTAATAATATAATATCCTGCCAGGTTACAGGAGGGCAGTCTGGCCAATGTAGTAATTCATCAGAAAACACTTAGATGACTTTTGTTTTTCTAACAGTGGTTTTTGTCAGATGTTCACAGAGGCGGCGATGCATTTTGGAGGGGTCATAATCCGTTCACTCCCTGTCCCTCGATCCCGTTTGTTCTGATGGGGACGGTCACGTGTCCTCCAGACCCCCTGCTTAAGCCCAGTCCCGTCTTTTTGAAGCCCGTTTCCGCTGATGGGACAGAAGATGAAAGCCGCCTCTGCTCAGTACGGGGCAGGATGAGCGCTGGTGAGGCTCACGTTAATTGGGGCGCTTTCCAAAACTGCACTCCCCTTGTGAGGCCACGGGGCACATCCGCGCTCTCTCGAACAACGGGAGGCAAAGTGAAACGTGTCTTTATTTGTCTTTGCAGTTTCTTGTGTGCAGAGGTTCGCTCCACACGGGAGGTTTTGACCTCCGACCTCCGGATGCTCTTGGTCATGTTGTGCCATTAGTGATTTGTCTGGGACAGTTTTCACGAATCCCAGAAAACAGAACAATAGCTTTAATTTATTCCACAAAAGACTATTTCCCCTCCTTTAACGCTGTCCCTGGACCAACTCGGTCTCTAAAGATACATCGAAAAATCTCTGGAGAATATATTTTATCCGTACCTGCGTTCGATGCCTAAACTGTTTTCTTCTCTAGACCATACTGATTTATTTTAACCTTCCCCAGCCTATGTCACACCCGTCCTGTCCTCCCTGTAGATAATGGATAATAGATAATAAAGTCTAGGAATACAAAAATGCCTAGGGAGGCCTAATGGGTCGTCCACACCCCTTGACTCCGCGGTAGAGCAGAACGAAGACCTGCTGGTTGAGTGACACTGTAAACAACTTGGGTTGGGATGTTTGGCCCGGAGGAGCCTGAGTCTTATGTCGTCCACTCCCGTTTGGGTAAAAGTGTCTTTTCTGACCTAAAGAAGAAGCTTCTGTGACTAGAAGTGAAACGTCCTCAACGTTACCAAAACCCGGTCCAGCCGATGAGTTGACCTTTTCTACGATTAAGAAAAAGGTCATCTATTTGTTTCAGCTCAGATAAAGGATTTTTCCCCATCTTGTTCCCCCCAATTTCTAAAATGTTTTACACTTTTTTTTCTTTATTTATTTTTTGCCCTCATTTTTATTTCCCTATTCCCTATTTGTCCTTTATTTTTGCCACAATTTCCCCACATTTCTTGACATTGCAGATGAACCTGATATTGTAAATACACATTATTGTTCTGTATTTGTCGTCTGGTTCTAGACAACAAATATTTTAGTATACAGGTGAAACTCGGAAAGTAAGTAAGTCAGTGCTTTATTGTACAAGCGTACAACGAAATAGTGTTCAGGTGTTAGTCCTGAGCTGCTGCGGCTGAGCCACTGTGTCAACCTGACCCGTATGACCTTGGAGGTCATTGCTGTCTCCTCTGATCTTCTGAAATGGTGCCGCGCCTCCTGGGTTTGTCCCTGTTTCAGAGCGTGGTGTCCTGCACATGGTCAGCTCCACCTCCTCCTTCCTCTTCCTCCCTCCGCTTCACAACAGTCTTTCACCATCTCCTCGTTTGTCCTTTTTGTTTCCTGTAGCTCCTCTTGTGACTGTGCTGCAGCTGGGGGGGCTCTTGGCGCCTCTTCAGTGTCTCAGAAGAAGAAATGTGTAGGTCTCAAATGGGTTTAGAACAAGTTAATTTATTTCTGTAATTCAACTTAAAATGTGAAACTGATATATGATATAGACTCATGACGTGCAAAGTGACATATGTCGAGCCTTTGTTTGTTTTAATGTTGTTGATTTTGGCTCACAGCTCGCAAAAAACACAAATTCAAAATATCAGAAAATGTGAATATTGTGTAAAGGGACTCTATTGTAGCTCAAAGTGTCACCTTTTCATCAGATAATGAATCCAAAAAAAATGCAATGGGTCCCTGAGACTTTAAATGGTCCCTCAGTGGTTTAGTAGAATTCACCATCATGGGTTCAGACTGCTGACCTGACAGTTGTGCAGAAAACCATCATTGACAAAAGCCTCAAAAAGTCAGAGCAAAAGTAGTTGGATGTTCTCAAAGTGCTGGATCAAAAGTGTGGAAGAAAAAGATGCACAAGCCGCAGGGATGAGCTCAGTCTGGAGAGGACTGTCAGGAAAAGGCCATTCAAAAGTGTAGGGGACCTTCACAAGGAGTGGACTGAGGCTGGAGTCAGAGCATCAAGAGCCTCCACACACAGACGGATCCTGGACATGGGCTTCAGATGTCAGATTCCTCTGGTTGAAGCATCCTGGTCTTCCAGAACACCTCAGCAGAGCCACAGGCTGAGAGCATCCATGCCAGGCAACCGCATTAAGACAGTCATTCAAGTAACAGGCCCAAACCAAGTAATAAGTACATTATGCATGATTATAGTTTCAGAGGACCTACATTTCTTTTTGCATTGATTTCATGTAATATTCTTATCTTCTGAGATTTAGATTTTTTTTTTTTTTTTTTTACAAACTATGAGCTTGACATTATGTCACTTTGCATGTCATGACTCTATATCATATATTCGTTTTAAGTTGTATTACAGAAATAAATAAACTTTTTCACGATATTCTAATTTCCACCTGCAGGTATCGAAAACCCACTAAAACATTGAATGTCTTTATTTATCAGGACAGTGTACAGTTACATTAGGCTCATGAGCAAAGATGCCTGCACCAGACTGGAGCTGATTTCCATCTGTGGTCCTATAGGGTACCTTCTAAACCTGCGCACAAGGCAGTGATGGGATCAGACACAGGAAGCTGACGTGATGAAACAGGGTGATGGTGTGTCTACAGAGTCACGCGGGATGAAGCCTGATGTAATATTGAGAGAGTGTAAGTGCTGAGTGCTGTTCCTCGGGGCCCTCGGCGAGCGGGCAGCAGACATGACGCTGGGGACATGAATAAATCACGTTGTGTAAGTACAGGCTCCGAAGTGTCAGCGCAGGTCACGATGATCCTGACTGTTCCCTCTTGTATCATCGTGGGGCTGGTGGTGGTCGGAGATAGGCTTCTGTCAGTCTGCCCCAGGGACAACTGTGGCTGCAGACGTAGCTTGCCACCAGCGGCCGTGGAGTGAATGAAAATCCCCTCTCTCCTCCGGGCTGTACTAATATGGCTGCATGTGTCAGTGCAGTTAGGAGGGAGCAGAGCTAACCTCGAGATGTTCCTCAGCACGAGCACAATCCCACAATCCACTGCTGCGTCTGAAGGTTTCTGAACTCTCCGATCTCCGCACGAGTGCTCAAACCTGAGCCACATGGATCATTTACATAAGATCCGTCTGCAGTGGACTGAAGGACAGGGTTTGGGGACTGTTTGTCCAGAGCAGGTTGTTTCTGGGACTGAGCTGTAGCAGTAGAGGTTCCAGCCAGATGTTCCTCCTCTCTGTTCAAAAGAAGAACCGGCGCGCGGGGTCCGTGAGTGACGAGGCGGCTACAGGAGCCCCGTCACTCACACCTTCCACCTGTTCACTCAGCTCCGCTCGTGGCCGCCCCCGAACGGCAGCGACATCACCGCACACCGTCTCCTCCTCAGCCCGCCCCGGTCATCTCCGCCGCTGCTCCACGAGGAGCTCAAAGTGAGCATAAGAAACCACCTCTTTCACTTGTGTTGTTTTCTTCCCTCTTGTGCGAGAGCGGCGGAGGAAAAGTTACGTGACTGAGAGCAACAGAAGTTTAATCGGGCGTGAGAGAGTTTTTTTTGTGAAAACAAACTCCATAGGGAAATATCGATGTTATATTGTGTGAAATAGTGACATTTTGTTAAAATAAAGTCAATTCAGAGAGTATTTACTTTCTTTAAAAAAAAAAACATCAAGGGGTAATATTTCACCCAAGGTTATCCTTGGGATGATAGAGAAGGGACTGTGTCCAGAAGCTCGTAGCCAGTTGTAATGCTAACACATGCTAACACATGCTAACACATGCTGATTTGGGAAGGTTGATTCTGGAGTATTTGTTCATGTTATTAATTCATCTGTGTAAACTGTTGTTTGGTTTCCTAGTTAAAGATCTGTAGCTAGTGCAATATAACTCCAATTGTTAATGCAACATTAGCAATATGCTACTGAACAGACGTGACTACAGGAGTTATCGGCAACACAAATGTATTAAATAGATAGTAATAGTTTTATGGTGGGCCACAAACAGAGCATTGCTTCCCTTGTGCTGTAAAAGATCTGTGATTTAAATAAACACTCTTCATGACTGTTTGCCCACCATTCACCAAAACATCGCAAAGATTACGGAAATAAATGTCACAGGTTCGAGTCCGATTGGAGGATGTTATGGGTGTGGTGTAGCCAATAAAACAAATGCAGTTTAAAAGGATAAAATACAATTTAATATAAAATGTTAAAAAGGGGACAAACTACCATAAAAACAACCGGTTGCAACATTAAAAAGCCCGTATAAAAGTGGGGATAAAGAGGGTTAAAACCTGGGGGTTTAAGAGGGAACTAAAAATGAGCGGGCGTGCGTGCTCCAAGGTGCTTCTGTAAGAAGGTGCGTAGTTGGGTTCCGTCCATCGCCGGTGCCCTCCTCCACCAGCCAGTCCTCGCCTCCTTCCTCTCCGCCGCGCCTCCCGACCACAGCGGCTCCAGGAGCTGCGTCAAAGTCCAGGGGTCCGCCTCGGGGCACGTGAGCTGGGGGAGCCTGTCGCCGCGGCTCGACCCCGCCGCGCCTGTCCGGGGGACTTCCCTCTCCCGAGCGCTCCCGAGCCGCCTTCATGGCCTCTCCTGCGCGCCCACGGCCCTTCCGTCCATGGTGGCCGTGTGTCCCCGTTCCGTCCCCGTTTCCTGTCGAAGGGCCAGGCCAGGCCAGGCCAGGCCGTGCGTGCGTGCGTGCGTGCCTGCCTGCCTGCCTGCCTCCGTGCGTCCTTGTCGTCACCTTTTTACGTGCTTCCTCTGTCTCCAACCGCTTCTGCTTTTATTCTTTCCTCCCAGGTGTGCCCACTTGCCGTAATTAGCAGGGGCGGGGCAACGAGCTTAGAATAAAACATGCATAAAATCAAACATAAAACCATGCAGATAAAAACACACTAAAACCAAGTTAAAACCAGTCCACTCGTGCCCGTGTCATAAACAACTACGGTCCTGCCTATAACAGAGTTATACATTTACTAAGTACATTGTGTCCCACAAAGGAAATGACCATATTTGGATTATAGCGTTGTCTCCCTGACCCTTCAGGACACGAGCATGTAAAATATGTCATTAAGATGGTGAGGGAGAAAAATAGCAAAAAAATCTCCACATTGACCACTGTGTGAAAATATTTTCCACCGTCCGTGTCTCGCCATAATCGCGCTCTTGTTCCGATACATTCACAGTTCCATGTAGGTGATATCAGGCCCTCCCCGCGCCGGCGCCCCCTTGTGTATTGGGACAGCTGAAGGTTAGGGGGGGGAATGGTACGGGCAGGACAGAGCAGAGCAGAAGAGATCTCACCTCCACAAAGGTCGCTCTGCGGTCCGCGGTACCCACAGGACGCCGGGAGGAACATCAATCACGCCGACACCATCCGGCCGGGACGCCCCGGTAAAGATATTGTGCTGTTGGCAGGAGACTCAGAGGGCAGCAGGAGCTGCAGGGACGAGCTCTGTCAACACACTGCAGAAGGTCTGAGGGGATCTCTCACGTTCTCAGACAGACGTTTCCAGCACTATTTATTCATTTAGGGGCGACGGTGGCGCAGATGGTAGAGCGGGTCGTCTCATGATCGGAAGGTCGGGGGTTTGAATCCCGCCTCCTAAAGGTGCACATTGCCGTTGTGTCCTTGGGCAAGACACTTCACCCTCTTTGCCTCCAGTGTCTGCGTACACTGGTGTATGAATGGGTGGATGAATCAAGTGGATCCTTGATGTAAAGTGCCTAATGAAGGTAGAAAGCGCTGTATAAGTTGAGACCATTTGTTTGGTTGATGGGGCCGTGCACGGTAATGAACAAACACCATAAACATTGAGGGCGTCGGGTATGAGTGACTTCTGTGGATTGTTAATGAAAGCGAGTCACACATCGTCTCTACACAGCAGGTGAACGTGACAATTTAGCGCTAAGGCAAAGGGCTGTATATTCAACCCACCTAAATGGGACACCCCTATGGGGTAAACGGGGGTCCCTGTTTACAAGATAAACATGTAATAGAGCATAAACACAAAGGGGAAGCATTATTTGCAGCATTATAATCAGACATGTTAACGTAAGCTATCTGGTTATATTATATCAGACGACTTGTACAAGGCGATAAATGACATTTGACTGACAACGTTAAAAGGTTTTATTTTAAACTTATAGTGAAGACACAATAGTGCTTAGAGCATGTTTCTGTGCTACGTAAAACTCGTCATACTCCTCTGGCTGTGAGGGTGCGTCTGAAAAAGCTTAACCTCCAGGGCTATTCACGGCAAAATAGAATCAGGTCACCCCTTTGGCTCTGGTGAACGCGCAACATGGAATAAGGCCAGTAAGGTTGATGCTGATGCTACAACTCTAAGCTAATGCGAATGTAACTGTTTAACCAAAATAATGTGAAATAATTTCATTTATTATATTTTCATGATGGAAAAGGGGCTGGCCTCAATTTAAACAAACCTGTGTGACCTTAATGGTAGCTGTTCTTTATTTATAGTCATTTTCCGGGCTGACCACCTGGTGGTAGTAGTAGTATCTTAATAATGTAACATTATTGATTTACTTTTCCAGACTTAAAGCTACCTTCCCCCACCCGTCTGGCTACAGTGACATGACATGGACATGAGGAAGTGGCGTCCAAAGCTTTGACAGCGCGGCCTGGGGTTGAATGACGGGGCAAGAGTCGGTCTATATTTCTCAATATTTAAAGCCACACTCTGAGCAATCTTCTAAAAAAACATCCAAAAGGACCAGATTCTGGCTCGACTGTGTGTGATAAATATGTTTATAGTCCCACAGAAAACCCAGCTAGGCCACGCCCCCTCATATGACACGCTTCCGTCTGTATCTATGGGGAGTTAGTCGTGTCTTGTGTTATCAGTCACCTTGAGTCTCTCTCTCTAAAACCAAAAAATCAGGTTAGAAATCTAGGAGTGATCATGGACTCAGACCTGAACTTAAACAGCCACATTAAAGCAATAACATCATCAGCTTTTTATCATCTGAAAAACATTAAGATCAGAGGAATAGTGTCAAAACCAGACTTAGAGACACTCATCCATGCGTTTGTCTCCAGCAGGTTAGACGACTGTAACGGCTGCTCACTGGCCTTTCTAAACGAGCTGTTAGAGCTGCAGAACATCCAGAACGCTGCTGCTCGAGTCCTGACAAGAACCAGGAAATACGACCATATTAGTCCAGTGCTCCGGTCTCTGCACTGGCTTCCTGTCACTCAGAGAATAGAATTTAAAACAGCTCTGCTTGTGTACAAGTCTTTTCATGGTTTAGCACCAAAGTCCATCTCTGACATGTTAGAGCCGTATGAACCATCTCGGGCCCTGAGAACTTCAGGGAGGGGTCTCCTGGTGGTTCCCAGAGTCAGGACTAAACACGGTGAGGCTAAAGCTAAAATCTGGAACAGTCTTCATGAGGATGTGAGACAGGCCTCAACTCTGGCAATGTTCAAATCCAGGCTGAAAACAGCTCTTTTTACCCGAGCAGATGAAAACTGAAAGTATTTTATCTGCACTCTGGCCTTTTACTGTAATTGATTAATTTTTATGTTGATGTTTTAATGATTGATTTGATCTGTTTTCTTGTAATTTTATGCAACTGTGAAGCACTTTGAATTGCCTTGTGTATGAATTGTGCTCTACAAATAAACTTGCCTTGCCTTGAAAATAAACATGTGCAATATGTGCATAATTACATTACGTTTTAGGATATACATAGTTCACCAGAGTCGCCTTCTCTGATTATAAATGTTCATGTTTAGCCTTGAAGCTAAAGGCTTGTGTTAATTTGCCGCTGATAAACCATTTATCATAAACCAGGGGTGTCCAAACATGTTTTACCGAGGGCCGTATATTGTGTATGGAGGGCCACAGTCTAAAATTGTCTGTAGATCTTAATAGTTTTACTCAAAATTTGAAACATTTTAGATCAACAGTCGTGTCAGCAGTATTGTAAATTGTAGGTTTAGTTTAGTTTTTTGTATACACTTTTACAAAAAGCCTATAATGATTTTATTGTGGATTAGATTTATAGATCATAATAGAATTGTTTTGTGTACTCACCTGTCCAGGGACTGCAGATGGAAAAGCTACGTTGCTAAATCTGGTACAAATCCTCTCTTCTGTTTTAAAGACTTGTGGTTCTGTCCATTTCACTTGTGTCTTTATGATGTAGTAGAGGGGGTCATGTCCTTTTTTTTTCCTGAATGTGTGCGTTGGACTCCACTTCCTCCTAAAAAATAATCTCCACATAATGTTCACCGGTGGGGCCTGCTCTCTGGCTCTTCTGTCGGATGGGTTCATATCCGCACAAGTGAACAAAAGAAAGTCGTCTCTCGTCACAGACGGGATGTGTAGGTACCGCTGGTCGATGCGATGGGGCCATAAACCTCACGTCACTGCTTTTCTTCATCCCACCCGTGGCCCTGCTTCTTTGAGTGCACACAACGGATGCTCCCACCGAGATTATTTTTCATTTAGCGACGCCGAGAAACACAATTTCATAAGCTCGGCCTCATCACTAAGTCATACGTTCGTCTCCTCCGCCTCATATCCCGCCGAACGTTCAGGGGAGAGGTCTGAGCCGTTTGAGGTCTCCACAGTAAATGAAGTACGAACTCGAGAGTCAGCCCAGCGGCCGGGCAGACGACACACATTAAAGCATTTTGCCCTGAAATGATTTGTCAGACAGTCGTTTCATTCATTGTGGCTAGGGTGGCAATTCTCCTGGAATTTTCAACATCGTTAGACATTTTCCGAGGGAATTAATGAGAATAAACAGGGAATGAACACACCATAGGTCAGATACAGACCGAGGCATAAACGTTTGATTTGGCAGTTATACACTGAAATATGTGTCACAGCAGAGAAGCATAGTGTGCAACGCCTCCTGGGTTTCAGAGCGTGGTGTCCTGCACTGGTCAGCTCTTCCTCCTCCTTCCTCTTCCTCATGCGTAGCAGACGAATATAATCCGTGTTCTTCTCCAGTGAACGAGCATTAGTCTGTTCTGTCGGACACGGGTTATCGGGTTAAACTGAGCAGTGGTTCTTCTGGAACGGCAGCAGGACCGACCATCCTCATGACAACGACGAGGAGCAACACAAAAGGGATTGTGTGTGTTATGTAGGGGTTATAATGTAGAATAAACATAATAATACAACTGCTGCTACATAAACATTCGATGAGCCAAAGGAAAAATATGATTATTAAAATGACTCTGAAAGTTATTCTAACAGACTCAGTCTTCACTCCTCCTAGGGCTAAATACTTCTCTCCATAATTCATTAATTTCACAATCTCATTTTTGCTTTGTTTCCTGTGTGTTCTTCTGTAGTCTGAGAGTTCAGGTGAGTTTGTGTGGAGCATCTGAACAGATGAAGGTCCGTGTCACCTTCAGTCACTTCATCAGAGCTATTTATTCCAGCACGTGCTGGCCCTGACAGAGCCCGGGCGGATGATTAAAGAGCGGGTCACTCCCCTCACCCCCTCGTCACCATAACCACAGAGTCTTTATGAAGCGGGCATATGCTTCAGTGTGTGCAATATAATATTGTAATATTGCACACACTTTATGACTATATACGCAACAATGATAGAAACGTGAAATTAGTTTTGTTTCCAAAAGCTCTTCTTTGTCTCGGCTGCGACCTTAAACACTGTCCTCTGG
This sequence comes from Proterorhinus semilunaris, assembly GCA_021464625.1. Taxonomy (NCBI): domain Eukaryota; kingdom Metazoa; phylum Chordata; class Actinopteri; order Gobiiformes; family Gobiidae; genus Proterorhinus; species Proterorhinus semilunaris. The sequence goes on from CM038364.1 coordinate 3,664,722, forward strand.
TGTCAGACGGTGACACGGTCTCCACAGTCTGTATGGGCCTCTAAATCAGCCGCCTCGGAGAGACTACACTTCCCATCAGCCTCGGCCACATGGCCCTCACTGGGTCAGCGAGATGTGACAGAGCTGGACATCTCCACAGTATAACGTTCTGGAGCTGCAGACGAGAGTAGCCGCTCTCATTCTTACCAAGACCGTACACGTTTTCTGAAGTGCTAAAGGCTTCCCTTCCCATCCTGCAGCAGCTGAGAGTGGGTTTTTGTTTTCACTCTGCACGACAAGGGGCAGCCTTTTCCGCTCCTAAAATTTTAAATGGAACTCAATCGCATTTTTTTCAACCTGTCACTCACACAGTGAAGCGGATTTCAGCCAAAGTATATAGAAAATGTGAATTTATTGAAGCACTATGTGTTTCTCATGCATGTTTTAAACATTAGAAGGACTAGAGACTTTGATTTTCACTTTTGAAAAAACTGGTATTTAAATGAAATAATGGACCGATATTTGGTTATTTTACAATATCGGCCGATATCGTAAGTAACTGAATTACTTAAGATATCAGCCTACAGTATATATCAGCTATCGGCCAATCCCTTCATATCGGTGTGAACGGTGCTTGGGTGGTTGGTTAGTTTGTTTGCTAGTTCCATGCCATGTGTATAATCATTTTCAGAATCACCGCTGGGATATTTTACTCTGTGTGTATTTAAACACTACCTGTGTTTGACTTTTTGAGTTGGAATGTTTAAAGAGAATGTGCTTTTACGTAGTATTGTAATTGTAGGTACCTGTGCTCCTCACAGTAAAGGGTACAGTGGTACAGCACAGTACTATGCTCCCCTTGTGCTCCTGGAGGGTCCTCTCTCTGGGCTCCCTTTGAGCTCCTGGAGGGTCCTCTCTCTGGCTCATCTTGAGCTCCTGGAGGGTCCTCTCTCCGGGTCCCCTTTGAGCTCCTGGAGGGTCCTCTCTCTGGCTCATCTTGAGCTCCTGGAGGGTCTTCTCTCTGGGTCCCCTTGTGCTCCTGGAGGGTCCTCTCTCTGGCTCATCTTGAGCTCCTGGAGGGTCCTCTCTCTGGCTCATCTTGAGCTCCTGGAGGGTCCTCTCTCTGGGCTCCCCTTGTGCTCCTGGAGGGTCTTCTCTCTGGCGCAGCCTGAACATGTGCGGTCACTGCCTCTGCTGAACATCACCCTCACATGTGTAATCCTGGGTGTTACGGCTAATCCCATTGAGTGGATCTCCCTCCTCATGACGCCAATGCTCTTTCTTCAATACAGAAAATAATATGGAAGACACACACACTTACATACCCCCCACTGTGCCCCTGAGCAAGGCAGCTGGGAGGGGAACTACAGGACACCAGGGACCACAGTGTCACCCCACAAGCTGTCACAGAGAGCAGGATCAGTGAGAGGAGACGAGAGGATACTGCACGAGGGCTGTTGTTCTATCAAGGGCTAATTTACCCTGAGGCTGGACTGCGAGGCACGTCCGGCTGTGAGACAGCAGGAGAGAGCAGGGAGACAGCCGTGTGTCAGGAAAGGATGGGATATGAAAGGCATTTTGACACACCCCGTCTTTGTTACTTCTTAGAAAGTACAACAAATGCAATCCCAAAACCTGCAACTGGAGATTTTTGCATGATTTTTGTATTTTTTTTTTTTACACTGTTAAAAAAAAAAATACTAATTAGGCCCGAGCGGCCTGCCGTAGCAAGGGCCTATTGTAATCGCAACGCAGTGCGCGCAGCGCACTGAACCGAGGTGCGCGGAGCGCACGAAAACAGCGCGAAGCGCTGTCCCCATGTCAAACGTGAACTCACCGTGTAAAACAGTGACTGCCCACACCTCTGGTGTGGGCCCTTATACTTATAATTGCTGCAAAATGAATGGGGGTATATGGCCAACTGTCATACGGAGGTGGATGACGAGCGCGAAGCGCTCGTCATTCACCTCCGAGCCCCACGGGTGTGTGGGGGAAGTCGAAAGCTTTCCAAAAATGTATAATATGTTGTAGTCGCGAAAGCGACTATATTGTTTTTGCAGGAAATATTATTATTATTAGGCCCGAGCGGCCTGCCGTAGCAAGGGCCTATTGTAATCGCAACGCAGTGCGCGCAGCGCACTGTACCGAGGTGCGCGGAGCGCACGAAAACAGCGCGAAGCGCTGTCTCCATGTCAACCGTAAACTCACCGTGTAAAACAGTGACTGCCCACACCTCTGGTGTGGGCCCTTATACTTATAATTGCAGCAAAATGAATGGGGGTATATGGCCAACTGTCATACGGAGGTGGATGACGAGCGCGAAGCGCTCGTCATCCACCTCCGAGCCCCACGAGTGCGTGGGGGAAGTCAAAAGCTTTCCAAAAATGTATAATATGATGTTGTCGCGAAAGCGACTATATTGTTTTTGCAGGAAATATTATTATTATTTTTTTTCTTCTTCTTCTCTTTGAGCAGGAATTTGACCCCCTGAACATAGTTGAAAACTCACCAAACTTTGCCCAAAATTCAGATCCGGTGAAAAATTAATTAAAATGTGTGTTTCGTTTTGGGGAAATAAAAAATGGCGCGACAGCGCCACCTACAAAAGTGAAAATACATTGCGCCTATGGGGAGGGGGCCAACATAAACTTTGTCGCAGAGCGACGAGATTCGGTACAGACATTCGTCCTGTGAGGACCAACAAAATATATTATTGTGGCCACGCCCCCAGACAAACCGGAAGTCCGCCATTTTGACAGGAAGTCGGGAAAATGCTGAGTCAGCGTTTTCGCTGACGTCGCATTTTAACGAACTCCTCCTAGGGCGTTTCACCAAATGAGCCCAAAATCGCTCCAGCTCATCTCGAGATGTGGGGCATCAAAAGTTATCCAAATTTTTTGGCTAAGTTTTACGGTTTGTTTGCGGCGAAGCCGCAATCTTTACGAAGATTTTTGCGACTTTCTGAAAACAACAAAATGCTCCCATTTGCACAAACGAACTCCGATTAAAAATCGGAAATATACATTTTATTGACCTTTCACCCCCGGACACAACAAATGTGAAAAAGTGAGATTTGGCGCGATAGCGCCCCCTCTAGGCTGAGAAGAAAATATGCATTATGGGAAAAAAATTAGTTTCTCGGAAATTGATAAAATTCGGCACAATAATAGCTGATGGCATCCCGATCCAAAAAGCCAATGAGACCCATACCGTATTTTGTACGGTGTTGCCATGGAGACGACCGAGGCTCGCCATGTTATTCCAATGGGACTGACCCGCATATCACACATTATACACATTACAGCGCGTTAGCGCCCTCTGTACGGAGCTTGTGGACAGGAGTCATTGAAGTACGGCCCGTCAAGGACGTCCGATGCTGCTTGTGAAATAAAATAAGATTTGGGGCGCGCTAGCGCCCTCTGCAGGTTAGAGCCATCATTCACATGGAGACGCTAAAAATCTCGTTTTGATGTTTACTCACAAAGCTTAATGGCTCATCAGGGCAATAAAATGTAGTGTGGCCACGTTGGCGCCCTCGGTAGGGTTATGGCGCGGCAATGGAGGCACTAAGGGAGGTCTCCATTACATGGTTGCTAGGCGACCAACAGGTGGTCGGCCATTTTGGGAAAAATCGAGTAATCAGCGCCGAAGGCGCCATTTCTTGCCTTTGGTCTTTTATCAACTCCACCGAGGGTGGCAACGACATTATAAGCAGGTTGGGCGCGGCAGCGCCTCACGGTTATTGCGGCGGCGTGCGATAGCGTGCGGTAATCAGCCCATGAGACCCGCGAGGGCCTCTCGATGCCGCTTGCGGCTTTAATTAGGCCCGAGCGGCCTGCCGTAGCAAGGGCCTATTGTAATCGCAACGCAGTGCGCGCAGCGCACTGTACCGAGGTGCGCGGAGCGCACGAAAACAGCGCGAAGCGCTGTCCCCATGTCAAACGTAAACTCACCGTGTAAAACAGTGACTGCCCACACCTCTGGTGTGGGCCCTTATACTTATAATTGCAGCAAAATGAATGGGGGTATATGGCCAACTGTCATACGGAGGTGGATGACGAGCGCGAAGCGTTCGTCATTCACCTCCGAGCCCCACCGGTGCGTCGGGGAAGTCGAAAGCTTTAAAAAAATGCATAATATGTTGTAGTCGCGAAAGCGACTATATTGTTTTTGCAAGAAATATTATTATTCTTCTTTATTCTTCTTCTTCTTCTTCTTTCTTCTGCTCTTTGAGCAGGAATTTGACCCCCTGAACATAGTCAAAAACTCACCAAACTTTGCCCAAAATTCAGGTCCGGTGAAAAATTAATTAAAATGTGTGTTTCGTTTTGGGGAAATAAAAAATGGCGCGACAGCGCCACCTACAAAAGTGAAAATACATTGCGCCTATGGGGAGGGGGCCAACATAAACGTTGTCATAGAGCGACGAGATTCGGTAGAGACATTTGTCACGTGACGACAACCAAAAAACATTATTGTGGCCACGCCCCCTGACAAACCGGAAGTCCGCCATTTTGACAGGAAGTCCGGAAAATGCTGAGTCAGCGTTTTCGCTGACAATGCATTTTAACGAACTCCTCCTAGGGCGTTTCACCAAATGAGCCCAAAATCGCTCCAGCTCATCTCGAGATGTGGGGCATCAAAAGTTATCCAAATTTTTTGGCTAAGTTTTACGGTTTGTTTGCGGCGAAGCCGCAATCTTTACGAAGAATTTTGCGACTTTCCGAAAACAACAAAATGCTCCCATTTGCACAAACGAACTCCGATTAAAAATCGGAAATATACATTTTATTGGCCTTTGACCCCCGGACACAACAAATGTGAAAAAGTGAGATTTGGCGCGATAGCGCCCCCTCTAGGCTGAAAAGAAAAAATGCATTATGGAAAAAAAATTAGTTTCTCGGAAATGGATAAAATTCGGCACAGTAATAGCTGATGGCATCCCGATCCAAAAAGCCAATGAGACCCATACCGTATTTTGTACGGTGTTGCCATGGAGACGACCGAGGCTCGCCATGTTATTCCAATGGGACTGACCCGCATATCTCACATTATACCCGATTACAGTGCGTTAGCGCCCTCTGTCAGGAGCTTGTGGACAGTAGTCATTGAAGCACGACCCGTCAGGGCCGTCCGATGCTGCTTGTGAACTAAAAAAGATTTGGGGCGCGCTAGCGCCCTCTGCAGGTTGGAGCCATCATTCACATGAAGACGCGAAAAATCTCGTTTTGATGTTTACTCACAAAGATTAATGGCACATCAGGGCAATAAAATGTAGTGTGGCCACGTTGGCGCCCTCGGTAGGGTTATGGCGCGGCAATGGAGGCACTAAGGGAGGCCTCCATTACATGGTTGCTAGGAGACCAACAGGTGGTCGGCCATTTTGGGAAAAATCGAGTAATCAGCGCCGAAGGCGCCATTTCTCGCCTTTGCTCTTTTATAATCTCGACCCAGGGTGGCAGCGACATTATAACCACGTAGGGCGCGGCAGCGCCTCCCAGTTATTGCGGCGGCGTGCGTCAACCGGCGTCAACCGGCCAACGAGACCCGCGAGGGCCTCTCGATGCCGCTTGCGGCTTTAATTTTTCTTCTTCTTCTTTCTTCTGCTCTTTGAGCAGGAATTTGACCCCCTGAACATAGTCAAAAACTCACCAAACTTTGCCCAAAATTCAGATCCGGTGAAAAATTAATTAAAATGTGTGTTTCGTATTGGGGAAATAAAAAATGGCGCGACAGCGCCACCTACAAAAGTGAAAATACATTGCGCCTATGGGGAGGGGGCCAACATAAACTTTGTCGTAGAGCGACGGGATTCGGTACAGACATTCGTCATGTGACGACAACCAAAAAACATTATTGTGGCCACGCCCCCAGACAAACCGGAAGTCCGCCATTTTGACAGGAAGTCAGAAAAATGGTGAGTCAGCGTTTTAGCTGACGTCGCATTTTAACGAACTCCTCCTAGGGCGTTTCACCAAATGAGCCCAAAATCGCTCCAGTTCATCTCGAGATGTGGGGCATCAAAAGTTATCCAAATTTTTTGGCTAAGTTTTACGGTTTGTTTGCGGCGAAGCCGCAATCTTTACGAAGAATTTTGCGACTTTCCGAAAACAACAAAATGCTCCCATTTGCACAAACGAACTCCGATTAAAAATCGGAAATATACATTTTATTGACCTTTCACCCCCGGACACAACAAATGTGAAAAAGTGAGATTTGGCGCGATAGCGCCCCCTCTAGGCCGAGAACAAAAAATGCATTATGGAAAAAAAATTAGTTTCTCGGAAATGAATAAAATTCGGCACAATATTAGCTGATGGCATCCCGATCCAAAAAGCCAATGAGACCCATACCGTATTTTGTACGGTGTTGCCATGGAGACGACCGAGGCCCACCATGTTATTCCAATGGGACTGACCCGCATATCACACATTATACACAATTACAGCGCGTTAGCGCCCTCTGTCAGGAGCGTGTGGACAGTAGTCATTGAAGTACGGCCCGTCAGGGCCGTCCGATGCTGCTTGTGAAATAAAAAAGATTTGGGGCACGCTAGCGCCCTCTGCAGGTTGGAGCCATCATGCACATGGAGACACGAAAAATCTCGTTTTGATGTTTACTCAAAGATTAATGGCACATCAGGGCAATAAAATGTAGTGTGGCCACGTTGGCGCCCTCGGTAGGGTTATGGCGCGGCAATGGAGGCACTAAGGGAGGCGTCCATTACATGGTTGCTAGGCGACCAACAGGAGGTCGGCCATTTCGGGAAAAATAGAGTAATCAGCGCCGAAGGCGCCATTTCTCGCCTTTGCTCTTTTATAATCTCGACCTAGGGTGGCAGCGACATTATAACCACGTAGGGCGCGGCAGCGCCTCCCGGTTATTGCGGCGGCGTGCGGCAACCGGCGTCAACCGGCCACCGCGTCCGATGCTGCTTGTGAAATAAAAAAGATTTGGGGTGCGCGCTGGCGCCCTCTGCAGGTTGGAGCCATCATTCACATGAAGACGCTAAAAATGTCGTTTTGATGTTTACTCAAAGATTAATGACTCATCAGGGCAATACAATGTAGTGTGTGTGCAATGGAGGCACTAAGGGAGGCCTCCATTACATGGTTGCTAGGCGACCAACAGGTGGTCGGCCATTTTGGGAACAATCGAGTAATCAGCGCCGAAGGCGCCATTTCTCGCATTTGCTCTTTTATAATCTCGACCTAGGGTGGCAGCGACGTTATAACCACATTGGGCGCGGCAGCGCCTCCCGGTTATTGCGGCGGCGTGCGTCAACCGGCGTCTACCGGCCCATGAGACCCGCGAGGGCCTCTCGATGCCGCTTGCGGCTTTAATTTTTTTTCTTCTTCTTCTGCTCTTTGAACAGGAATTTGACCCCCTGAACATAGTTGAAAACTCACCAAACTTTGCCCAAAATTCAGATCCGGCGAAAAATTAATTAAAATATGTGTTTCGTTTTGGGGAAATAAAAAATGGCGCGACAGCGCCACCTACAAAAGTGAAAATACATTGCGCCTATGGGGAGGGGGCCAACATAAACTTTGTCGTAGAGCGACGAGATTTGGTACAGACATTCGTCACGTGACGACAACCAAAAAACATTATTGTGGCCACGCCCCCTGACAAACCGGAAGTCCGCCATTTTGACAGGAAGTCCGGAAAATGCTGAGTCAGCGTTTTCGCTGACGTCGCATTTTAACGAACTCCTCCTAGAGCGTTTCACCAAATGAGCCCAAAATCGCTCCAGTTCATCTCAAGATGTGGGGCATCAAAAGTTATCCAAATTTTTTGGCTAAGTTTTACGGTTTGTGTGCGGCGAAGCCGCAATCTTTATGAAGAATTTTGCGACTTACCGAAAACAACAAAATGCTCCCATTCGCACAAACGAACTCCGATTAAAAATCGGAAATATACATTTTATTGATCGTTCGCCCCCGGACACAACCAATGTGAAAAAGTGAAATTTGGTGCGATAGCGCCCCCTCCAGGCTGAGTAGAAAAAATGCATTATGGGAAAAAAATTAGTTTCTCGGAAATTGATCAAATTCGGCACAATAATAGCTGATGGCATCCCGGTCAAAAAAGCCAATAAGACCCATACCATATTTTCTACGGTGTTGCCATGGAGACGACCGAGGCTCGCCATGTTATTCCAATGGGACTGACACACATATCACACATTATACACTATTACAGAGTGTTAGCGCCCCCTGTAAGGAGCTTGTGGACAGTAGTCATTGAAGTACGGCCCGTCAGGGCCGTCCGATGCTGCTTGTGAACTAAAAAAGATTTGGGGCGCGCTAGCGCCCTCTGCAGGTTGGAGCCATCATTCACATGGAGACGCTAAAAATCTCGTTTTGATGTTTACTCACAAAGATTAATGGCCCATCAGGGCAATAAAATGTAGTGTGGCCACGTTGGCGCCCTCGGTAGGGTTATGGCGCGGCAATGGAGGCACTAAGGGAGGACTCCATTACATGGTTGCTAGGCGACCAACAGGTGGTCGGCCATTTTGGGAACAATCGAGTAATCAGCGCCGAAGGCGCCATTTCCCGCCTTTGCTCTTTTATAATCTCGACCTAGGGTGGCAGCGACATTATAACCACGTAGGGCGCGGCAGCGCCTCCCGGTTATTGCGGCGGCGTGCGGGAACCGGCGTCAACCGGCCCACGAACCCCCGCGAGGGCCTCTCGATGCCGCTTGCGGCTTTAATTTCCCATTACTTCTGTTTGGTAGAATGTTTGCAAATCTTAAAAAACAATAAATGTGTCAATGGATTTCAGTGCGGTGTCTGCAGTGATGCTGTTGTGGTGAGTCGGGGGCAAAGCTCTCGATTTACCGATCGATCTACGTTCCCACCTTCACCTATGGTTATGAGGTAATGATCACACCCTTTGAGATAGGGTGAGGAGTTTAAATGACGACACCTGCTCCACCTGCTCCACCAGCTAGCCAGTGAGAGGCTCAAATAGGGGAGTTGGTACCTCCTCCCTGTTCCCGCAGCACAGCTCCTTAGTTTGAGCAACATTCAGCTCCAGACATTTGTCACCTAAAGTCGCTGACCACCTGTTGATATCCGGTCAGATGCTCTGGGTTTTCCGCTGACGCCACTAGTGCCATTTAAAAGGGTCATGCCCTTGGTATTGCACAAAATGTGGTTTGTGTACACAAAAAAGAGAATGGGCCATAGAACACAGCCTTGTGGAAGCCCAGTGTTTAAAAGTTGTGTGGATGATTTCATATTGTAAATGTAAATGGCGGCACGGTGGCACAGTGGTTAGCGCTTCCGCTTCACAGCTAGAAGGTTCTGGGTTTGATTCCCACCAGGACGAGGCCTTTCTGTGTGGAGTTTACATGTTATCCACGTGTCTGCGTAAGTTTGCTCCGGGTACTTTGGTTTACCCTACCTCTAAAAACATGTATAATAGGTAAATCCTCCAGCCAGGTGATTCTGACCATCAGCCTGGCTCCACATCATGGAGATGTGTCCCTGGGCACAGCATTGCCGTCGCCCACTGCTCCTTAAGGGTACCCCCAGCGGCATTGAAGGATGGGTCAAATGCAGAGGACAGATTTCCCTACAGGGACATTAAAGTATACAAACAAACAAACAAATGCCTAAACATAAACACACATGGTGGCCTGATTTAGGTGACCCACTGAGCTGGTGCCAGTTCCAGTTACCCAGGGGGAGTTTTGAGTAGAGTCACTGGTCCTTCATGTCGAAAGAAGCAGCTGAGGTGGCTATGGCGTCTGTTCCGGATGCCTCCTGGTCGCCTCCCTCAGGAGGTGTTCCAGGCATGTCCTATTGGGAGGAGGCTTCGAAGAAGACCCAGGACACCCTAGAGGGACTATATATCTCTGTGGCCTGGTGTCGCCTCGGGGTCCCCCCAGAACAGCTGGAGGAGGTGTGCGTGGATCGGGAAGTCTGGGCATCTCAGCAGTCTCTGCTGAGACTGCTGCCCCCGCGACCCGGCCCCGGATAAGGTGGAAGAAAATGGATGGATGAATTTCAATTACTTCCGGAGCCTGCAAGGCTCCCGCGCAGCTCACAGTATTCAGTGTGAACCCGGCGGAAGTGTCCGGGGAGAGGGAAGCATCTGCGTGGACTGGTCCCCGGGTTCAGAGCTGGGGGGTTGCCAGGTCCAGATTTATGAACACAGCCTCGCAGGCCGTGTTCTCTCAGTGGAGGAGTGTGTTTCTCGCAGATAGCAGCCCAGCGCAGGTCTGTGCCAGTGCGATGGGCCACTGCCGCCAGCCTCACGCCCAACCCTCCAGCCCAGAGCCCCCCTTCCACACAGTGCGCTCCCGGGGGGTGGAGGGCATTTCCAGCAGCTGCAGCCAAACACGCTCCTCTGTCTGTTACATAATCCACACTCTAGTGTTGGTGTGTACGCGTGAACTGGAGCCACACAGAAGTCCTCTCTGTCTTTAAAGCCACACTGCGGAACATTCCACGTTAAATGCAGATGGATGATAGATAAGGTCTTCATTGGTTGTCCCAAAGAGGCAGAAATTCATCTTTGACACGGCGTAAAAGGCATAATTTAAAAAAGCAAACCATCAGACCAATTTACACAAACACATACAAGTATAGGCTACTACTGTACAACAATGCTGATGCTACTTGTTCATGATCTTTATTGCAGATGGCATGAACAATGTTTTGTGAGTGTTTTTATGAACCCTGTATCTTCTGCCTGAGGGTAGCAGTTGGAATTGCAGAGGATGGCCGGGGTCAGTGAGGATCAGGATGGCTTTCCTGGTCACTGCCCGCTGGTAGAGGTCAGAGAGAGGGGTCTGTGGTGGACCTTTGGCCTGTTTTACAGTCCGGGAGAGTCATGTTTAGTGTTTAGCTGTAAGAAAGTTGTACCAGGATGGGATAATGATGAAGAGAATGGAATCGCTGAGTGACCTGTAGACAACTGTTAATGAAAATGTCCTCCTGAGCTTCCTGAGCAGGTGAAGTCTCTGCTGGGCAAAGTGGGCAGGTGTGGAGCTCTGTGCCCAGGTGTTTAAATGACGACACCTGCTCCACCTGATCGAGCCTCTCACAATCTCATCGATCGTGAGAGGCTCAAATAGGGGAGTTGGTACCTCCTCCCTGTCCCCCCTGTTCCCGCAGTACAGCTCCTTAGTTTGAGCGACATTTGTCACCTACATTCGCTGACCACCTGTTGATATCTGGTCAGATGCCCGAGGTTTTCTGCTGACGCCACTAGTGCTATTTAAAAGGGGCATTCCCTTGGTGTTGCACAAAAAGAGAATTGGCCATAGAACACAGCCTTGTGGAAGTCCAGTGTTTAAAAGTTGTGTGGATGATTTAATATTGTAAATGCCTAAACATAACCTTTGCTGGCTCTTGGTTCCAAAAACGGGTACTGATTTTGAACCAGTTAACAGCTGGACCCAGTAACGGGCAGCAGGGGCCACAAAAACAACATCCAGCTGTTTTTGAAAGACGGAAGGCTTAATTTCTGTGAACAGATTATTTATTAAATATTGCAATGGACAACAGATGGTGCCAGCCCCAAAAACAGTACAAAAACCTACCCTGGTTCACCCGCACTTCCTGATTTCCACACTGGTGTCTCCCAGCAACTTCCAAGAGAGAGGAACTTGCTGCCTGTTTACCCATCGCCATGCACATCATAATTCAGGTGTAGGTGACTAACACGTAGGATGTGACTAACATTACCTATTTTTACACGCACGTCACACGAGTTACCAATTTGGAAACGACAAGAATATACAAGATGTGATTTCTTGAACTCCGAGACGTAAAAGGCGGATTAGTGTTTAAGAGGTGGTAGCGTCGCATTCGTCACCGGGATATGAGCGCATGCAGGAAGGTGCTCAGACTTCATGGATAATATTTCAGCGTACATCCGAGGGGGAATCTCGTGCGGCCAATGAATCCGCTCCATAAAGATAACGCGGGTGTACATAAAAGTGAAATGAAGCTGCGACGCCGTGTTCGGGAAAGAGTGCGCGTTGTTTATTGGGGTTACGCTCGACACAGGGGCTGCTGAGAAAGTACCTTCTTCACCCAGGGCTGTTTGGAGCCTCGGGAGTACAGTTACAGATTGTGCGCACAGTTTTAATCCACCACCAGGTACGGGGGCCTTGTGGAAAAGCACTGTATAATTAACTCTTTGACTGCCACCGACGGAAATTACCGTCATAAAAAATGCCAACCGTTGCCTGCCATGACAGTAATACTCACCATTTAGATTTTTTTCATATGAAAGAAAGAAAGCCACTCCTCCGAACGATATCCAGGAAGAACCAAAACATACACAGCCCAGGTAAACAAAGACTCGATGAGACGGGAGTCAGGTCAGCTTGAGGAAGCGGACGAGAACGACACAGACGACAATCCAGGAGAGACTCCAAAAATGGACTCTCCGTCTCTACTGCTACTTAATGACACACACTTAATAAAAACTATAAATATATACATTTTCTATTGAGAAGTGGCTTACAGAACACAAAGATATTGCGCAACTTAAGCTTTCAACTGCAAGAACGCACACGCTCTCGCAAAGAATGATCTCATACAGAAGCTACAATCCCTGGATACCTTCAATAGGATGTTATTATGGTCAATGATGATGAGTATTGTCTGTGTATTATGATAATGATTAAACCCCTCCTGGAACCGCCACATTAACGTGGTGGAGGGGTTTGAGCACCCGAATGATCCTAGGGGCTCTGTTTGACGGGGGCTTCGTGCCCCTGGTAGGGTCTCCCAGGGCAAACAGGTCCTAGGTGACGGGTCAGACAAAGAGCGGTTAGAACCATGAGGCCGTCCTTCTGTGGACCCATCACCTGCAGGAGGAGCCATAGGGCCTGGGACAATGTGATTTGGGCAGCTCCAACAGCTGCCCCCACGACCCGGCAACGGACAAGTGGAAGAAAATGGATGGATGGATAATGATAAGAAGAGTGAGTATTGTTGCTGTTTTTGTCACAATATTACTGTTGTGATGTTGTCATGGTTGATATTGTTACAATTATTGTGTATTCTCATTTCTCTTCCTTTTGTGGTGGATGCCTTTTTTTGTCTGTTTTGTGGTTTGTTTCGGGGTTTTTTTCTTTCTGTATCTCTAGTCATCTATAGTCTGACCTGTCCCCCTTTTCTGTCACTTCCTCTTTATCCTTTCTTTCCTTTCCGTCCCTTCATCTCTATCCCTTTTCCTCTCCTCTCTCCAGATCACTGGGCATTTTGTGAAAGAAAATGGACCAAATCTATGATAAACACAAATAATAAAGAAATTATCACAAAAAAAGGGACCGCCTACAGAGACTGTTTGTCTCTTTCCAGACGGGAACATTTCACAAAAAGCATTGCACCAACAAGTCAGGGTTTTCTTCCAAAAATCCTGACTTTACAGGACTTTAGCCAACTGGGGGCACATGTGTGAACGTGGCTATAGCGATCTCTCTGGTATCCAACAGGTCTCAGAGACATTGCAGAGAGTCACAGAAACAGCTTTACAGCTTCGCAGCTTGAGGACAACAAATATGTGATACAGCTACTTTAGACCGCGTAGACCTTTCGGAGACCACTTTGAGACCACGCGGCGAACCAGTTCAGTTTCACCGAGACTACCTGGAGACTCGCCTTACTGCCAGCGGACGTATCAGAGACATCTCCCCGACCAGCGGCAACTCTCGTCTCCAACTAGTCTCCAAGCCCTTGATACAGGCCCTTTGTGTTTGTATGTGCACAATCAATCCAAGCTGTGGAGGCGTTGTGGAGACTGCCCGTCACGGCATGTTCACGGCCCTGCATGTTCCTCACTGTTCCAGAGAGCTGCTCTGGATTGAGCTACTTCTGCCCCGCGCCTCACTCTCTGGTGACTCTTTGGCGACTTAATAATGCAGCACTGGCCCGTCCCTGTTGTGTAAGTGGCACCAGTCAGACACAAATGGCCCGAATGAGGATTAATGTTGTGGTGAATCCGGGCAGAAGTCGGTCGCCTCAGGCAGTCAAGAAACCGTCGTACAGTGGTTCCGTTCAGCGTGTAGTGAGGACAATTTGACTCTGATGAAAACACAGAGTACTGAGACTTTAGTGAATGAAATACAACCCTGCACCAGGGAACAATATGAAATGGGTCAAAGCTTGAAAAGTGGATTTGGCATCACATCGACTTTAGTGTGTATTTGTCTGCAGCAGGATTTGTATTACCGAGAAGAACATATGTCTAATGTGGACCCCCTGACCCAGTGTTGGGAAAGTTACTTTAAAATGGTAATATGTTCTATATTATATTATCCTAATATTTTTATTATTATATTATATTATTTATATAGTATTTAGTTATCAAAAATTTAATATTTGTGGTACATATTACTGTTTCAAAAATGTAAGTTACACTACTTTTGAGTAACTTTTTACAAAATATAAACTGAAAATAGTAATAATTCTCTCGTGTTTTGTTCTGACGATATTGGCTACAGACTGCAGATCTTACTCACCAGTGTTCAACTTGATTTGGTGCTGTATTTTATTTGGGGGGAGTTTGTCATGTTTCCATTCGCACATCAATACAAACCAGTTAAATGCACTTGTAACTCGAGTGACTTCAATTGTAATCACTATATGCCTGTATTTTGTTTTCATTGGATTATTCCTCCAGTCTCTCTTTGTAAAGTGGACCTCTTGTTAGTGCAGCTTCAGCAAAAGAACAATAATCTCCACGTTCTCTTCTTCTTCATTGTTTCTTTGGTGTTGGTGATTGGCAATTGTATCTATTTTTCACTCTGTTCCGGACGGTTCCGACCCACTTTAACCCGTTTACACCATATGGTATCCGTATTTGAACATGTTTTGTGGACACAATAGAATTAGCTATGTACTTTTCGATTCTGTGTGTGTGTGTAGAGTAAAGGGTAGGGGGTGTAGGCGTACACCCCACCCCCTATTGTGATAACTGTATATATTGGGAGGCAGATGTTGTTGATCGTGTTGGCGCTGTTATCTTGCTTTGTGATGTTCCGTATCTCCGTCATGCTCTCTGTGGATCTGCCAAAATGACACTCGATCCGCCTCCTGTAGGCAGCTTTGGCCTCCCAAAGTGAACATTAAAGTGGATACATGCGTAATTCTTCTGAACCACATGCTTGGTCATAAGTCAAGTTGTGCTCGTACAAACAAGAGACCTAACTGGGACATAAACATGAAGTATTCATGCTGCTGGATCCAAACATGTAGGACTTTTCATTTTTCCATCGGAGTGCCCACTCTACACTACAGGACTTTTTCGCTTTTTGTAATTCACTGTCTTTGTCCTTGTCTGCTTGTCCTGTCTTATTTCTATTTAGTCCTATTGACATAAAGGTAAAGGTAAATAAAGATTTTATTGTAATAATTTGAAAGGAGCACATGGCTACATAATACAGTATGTGAAAATCAAAAGGACATACTTTTATTTTATTTATTTGACGGGGACATTGTCAAATGTGTGTTGCACAGACCAGAGACCGCTACAAGCTCATTTTCATCTGTCGTCCCGGGGCAGAGGCAAAGTGACAGCAGGTTTATACAGTGGCCAATGAGCATTCTTACTTAAGTCCCTTCACAATATAAAATACAGATAGAGCACTGGCAAAAGGATCACTTTAACAAACATACAGATGCATTATTTACAGTATTTACACTTGCAATTACAAATATCTACAGTTTTAACTTCAGTGCTCCCGATTACAGCTGTTTAACTCGATTCTATCTGAGCAAAGGTCAGTCTTCCTTGACAATAAGTAATAGAGTGTTTATAAGCTGCTTTGCATTATGTAATCAAGGTTATGACACTGGCTGTTCTCACTTGTTTGCACCTGCGCAACTCACCTGTGACCAAGCCCGTGTCTCGGAAGTGTCTATGAACCTGCTTTTGGCAACTTAAAAGAAAACGTGTTTATGGAAAAGACACTTTATCCGTGTGTTGGTCTTCGTCTCGTTGTGAAGTTGAGTGCCCTCTGCAGGCAGCTGTAGCAATTGTAATATTTTGCTAATGGCCTGCTAACACATCGAGGCTGCTGTTTATGAGGTGGTGATGGTTTTTCTGATGGTTTGTGGGTTTTTTAAATCCGCGGGACACTTCTGGACTATACTATGCAACACAATCCAGGAAATACCGATCGGCGTGCTTCATTAGAAGAAACGTCCGAAGTGAGGTCTGTTTTTGACCAGGAAACAACATAATAACCCTTTAACCTTCTTGTTTTATGCTTTAAAGTTGTGAAAACTGTTTTAGATCCATGTATGCTGTATTCATCGCGGAGCAGCTCGTAAAAGTCCATAATGAAGCGATGAAGCTGTTCTAACGACGCCTCTCCAGGCCAAATGGTCTGGTAATGAACAGCGACAGCAGCCGGTCACTCGGTGATGTCAGTGACGGAGGTCCAGCCTCGGCCCGGGCCAAAGCACACTGTCCACGTGGAGGAACAGCTGTTCACACGAGGAGCCAAGGCACCCGGCCCCGAGGAGCACGAGCCCGACACCGATCGACAGTAAAGACAAAGTCTGGCCAAAGATAAGAACAGATGTGCTTTAGAGACGACGCGAGAACTACCACTTTTATTGTTATATATTTAAAACTATTACTGTCGTCATTATTCATTCAAATCATACTCGGTGGTGGTGAGCTACTGACGAAGACAACGAAGACAACGAAGACGAAGGCCCTCCAACCACTCACTCACGACATTCGTTCTGGCCTATTGTACATGTTTTTCGTGGTAGGGGATAATGGAGGAAACCTATGTGGACCTGCAAACAGTCCCAAACGGACACTATTTCAGAAAACCATGAAATAACTTTAAATTTGCCTCACTCCTGTAATTATCCTCAGATCTGCTTCACTCGGCCTGCAGCTGAAGCAGAAGTCTGTGACGTGAGAAATAAGAGCTCAGGATGATGGAATGGTCCATTATCTATTCAGCCCTAATATAAAGGTTCATGTGAAATGCAAATTTGTTACATCCAAATATAGGATAATCCAGGTTAAAAATCAAAGTGATCTGTCAAATACAATAAGCATCTGTTTGGATACATATAGTAGTAAACATTTTAGATCTGCATGAATGTTACAATAATCAGCTGTAGCTGACCCGTTTCTGTAAGTGAAGTGAAGCTCAATGTGACAGATGGGAGTGAGCCAAACTTTAATTCAGGTTAACTTGTGAGCAAAAGGAGGAGCGGAAATGATCGCTGCGGTGGTGACGGTGGTGGTGGAGCGCACACAGAGGGTTAGTGGAAGCTTATGACGAATTAACCAACGCATGTTGGCTACGTAATGAGCGAGAGCGATAGAGAGATCACTTCCCCCTGGTGCAGGTGGAACTGATTGCGCTTTACAAGCCTGTGTCACCAAAGCGCTACACTGTAGTCGCATCATATCAGTGGTGGTAAGCTACTATTGTAGTCTCATTCTGGCCTATTGTACATGTTTTTAGTGGTAGGGGAAATAACTAGTTTAAAATGATTCAAATATAAATAAGGGCCATTTAATTGGAGGGCTGTATTTAATTGGAGAATGTTTTTTAATCAAGTTCTAACCACCGATTATTATTACATTAGTACTTTTACTTTTACAGGACCGGTCTGCCGTGCATGGATAGATGGATGCAGGCCCACACAAAGCGGAGTGGGGGGCGGGGGAGTTGGAAATTGAGCCAATGAGCCGGTGCCTGCTTTCCCAGAGTCGCCCTCCGAGGCAAATCCAATGGGATAAACAGCTGCACAGTGGAGCATCAGCGCAGGGATACGTACAGAACCACATTTACTTTCTTAATCGCTCCTAAATCACAGTGCAAAGTGAAACCATGAACTCCGCTGTCGACATCTCTGTTGTTCATCCATATCAATCAAATATCTTGTTTGCAAAAAATTTAAAATCTGGCAACTCCACAAACTAAATGTTCAGAATGGTTCAGAATCATTTGAGTGCATGATGTCGGCGTTGTGGGTGAACGAAGAGTACGCCGGGCTTTTTCCCATTGTCCATTTCCCTCAAACAGCTCAGCTTTCCATGTACGGTGAATGGTTGTCCCCGGTCTCTCTGTTTATCAGCTGACTCTATTGATTTCCTATTGGAGCTGGTGGAACATTAATTTGAAGAGCCTGCAGGCCTGAACTCTTTCAACCTAACAGGACAAGCCTCCACAGCATTTCAGGTCGAACATGTTTTTGTTTTAACCAATAAGGCCTGTGCCATCGAGCACATCTGCCTGTGAAACCTCCACACGTGGGCACAAAGACCTTTGGTGCTTACCCGTGTTCTGCTGTTCTCCTTTCCTGGGTTTCAGAGATGCACTGCTTCAGTTTTTATTGCTTCCGATACTAATAAAGGGTTTGAGTATCTGTCGATATTCGATATGAACTGATATCAAGGGACTTCATTAAAAGTGTCTTTCTCTGGGTGAAAAAGTGAATGGTCCTCTTTATTGCAGGATCAGGAACGTTCTGCATATCCAGTGTTGTTTTCGTGAGCAAAGACGATAACAAAGCATTCAACAAATTATTACCGCCTAACCTACAACGTTTCTTTATAACTCCAGTGCGAGCTTATGACTTGAGAGGTTTTGGATATTTTTCATTGCCGAGAGCTCAAAACACTCGTAAACGTTTCTGTGTGTCTGTATGTGGAGTGGAACTCTGGAACAAACTGGACTCACAACACAAGCAACGCCAAACTGTCCATCCATTCAAACTGTTATATAAACATCGGGTCTGGTCAAAATATAGAGATGGGGGTCTTTCATTTGAATTGCTGTTGTCTCATAGTGTTAACAAGTGCTCAATGTTTCCTTGCCATCGTTGGTTTAATTTGTTCATTACCATTGTTGGTATTGTTAAATTTTCTTTACATTGTTGGTATAAATGTTTTCTTGCGCTGTGATAAATTGTTGTCACATGTGGTAATGCCACCATGATATAATTTGTAGAAGTTTTTAAACAAGTGACAGTGAAGCTGAGTCTGTTGAGCTCTGAGTGGGATTAAATAAGTTTTCTTCTTCCCACTCCCTTTCAGGTGGAAGTGGATTGTTCTTTTGTTTGTTTTTTTGTTTGTTTGGTTTTTCTGCTGTATATTCTCTGTTGCCCTCTGCCTGAAATAAATAAATACATGAATGAAAATGAATGAAATGAATTTTGTTGACACACCTTTTCTAATGATGACAAGCTAAAAGCAGCTCTTTGGGGACTAAAACATGACGAGACGTTTATGGGTTTATGTCAATGAGATGAGATGAAAACGGGAGTAAGAGGTTCGTCACATTCGTTACATTCTTTAAACTCACCTTTTTGTCACTGTTTTGCTGCTCCTTTGTGGCTTTTCTGTGGCACTTTTGGGACTGTTCTGTTTATATTTTGTGGCTTTTTTTGTGTGCATTTTTGTCACTTTTTCCATCACTTTCTTTGTAATTTTTTGTGGCATTTCTGTCTTTTTGCTGTTGTTGCACTTTCATCCTCTTTTTCGTCTCGTTTTGTGTCGCTGTTTTGATACGTTTTTAAGGAGCTTTTAGATTCGGGTAAAGCCAAACTGGAGAAAATGTGCTCGAAGTTAAGAGATTGAACCCCCCATGTCCAAGGAATGAACAATCAAATCATTAAAATCATAAAGTGTAAATCATGTACAATGTTCTCTGTGGACTGAATGGGTCTGTGGATGCAGTAGTCACTTTTCTGTTTCTAAATGAACACAAATTAATGATTGATATTTAATTGAACTGTAATCTATGTGGACATAAACCCGTGATGCAGTAATGAAGTTGATTTTATTACTTATGCTAAACACATAACATTGACAAAAATATTGTAAAGAATTTGCAAACACTGAAAATGTAACAGTAAACAGTGTTGTCTATTAGCGCCGTCTCCGTCTCCAAGTATACGCTGATGTCCTCTCCCTGTTTGTCTGGTCCTTAGTTCCTGGTTTGGCTTTGGTGAAGGGAGGGCTCTTCAGCTCTGCAAGAAACAAAAATCTATTCAAATATGTTGAATTATCTAGCCTCAGCTGCCCTGGGCTAGACTGATGGAAGCACGGCTGCCAATCTGCACCCTCGGCGAAATAAATAGCTAAAAGGTTAGTTTTGAAATAAAATTGCCTAAATGTTCATCATTAGGCAGTATATCATTTCAGAAAACACTAACAATGAGTTCTAATTTTTCAAAGACGCTTTACAATTAAATTGTACCCACTGGGCTCACAATAAAAAAAAAAAAAAAAAACAGTGCTCTGAAGTAAAAAAAAAAAAGAAGGAAAAGAAAGAAGGAAAAAAAAAAACAGCGCAGTGCCTAGATGCATTCAGATTTTTTTTTATTGATGTTTTAAGTTTTTCATGCTGTTATACAAGGGAGTGCTCTCAAAATGAATTTCGACGTGATTAATTTTGCAATGACAATAAAGACCTATTCTGTCCTATCCAGTGAGATAAGTTTCACTTTCACTTTCCACACACTCATGGAGCAGATTTGAGGCTCGTGTTTTGGGCTGTTCTTGGACAACATTGTGTTTGTACTTTGTTGGAAACAAAGCTTTTTAGGCCAGATTAGGACCAGTGTATGGATCATACACTGGATCTATCGTTTACTCTGGTCATCAGCAGGAGAAACCTTTACAAACACAGGCATATGAGCTTATTGGGGTTTTTGACGGTGTTTGTTATTGCCAATATTCCAGATTTGAACGGGTTGTTGGCTTCTTGTAAACGTATTCAATGATGATTCAGGTTATATTGGTCAGTAACCTTTATTGTGGCCAATCCATAAACTGCAGATGCTCAAGTGCCAGATTCTATTATTTGTGGATCCTTGTTTTAGCCCAGGCTGGTGAAGGTTTCTGAAAACTCCGGCCAAAGTGAAGATTTGGGAATTCTCCGGTTATGCGTTTGAGCGTGCTGTGTTTACATCAGAAACAGCATGGATGCTTCAAAACTGTGTTGGCTTTAACCATTGTTCAGATGCTTTTTTCTAAAGCTCGAGTTCTGCTTCACGTTGAAGCGCGCAGACGAAGGAGCGCTTCACAGTTAGTTATTTTACGGCAAATAACCGTCCCACATCCGACATGTTCCTCAAAGACGGGAACAGCGGGTTTGGTTCAGACATTGAAGTAAATTGAATGGAAGAGGCATGATGTCGTAGCCGCGCTAATGTACTCGCGCTCGGCCACTTTTCCGAGAAGTTCCGTAAGTGCTGGCAGTCTGGTTATTGTGATAAAAATGATAGAAATCCAGTTTTTACTTCACTTTGTTTGCTAATATAAACTCACTACTAGAATTGTTTGGCTGAATACAAAGAAGGAGCACTACAAAAGTGTTCTATAAGTTAATGTAAGTAGCCATGTTCATAAGTTAAGAAGTGAAAAATTGAGTTACAAGTGCGTTTGTCAACATGAACAATGATTCTGTTGTCAGCCATGTATATTGTGCCGTTTCTGTTTCTGATCAAACTTTACTAAAGGTTATGATTCACGAACTGTCCATCATAAAGAGGTCACCTTACGCTTAAAACCGATTTATTTTGTCCTTTTCATTACGATGCTTTCCGTCAAACATTTAAGCTATTTTCAAAAGCGTGCAGCCTAATCAGGAAACTATCACGTCTTCATTCGTTTATTGTTGTTGTTCATGTTAGCTATAAGCCTAATGTTTAACATTAAAACACACGCCCGCCATGTGTAGGTTTGCAATACATTTTAGTCCTGAGTAAAGAAAAACATTTACTTGAGGTGCTTCTTAGCGTTTATCTTAGTACAGTCCCGTAGATTCCCGTTCATTATTTGTTTGAATCAATGGTTTGGCTCTCAGACCCGCAGAGACCACACGGAGAAGACCTGTGCTCGTTCATGAGTCACGAGCACGTCCACAGGCCTGGTGACGTCACACCATTGGAAAACTTTAAAAAAATATATTTTGGATGCTTTACAATTTTTTTAAGAAAAAAAAAAGTATATGTCCTAAAAATAGTAATTTTTAAGAAATATATTAGCCTTAGTCTGAAACTCCAGATGCCCTGTGGACCATTTTACAGGCCGCTCCTTTTACATGAGTGTCTGTGACAAAAAGGAGTAGGGGAAAGCTGCAGACCCGGAGCCGAGACAGATCTACCGTGAAGCGAATCCACCGTGATAGTGCGCCGTCTGCTGGTTAAGGCGGATCTAGATCGATCAGCTTTTAGGAAGGTTGATGTTGATTGATGTGTTGATCTACTTCACGCACGTGGGGAGTTAGTAGGCTGAGTTATTTAATTTTTTTCATGAAAACAAAACGAACTTCTTATGAATTTCTTATCTGTTGGTTAATAAAGATAACATAACTTTGAACTGCATACAAATTGCTTATTATTTTTGTTCCTAAACGACCCTAATCTTAACCTAACCCTAATCCTAACAATTGTAAACTAACTCTAACAATAATTGTAAAACATAAAATATTAACAAATAATACCGTCGTGGATCTGCTCCTACCTGCAGAGGGCGCACTATCACGGCAGATCCGCCTCACCGTCGTGGATCTGTCTAGGCTCCGGGTCTGCAGCGAACTATTATTGACAAAAAGGGCTTTTTGAGCTGCAGGCTGCAATACCACGGCCTGCCACTAGCACGAACTGATGGTGAAAAGGGGCGTATCCCCCCCTTGGGTTCAGACAGGTGTTACGCCGAAAACTGCATGACTGCCGAGAAATGCACCCCCTCTTACTGCGCACAGATGAAACAACTATTTTACACCAGCCAGGAGGGTTTCTGATGAAGGATGAAGTCGTCCTCCCGGAGGACACGGTGAAACGGACGTTACTGTCCTCGCTGCTGCCGCTGTGGGAGTCGTTACGTGCCAGGTCAGTCCATTGTCATGCGATCACTGGTCCGTCTGTTCAAGAAAGTTGTTTGCATGTTGTACTGTTAATCTGACGGAAGATATGCGTTTGTTTGTCAAGGTGGACTCAAGTTTTTTTTTTTCTTAGGCGGAGGGCGGATTTCTAAATGCCCTGCTACGTGTGGATTAGAGCCCTGCATTTGAGCCCGAGGCCCGAGGGGCCCGACGGCCCGAAGGCCCGCGGGCCGGGCTTCGGGCCCATTACCGCATCATTGCGTCGGACACGGGCCGGGCTCGGGCTTGGTTTTTTCCCCCCTGCCAATGCGTTGTGCTGCTACTTTTTAACCAACTTAAATGGCGACATTAAATGCAGCACCCGCTCTCCTCTCTCCCTGCCCACCTGTCTTGACCCGCCAACTCAACACAAACATGTACCTGCCTTCCCCGTGGACCGTGGCGTGGGGGTTTTCCTCGCCGTGCGTACAGCTCTGCAAAGCGGTCGTATTGAGAGAGAGGACCGGGCGGTCCGCGTGCGGATGTGCTTCTATCGATGTCCTCTCGCCCCGTCGTTAATTATAATACATCCATGGTCTTGACCCGCCACCTCTTGCCACAAACATGTACCTGCCGTCCATGTGGGCTGTGGCGTGGGGGGTTTCCCCGCGTGGGCAAACCTCTGCAAAGCGGTATGGAGAGAGGACGGAGCGGTTCGCGTGCGGAGTGCTTCTATCGACGGTATGTGTTCGCAGTGTTTCCAGGAAACAAATGCACGCGTGTTCCTCCCAACAATAAAAAATAAACACTGTGCTTTGTTACGTTTAGATAGAAGTGTTTATTCATTCATACAATACAGGTCAACTGTTGCAGCGCTGTTTAAGCACGCATTTGGAAAATATTGGAAAGGGAGCGCGAGAGAGAGAGAGAGAGAAGAGCCGGGCCGCGGGCCGGGCTCGGGCCTGATAATTCTGAAAGTCTGTCGGGCCGGGCCCGGCTCGGGCCGGCCCGTGCAGGGCTCTAGTGTGGATAGGCCTTACCTTTTCTCCCTCGTCTCAGATGTCGCCGTCCCCTGACCCCTCTTGGAACTGCGGCGTGATTGTGATGTTCCACTTCAGCCCGGGGACATGGTCGCCCCCCGTGACCTCCATCATCTTCGAGGTAAATGCCTCGTTTACGAGCTGTTGGGCCCGCCGGTTCTCCTCTTTGGAGCGGCGTAGTTGCTCCTCGTACCCGTCCACTCTCCTCCGCAGCTCCGCGGATATGTCCTGGGCGGCCGCAGCCAGCAGCTCGTTGGCCAAGGCTCTGAACGTCGGGACCGTAGACATGTTTGCAACTCGCGGTGATGCTTCAGGGCCTAAACGGAGACAAACGATTGACATTAAAAAGAGACTCCACCAAATACCGCGATTAAGTACAACAATAACGCGTGAAAAATCAGGAAACTTTGCTGCCACAACTTGAAAGAAACACATAAAATAAACCAAATGCATCTGTTTACCTGTAAAATATCTAAAAAAGGATCGAAATACAGAGCCGACTTACAGTAACAGCAGTGAACCGAGCAGAGTGGTTGTCATAGAAACGTAGTGGTTGTCAGGGAAACGCACTTAACAGTAAAATGGGCTTTTCCATAGTTAGTTATTATTTCTATGATTCTAAATCATAGAAATAAAAAGGAGAAATGTCCTTAGGGATTGTCTCAATACAGGCCATACAAGTACAAGTAAAAAGTACACATTATAGGTAGTTTTACTTTACTTAAGTACATTTTTATGATGAATACTTTTTACTTTTACTTCACTTCATTTTAGAGCCTGTACCTGTACTTTCTACTCCACTACATTTTTTAATTTGGTTAAAAGTATTTTAATTTCAAAGTGACCTCTTTACGATGAACTGGTTTAGTCCCAGTTTAGACTTGGTTTAGTGGTTTACTTCTGTTAAACCTTGTTTAGATCTGGTTAGACCTGACCTAGTTTAGTCCTGGTTTAGTGGTTTACTTGTTTAGACCTGGTTTAGATCTGGTTAGACCTGACCTAGTTTAGTCCTGGTTTAGATTTGTTTTAGTGGTTTACTTGTTTAGACCTGGTTTAGATCTGGTTAGACCTGACCTAGTTTAGTCCTGGTTTAGACCTGGTTTAGTGGTTTACTTGTTTAGACCTGGTTTAGATCTGGTTAGACCTGACCTAGTTTAGTCCTGGTTTAGTGGTTTACTTGTTTAGACCTGGTTTAGATCTGGTTAGACCTGACCTAGTTTAGTCCTGGTTTAGATTTGTTTTAGTGGTTTACTTGTTTAGACCTGGTTTAGATCTGGTTAGACCTGACCTAGTTTAGTCCTGGTTTAGACCTGGTTTAGTGGTTTACTTGTTTAGACCTGGTTTAGATCTGGTTAGACCTGACCTAGTTTAGTCCTGTTTTTGACCTGGTTTAGTGGTTTACTCATTTAGACCTGGTTTGATTCAAATGATTTTGAAAAATCCTGCACATTAAACTCTTAAATACTTTTTACTTATAAAGGACATTTTACAATGCATACTTTTGTACTTTTCCTTAAGTAAAAATGTTATCAGATACTTTACTTAAGAATATCGAGTACTTCTTCCCCCACTGTGGGAGCGCCGCCGACAACAACTGCTGTCCTTGTGTGTAGTGAAAACCCTAGCGCGTCCTGGGCATGTGACAAGGCGAGTACTTGGACTGAGGCACGCGTGACACAAGCAAGTTATGTGGAGCCTCAGCTGCCCTGGGCTAGACTGATGGAAGCACGGCTGCCAATCTGCACCCTCGGTCCCTATGACCACCACCAGCCACTCACTGTCACATACACACACCCTACACTCAAAAAAGTCATTCTTTTATAAAAAAAAAAACTAAACAGGATCGAAAATCCCCTCTGAAAAAATCTTTGTTACTAATTATGTCAATAAAATGAAACCATACATTTACATCTAGGTCGAATTTCAAGAATTGTGTGATAAACACCAGATTCCCTCAAAACATTTTTTCAAATATTTACAACTTAAAAGTTTTATGTCTTCCAGGTCTACAAATATTATGCACATTCCCAAACTGTCATTAATTGAGGAAGTAATTGGAAAAAGGGGGGAAAAGGGTCAATTGTCAAAATATTATAATTTAATAATGTCTAACTCTAAAGAATCTACGGTATACAAATTAAACGCATGGAGGAAAGACATCCAAGAAGAAATAGAGGAATTTGAATGGACTGAAGCATGTTTAAAGGCGCAAAAACAAACCATAAACACGCGGCTTAAATTACTACAGTATAAATGGTTGACAAGGATTTATATAACACCTGAAAAACTCAATCATATGTCTAGCAATATTCCTGATATATGTACAAAATGCCAAAATTATAAAGGAACTCTAATTCACTGTTTATGGGAATGTTCTGATATACAGAAGTTCTGGAAGGATGTCATAAACTGTTTGTCAGAATTGTTTAATCTTAAAATACCACTTTGTGCCAAACTTTGCGTACTGGGAATATATCCTACAGGTTTCTCACAAACAAAGAAACACACTAGACTATTGGACTTTGGATTGTTACATGCCAGAAGAGCCATTGCTTTGAACTGGAAGAGCATAGGAGCACCTTCTATAAAACAATGGATAAAAGAACTTTCAGAGTGCATTGGACTGGAAAGGCTGACTTATATTTCCAAGGGTAAAATAAAGGACTTTGTACAATTATGGGAGCCATACATGATTATTATATCATCTGTAAAGTAGGGCCATGCCATTATTTATTTTTACTTTTATTTTTTTTCTCAATTTTGTATTTTAATTTTTTATGATCATTTTGAATTTGATTTTCTTGTAACTTAAAACTTGACACGGAAATGTTGTTTTACTTTATCTCTGATAAGTGCAGGTTTCTGATGATGTGAATGTGTGTGTGAATGATACATGTTTTGTTATTTGTTATGTCTATTATTTGAAAATTAATAAAAATATTTGGAAAAATAAATAAAAATAAAGGATCAATACCTAATATTTACCCCATTTACCAAATCACATTTGCTGCATGAGGTTTGTACTGTCGCCTGAATGGAGGTTGATTTTTTTTTTCCTTAAAGTTTTTATTATTCCATGCTTTAACCTGATCCCATTGTGTTTACGTTTCACTGCACAAGCCCAGTAACTGTACCTGACCATAAAACCGAAAATATGAAGCAGATCTCTCTCAAATTAGAAGTGGCTGAAAGCTAGGGATGCGCTGACTACATTTATGGAGTAGTTTGAGTTTGTTGTGAGATCTTGATTTTGTGTAAATAGCAGGTTAATTCCTCGTGACTACATGACTGTCTCAAACAGCGGCCACCCGCCTGAAGTAACCTTTGCCTTCTGCTCAGCAAACTCGTGGTAAATCTATTTTCCAGCGTAAGTAGCGGCGGCCTCCGTGAGACACAGGGGAAGCGTTACAGTCATGAAGCCGCACACGCCCCCACGGGAACACGACCCAGTATGTAAAAACACACAGACAAAGACACGCCCCTACGGCACGCTCTGAAAGCAACTCAAACTAGTCGGTTTGAACCTAAAAGTTTACGCTTTTAAATATACTAATACTGCTATCTTAAACATGGAGAGGCTTCTTCGTGCCTTCAACTGAACGATTCTGCAAAAAGAATCACAAATCACTAATAAAAAAATAAATAAAAAACGGGCTGCCGACTTGTGTCCCTGGAAACCAGGGCGGGTCACATTTGTTTCTACCTAAGTTTTCTTTGATTGCCTTCCCACATAGCAAAATTTGTGTGGCCACACATTCACCTTTTTCTGGCCCAGATACCGTGATGAATTACGGTCCTACACTGGACCACTTCCGGCAGCCAGAGCCGAGCCAGTGTCAAACCAGATCTCAGACAGAGCTCAGCCTTATGTGCCGGTGTGGAGCCAGATCTCGGACAGAACTCAGTCTTATGTGCCGGTGTGGAGCCAGATCTCAGATAGAACTCAGTCTTATGTGCCGGTGTGGAGCCAGATCTTAGACAGAACTCAGTCTTATGTGCCGGTGTGGAGCCAGATCTCGGACAGAACTCAGTCTTATGTGCCGGTGTGGAGCCAGATCTCAGACAGAAATCTGCCTTATGTGCCGGTGTAAAGCCAGAGGTGGGCCAGATCTTAGTCTTGTCTACCAGAAGTGGCAGACAAGGTTGAGATGTGGTGGCTCATTGCTTAGATAATTCTAGTCAAAATCTTTTGGGCTAGACCAACATAAGCAATGACATTGAAATAAACAACAGCATTTTTTTTAACAAACATTTATTTCATTATAAAAGGTAAAACAATAAACTGCTAGTTTACAAGTATTGAAATAAATCAAAGAGCCAAAATCAGGACCAAAACAAGGCTAAAATGGAACTAAATTAGAAAAATCATATCTAACTTAACGTGGATCTTTGATTTAGGCAGTTTGCAAGAACAACCCCACTTTGTAGGAAAAACGTGTTTTTAACTAAAAGTGAACTCTTGGCCTGATACAAAAAAGATTATTACAAAAGAACAAATCTAGGTAATTTCTTTTCTGATGTTGGTAATTTTGTTGAGTATAAAAGCAGACTTCTTCTTAAATAAAAAATGAAAAATAAATAATGGGGTAATTTGACCCGGAGGGTGAAAAATAAATAAATAAAAAATACAGAACATTTAAATTCTATAGTCTTGTTGGTGGTTCTGGGTTTGGTTGAGATAAGCAACGTAAATATATATTATGATTTTTATTTTTTGCATAAAATTGCTAATCGAAAACCGTAAAATGTAAAAAATAAAACATATTTTATGATGTTTAGTGTCAAATTCACCTTTAAATCTTGTGGTTCAACTTACCCTGCTCCTGGGGTAAAATGACACACAAGACCACTTTTTTTAACATCTTCAACAACATCTTTAAAACCATATGTTCCAGACGATTTTTGAAGACGCAAACAAATAGAAAACATCACAAAAAGTATGTAAAAATAAAAAATAGTAACATTGCGTATACTATACTGTTTTAACTCCATAACCACCAAAGCAAAAAGTGGCTTAACTTCCCCCACTCTCCCACATGAACACAAACCAAAATGTAAAACAAATGTTTTTAATGTCTGTCTTGGCAGCGCCGTCCATCGTGATCTTGGTCCAGGTGCAGGTGTCTCTTTATAGTGGCCTCTATGGTCCGTGCCTCCAGTTTTCAGCTTGTTTTTATCTCACAGCAGCTACAAGTACAAAGATGCATTTTTATATTGTAATGTAAATCGATTTTACTTGTATAGTACAGAGAGAAGGGGTGTTTTTTATATATTTAATCCCATATTTTGTGATAAAAGTATTTTTTTATATAACAGTTGCTTGTAACTGATAAAGCTAACTGCTAGCACGTTCGAGCCGCTAGTCTACTTACAATATGACTAAATGTACCCTTGCACTAATTCTGGGGGAGAAAACATATATAAAACAGTAAAACATAGCCTGCAAATAAATAACTTAATTAATAATTGATTAATAATCACTTACGGGGTTGCCAGGTCCGCGGTTAAACCGCACAATTGGGTGTTTTTTTTAAGTCATTCCGCGGCTGAAAAAACTGTCCGCGGTTTTTCAATGTAAACTTGGCTATTTCTATCTTATTTTTTAAAAAAAATCACTATTTCACATGACAAAATCTCAAATCCAAGGCTCTGTGAGCTGCTTTTTCAATAAGAGAGGGAGAAAGGAGCGGTTTCTCATCATCGCAGGAGCACATGGGCTCTGTTTACTGGTAAACAATATGGGAAATTCCGGCCGCGGGTTTTCCACGGTTTTTCAAATATTTTCGGGTGGGTTTGGCTCCCCAGACCTGGCAACCCTGCCACGCCCTGAGGTGGAAAGTATCAATATAATATGGTGAAATGTAGTTTCTTTTTATTCTTTCTTAAAAATGAAAAAATGAAAACTTTATCTCTGATCCGCTGTAGCAGTTAGACGTAGGCTGTGTCCGAATGTCCACACTATTCCCTATATAGTGACTATATAGTGGTCACGCCATTTTGTAGGGGTGTCCGAATGTCCAGAGAGAAAAAAAGTAGTGCACTCAAAATTTCCCACAATGCATTATGAAAAGTAGTGAGCAGCGGTGATCACTAAACGGGTCAATATAGACCACAATGCATTGCGAGAGTCGGAGAAGAATGCCTGACAGCGACAGGTCTTTGAACTAAACAACACGACGGAATGAAATCAGCTGTTTCAATCGTGTGTTGTGTATTTATCATGAATAAATGACTTAAATATAAACGGTTACGGTGAAAAATGCT
The DNA here is from genome assembly GCA_021464625.1 of Proterorhinus semilunaris. NCBI lineage: Eukaryota > Metazoa > Chordata > Actinopteri > Gobiiformes > Gobiidae > Proterorhinus > Proterorhinus semilunaris. The sequence goes on from CM038364.1 coordinate 3,694,829, forward strand.
AGCGTTAGCTGCTTACCTTTAGCTCGAGCTGTTAAATGACCGGTAGCTTCCTTTCAAATAATCCAAGCCATTCATGTAAAATCGATGTTAAATATATCTGACTTGTATTTATCCATAATTAGTCCCCTGTCTCATTAGTTTTTATCGCAGAAATAAATTTTTTCCGGAGTTTAGCGAACGTTTAGCAGATGTAGTGCACTCACTCTGCTGGCTGACCTACTTTCTGCACGTCTTTGAGCTAACGCTGTGACGTCACGCAGCTCAGAGAAAGTAGTGGTTTCTGTCCGAATAGCCAACAGAATCAGTGGACTATATGGTCTACGTAGTAGGCCTATGTAGTAAATGAGGGGTTAGGGACTAGGGTGGAATTTGGGCTGCCTCAGATCTTCAGTCAACGGAGCCCTGGATACTTCGAGCTCATTTTGACAATTTGAGCAGTTTAGTTGATGAATGAAATTTTAAACACTGAAATTATATTGACTATAATGTGTACTATTGCGACATCTGTCTGTGTACGTAGCACTTGTTGATTGACGGGGCTGACTTGGCGCCGGCTCAGTGCAAATGAATCTTTTATGAGGCGATTTCGATTAGCACCCGAAGATGGCCGTCCGTCACGGGTCAGACTTACGGCTGAGTGAAAAACAATGTTTCCTCTCACATCACCAAATATACGATGGGAAAACATGTCAAAAGGAACTAAAGAAAGTGCAGCGGATTATTCTTTTGAAATATGGTCTTATTGATGGTTACACATGACAGGGTTTATATAGGAAGAAGCAAGTCGAATGCAACGCTTTTTAATGCCATTTTTTTATGCCTAAATACTTTATTTTAATGCCACAAACGCAAAACCCCAAAAAATAAGCGTATGTTTAATTTCTAAAGATTTGCAAATACTTCATCAAGCAGACAAAAGAGAATTGGACAAAATGGGACATTTTTGAGCAAAAATTTGGTCAATTTCACCGTAAACGGCAACTTGGAATGTTTTAGAACATCATTTTGGTGACCATTTTTGAACAATGTCATAATGTTCCAATCAATTTAGATTTAAGGCCAGTTTGAATCCATATTGATGCTTTTTTTTAATGCCACCCGGAAACCCTGACATGAAGACTTGCTGTTGCACTTTTAAAGGTTGAGCATCATTCATACAATACAATGAGCCTCGCTACACTACAGCGATATAATGCAACACTATATTATCTATTTACAAACTGGGGCTAATCATGGCTAATCTCTAAGGGATATTCACCTTGAAGAAAAAAAAAGTGCACTATATGGGATTTCCTTGCGCCGTGCTCCGATCGGTTGGCGTCAGGAGAAAGGAACTTCCTGTGATGTATTTGAAGTGACCACTCCCTGCAAAAAAGTCAAACTTGTTGAGTGCACTTTCAACGAGGGCTGCAGGATTTGGGGAAATATTACGGCATTTGTTAGTCCTCATTTTCAACACATTTAGCTGCATCAACATTTAGAGAAAAGGCTAACATATGGATAATGCTCAAACCAGAATTTACACTTCGGTGTTTGCAGGTAATACCCATGAGGACAGGATATTTCTGCAGCCGCTGCCTATTGCGACCTCTCAAACTGCCACTTCAATATGCAATAAAACTCGCTTCACACTTTCAAATAACTCATTACAGATTAGCTTATTTGACCTGACATTTGTTCAAGTGAGCACCTCAACAACAAAAAAGAAAAAGCAGTCTTTGCCTTATTTGGAAATCATGAACACTGCATATGGTTCCCACATCTGAAATTGGAAATAATCAGTGAATGTTTCCGTGATGTCAAAGATTGTAAAGACGGGTGGACTCGTGGATTCAAAGCTGCCTTGTGATTCGGGAATGCTCTTTCTATATATCTCCAAAATGTAAAGACTTGACGCCTGCTTGTGTGTGGGAAGAACTACTGTGTTCCTGATCATTCACAAAATGATCTTGATCCTGGTGGAAATCATTCCCATCCCGTTCCCAATAGCCACATTTATTGTGCACACGTCTGTATTTGATGGCAGTATGAAGGGCTTTGAAAGGGATATGAGTGATTGAATCAGATGAGTTCAGATTAAACATTAGCTTTCACGTTCATTATATTATTATATTATTATATTATGGCTGCGCAGATCACAGTGAGGCAGTGCGCTGAAACCACGGCTCTGTGAGTGACAGGACTACAATGGCTCTGTGGGGACTGACACTTCATGGATAGTTTTTTTTGTGTGTGTCTATCATTGAGCTGGTCCCGGATTGTCCTCGTGTCCCACATTCCTGATCAAGCCAAACAGTAATATAATGTTGTCCAGCTGAGAAAGGAAATTGCTTTTTATCCTGTCGTTGTATCTGTTATTACTTTTGACTGTGACCGTAATCCTGAACAGGGACATGTTCATGAATGATGCAATACGTGCTCCACAATTGCGATACTTCACTGATATGGCTGGTATACGCACATTCGTGTGAGACTGAGTATTCTCTCGTAGCCTGTTTGAGGGGGTACAGTGTTGGCAACCCTGACATACAGTCTCTGGAGCAGTTCATTCAACTGTTGTTGTGATCAGGCAAGGTCGGTGAGTGAATACTTCATCTACGATAACTATGGTATTAGCCCTAAATATACGATCATGTCAAAGCGCCCGATTAAGGGTAAATGCACTGTCCCCTCTTTGCTCTGATCTGGAGTTCTCATAGACGTAATATGTGCAGTTTTACAATTCCACTACCGCATATCCTTTTGCAGCCATGGCTTTTGATTGGTCAGCAAGACGTAGCCCCATGTGACCTCTCGCGACGTCGCTTCTTTATTGCGGCTTGGCTAATTTGTCAAAATGAGATAAAAATGTTGATTCGGATTATCTGTTTTTAAATGTCGCACTGCATTTTGTTCTCACAATAAAGAGCAGGCTTTCTAAAAAATTTAATCTATTTGTGCGGAAAAAGAGGGAACAAAGTAAGGGGCAGACTCTTTGGTTAGCAGGTTGTGTGTGTGTGTGTAATGTCATGAATGGGACAGTGTGTGTCTGTGTTGTAGTTTGGGGTGGTGATGATATGAGCCATCATTTTTGTGCAAGTGCTGCAGCACTATTGACATATTTATAGTGTACGGCAGATTGTGATGAAATACGATCGTTTTAGGAAGCTTCTTACGATATAATGGTTTTGAGAATCTGGCAACCCTGCTGTGCGTGCGTGGAAAAAGTCCAGGATTCATGTTTTGTCATTCATATCCTCCTCTGGCTGCCTGTTTTGTACGGCACACTTGTTTCGTTCTTGTATGGTGAATGATAGGCGGTGGTGACATATGCTAATTAGGCCTCACATGCACGGGCCTCCAAGTCGGCATTCACCAAACTCAAAACACAAGTATTTTTCTTACTCGGGAACGTGTCGTGAATTTGCCTTTGTAAGTACGGATTTTAAGAATATGTTCATGACTGAGGCCCAGTGTATCTTCAGTCCACTCTTCATTCTCCAATGAACCTCTTACCAGCCACCTTCACAGAGTGCATTTTCTCCAGTTCAATATTACCCAAATCTAAAACAGATCTTTTTCCTTGTGTTGTTGTGGTGCTGCTTTCACTTTTTCTTACAGTATTTACAGGGCGCTTTTCATACAAGGTGGTTGTGCAAAGTGCTTTACAGATTAGACCATTAGGGTTAGGTTTAGGGTCAGGGGTTAGGGTTATGATTAGGGAAAGGAACAGCAAATGTCATGTAAGTTGTGTTTTACTCACGCAGCTCTTACACATAGTTTTAGTATCACACTGGCATAATAGGCTGTACGCTCCCCTGTCAATGCGCTTTGAGATTTGGATATGCATAATTGCAAACCCTAAACCTAACCCTAACCCTAAGATGACAGGTAATAGACCAAACTCTCCCTTTACGATGATTCTTTTATGGCAATTTGTCGGCTAGCGACTACACCAACGCCTGTTTGTCTTTCCCTCACCTATCCAACCACAAATATTGACCTGTTTGATATTGTGTCTTATGGAAGGCGACCGATATGACACTCTGAATTCAGTTATTGTCATTTCCTTGCTGGGAGATGTTGCAAAACCTGAGTTTTCTCAAAATAAGGTTTTGGTCAATCTGAATAATCGTCATGGGACTTTTTAATTGTCAAGTTTACAGCCATTTCTTTGGCAGAAACAGCACCTACTTTGTGTACGTTAAATGATACAAGCACATTTGTTTTTGTTTGCGCTGATGTTTGTAAAAAAGGGGTGTCTAAGTTCATGAATCATCTTTATTGTATTATGAGTAAATAAAATTGAATCAAAAATCGTAATTGATCAAGATGAAAAAAAGAATTGTGATTACTTTTTGGCATATCGCCCAGCCCTACACTCTTGCAACATTGCTACTTTAGTAACACCTGCAGACTCCAAACTTCCCAGTCATGCACTTCTGAGGGATTAGGGATTATGTTCATTTATAATTCCTCGCCTGAATTACCGAATTTTAAATCCCCAAAAACAAGTCAAAGTTTTTATTCTATTCCTAATTTATTTTATTTATTTTGGCCTGGACAGTGCATGTTAATGAGCATATATGGGACTCATTTATGTAAACATGCCACACCATGGGACCATTTCCATCCATTGTTAAACATTTGCACTCTCAACTAAACCTATTCAGACACAGGGAGAACGTGCGAGGTCCACAGAGAAAGCTCCCACCTGAGATCAAACCCTGGACTTTCTTTGTGTAAAACACGATCAAAAATCCCCTCTGAATGTTTTTGTAACTTACATATTAACAAAATATAACAATACATTTAAACATGTGACAATTAGATTTGTTCCTTTTTTTCATAAAATGCTATAGTCTTGTTTCTGAAGATGTTGGCTGGAGGTGATTTCAGCGCCGGTGCCATCTGTTTGCCTTTGACCGCGTCGCCTCAACTTTTCTGTTTGAGTTTTTGTTCAAGTTCATAGTTGTGTCCAGGGCAGCCTTTGATTCTTGCTCTGCGTCTGGTTTATTGATTTCATGGCTGGTTTCTTCTGCCTGAACTCTCCCCATGTTCCTTCTGGCGGTGGCGATGTTTGCTGGTGGTTTAACTGTAGAGAGATATTGTCTTTGTCGCCTGAAATCTGGCTCTTTATCCACGCCCTCAATTTAACGATTAGCGTGTTGGCTTCGTCGAGCTGCTTCTGGGCGGCCTGGTGTTTCTGCTCCTGGTATAGAACCTCAGCTCTAAGGTCTTCATTCTCCCAAACTTTCTTCTCTATGTAATTTTCCTTTGTCTGGAGCAATCCGTTCCTCTGCTCCAGCTGATCGGACTTGTCCTTGATATGCTTTTCCCGAGCTTTCAGACCTTTCTCCAGAGCCTCGTTCTTATGCATCTCAATTCGCAGCTTGTCTGTTAGCTCTTTTGTGGACATGACCTGCTTGTAAATATAGTCCTCTTTTCTCTGGAGCAGGGCAGTAGCCTGGTCCAGCTGGATGGACTTGTTCATGGTCAGTCTTTTCTGGTTGTTGAGCTTTTGTTCCAGCGTTTTATTTTTGAGAACTTCTCTGTTCAGTTCTGCTCTCACCCGCCGAAGCTCCTCTTGAATCTCTTGTACCTGTCGCCCTTCCTCTGATAAAACAGGTTCTTTACACCTACCTGTAGATGTGATGTCTACAGACGGCATTTCAGTCTGGATAGGGCGACCAACCGTAAGTTCTCTCTCAGTCCCTGTTGTAGTGGGGGCCTCAGACGTTGGTGAGGTCTGGACCAAGGCAGGATTTGGAGATGCCAGCCGGCTCTCCGCCTCCTCCTTCGCGCTCTCTGCTGTAGTGGGGGCCTCAGACGTTGGTGAGGTCTGGACCGAGGCAGGATTTGGAGACCCCAGCCGGGTCTCCTCGTCCTCCTCAGCGCCCTCTGGTGTAATGGGGGCCTCAGACGTTGGTGAGGTCTGGACCGAGGCAGGATTTGGAGATGCCAGCCGGCTCTCCGCCTCCTCCTCCTTGGCGCCCTCTGCTGTAGTGGGGGCCTCAGACGTTGGTGAGGTCTGAACCGAGGCAGGATTTGGAGATGCCAGCCGGCTCTCCGCCTCCTCCTCGGTGCCCTCTGCTGCAGTGGGGGCCTCAGACGTTGGTGAGGTCTGGACCGAGGCAGGATTTGGAGATGCCAGCCGGCTCTCCTCCTCCTCCTCTACACCCCCTGTTGGTGTTGGGGGGTAGAGAATTGCCTCCAGGTCAAAGGACGAGTCATACGTGCGGACATCGTCCTCCTCCGAATACTCGTCCCAGGGTTTCATTCTGAAAGATGTGCTCTGTCTCATTGTGCGTGCGATCAGCTCGATGCGTAGCTTCAGAATGACAAAGTGAGTTGAGGAACCAACACTGACAAACTCTGTTCCAAGCAATCTATGATGTCATCAATGGAATGTCAGATGCAACGGTTACCGATTTCGGAAGTGTAACCATGGGTTGCGTTCACGTTCTAGAATGTGATGTCATTATCTCAGATGGAGCAGGGGCCAATACAACTCTATGATAGAAAGAAAACTTGATTGGATTCACTGAATCAGTAGAAAACGTTCATCTGTTTTAGAATCTCTATCTATCTATCTACACACACACACACAGTGCCTTGCGAAAGTCTTCGGCCCCCTTGAACTTTTCGACCTTTTGCCACATTTCAGGCTTCAAACATAAAGATATAAAACTGTAATTTTCTGTGAAGAACCAACAACAAGTGGAACACAATCATGAAGTGAAACGAAATTTTTCGGATATTTCAAACATTTTTAACAAATAAAAAACTGAACAATTGGGCGTGCAAAATGATTCAGCCCCCTTATGCTGCGTTTACACGTAAGCACGATGCGTTACGAATGCCAGGAATCCACATTCGTGGCCAAGGATCACGAATGTGAGTGGAATTTGATGATTCGGGGGGTTTCACGCGCCGCCACTAACTGTTGTGACCTGTTACTAGGCGTGCTGCTGTGTGGAGTCCCGCGCTGCTGCGCGTTGTCCCGCACTGCTGCCTGGTGTTGCGCGCTGCTGCCTGGTGTCCCGCGCTGCTGCGTGGAGTCCCGCACTGCTGTCTGGTGTCGCGCGCTGCTGCGTGGTGTCCCGCGCTGCTGCGTGGAGTCCCGCACTGCTGGTGTCCCGCGCTGCTGCCTGGTGTCCCGCGCTGCTGTCTGGTGTTGCGCGCTGCTGCCTGGTGTCCCGCGCTGCTGCCTGGTGTCCCGCGCTGCTGTCTGGTGTCGCGCGCTGCTGCGTGGTGTCCCGCGGTGCCACGGGCTGTTACGGGTCACTGGGAATTGTCGCGTTCTGTCAGAAATCTGTCAAGAATTGGGCGAATGTGGACCAGACCGACAGCCGCACAGTATCTCTATATATCTATATACTCTGAGTGTACAAGCGCTCCCATTCTCGTTTGCTCCTCCTCGCTCCTCTGTCCCGTGTGGCGCTGCTTTCTGCTCTAGCCTCAGGTATGTCCATGTTGTCAATATTAAAGGACCTGTATCATGCTATTTTAAGCCATTCCAAAGTAAAGTATAGGCCTTTATATGATATATTGTACCTCTACCACTACGGAGCACTCATTTTTGTGATAAATATTAGTATTTTCTGGAGGTATTTTTCCAACCCGGAAGACAAAACGCTTGGATTCAGTTAACTCCGCCCCCTCTCGCCACTCATACAACTTTAGCAGTAGTAGAAATATATATATCACAGCAAAAAGTGAAGTTATTTCATGATGCTGTTATAAGGAGTTAACATGTGCAACACAGCTTCATGGCTAAATGGCTAGCACACACGCTAACATGCATTTTGATCGACTCACCACTCCGATGTTTCCATTATGGGATTTGCGCTGGTTATAAAAGTTAATCCACTTTGATTCTGGCCAAGGTTCATTAGCATCCATCAGTACAGGCTCAGACAAACACTATTGTGGCTGATAGTCGCTGAATCCCGGAGGGAAATGCCAACTTCTATGGCCTCTTCTTTAGGAAGGTTGAATAAAGTCCTGTCCTCGCAGCCAAACGCGGTTTTCTCCGTGACATTATCGTGAGGTAAGAAAAAAAGAACAGGTGTCCAGACTCCAGAGTAGGTTAGAAAAAGCTCCCTCTTCACAACTTTCGGTGCAACATGACACGACCATCTGTTCAGACCGTTCGGACGCTCAGGAGGAGCGTTTGTTTTCGGTACAGGGGCAGCGCGGACGCGTCAGGCACTTCCTGTTTTTTTTTTTTTGTTTTTTTTTTTTTTTATTTATTTATTTTTTCTTACGACAGAAATAATGAAAAAAACTGTTTTACAAATAAAAATCATGCCGTAAGGCATTAGATTACAGACGTCGAGCACTTCCGTTCCGCTGTGACGACACAACTGAACATGTCAGTCGTTTACCAGGAGAGGGCGGATCAGCTGCTCAGAGCGCAGGATTCAGGAGGATTACTGAGAACTGCGTGAATGAATCCAAAAACCACTCTGGGGGTGTTTTTGATAAGGAAATAGCATAACAACATGGTTAAAAGCTCCAAAAAGTCGATTTTGCATGATATAGGACCTTTAAGAAAATACAGTTCCCAAATACTGTTTCAAAACTTTGTTCTGCTGCTGTCAGGCCGTCAGCACTTTGTGACACTTTTCCTTGGCATAGCTACTGCAGGTACCAACATTTACTTTTCGGCGTAGCGTGGGTTTCTGTCAATTTTGAGCGTGAAAACAGTGATTCTGCTCTACGAATGTTCTCACGCTGAATTACGAAGCGCCACTACTCCTCACGAAAGGGTGATTTGTGACATTCGTGGAAGATTTTTTGACAGACAAAAACTTTCTCCACGAACGTCACGAATGTCACGAACTGATGCGTTCTGTTAAGAATCCCATTGAGATGCGTTAAGTCACGTCACGAACGTCACGAATGACGGAAAAATGACATTCGTAACGCATCGTGCTTATCTGTAAACGCAGCATCAAGTTAATACTTTGTAGCGCCATCTTCCCTGTCCCTGCTGAAGAAAAGCAGGCCCAAACCATGATGCTGCCACCACCATGTTTGACAGTGGGGATGGTGTGTTCAGGGTGATGAGCTGTGTTGCTTTTACGCCAAACATAACGTTTTGCATTGTTGCCAAAAAGTTTGATTTTGGTTTCATCTGACCAGAGCACCTTCTTCCACATGTTTGGTGTGTCTCCCAGGTGGCTTGTGGCAAACTTTAAACAACACTATTTATGGATATCTTTAAGAAATGGCTTTCTTCTTGCCACTCTTCCATAAAGGCCAGAGTTGTGCAGTATACGACTGATTGTTGTCCTATGGACAGAGTCTCCCACCTCAGCTGTACATTTCTGCAGTTCATCCAGAGTGATCATGGGCCTCGTCGTTTTTCCTGGTTCTGGTCAGGACTCGAGCAGCAGCATTTTGGATGTACTGCAGCTCTAAGAACTCATTTAGAAAGGCCAGTGAACAGGCCGTTGCAATAGTCTAACTGACTGGAGACAAACGCATGAATTAATCTCTCCAAATCTGATTTTGACACCATCTTTTTTATTTTAGCAATGTTTTTTAGGTGAAATAGGCCTCTGATGTAGGTCTGAAGCCATGATTACCCCTAGATTTCCAACTTTTTCCAACGATTTTTTGGTTCTAGTGAAAGAGCCGCAAGATGACCAGTGACAACCTCTCTGTGTTTTTGTGGGCCAAAAGTAATTATCTCCATTTTATCTGTATTTAACTGGAGGAAGTTGTTTTGCATCCACACACTAATCTGTGCAATGACACAGGCCCAGATTCACCCACTGTCAGTGAAACATAGATTTGAGTATCGACTGCGTAATTAGGACACGTTGTTATTAGATATTCATAACACCCAATGGAAGCATGTACAGATTGAACAAGAGGGAATCGACCCCTGGGGAACCCCACGGGTCAATGCCGGTCTGAGACACAGTTTCCCATTGCTACATAGTAATTTCGGTCCTCAAGGTAGGATCTGAACCATTCGAGAGCCTTTCCAGAGATTCCCACCCAGGTGTTTAACTTCTCAAGTAAAATCCCATGGTCCACGGTGTCAAACACAACACTAAGGTCCAGCAGAAAACTGTGACCTTGCCTGCATCTGTATTTAGCCTGATGTCATTCGTCACCTTGATCAAGGCCGTCGCAGTACTGTGGTAAGGTCTAAAGCCCGACTGAAACGCATCAAAAACATTATTTACAAGAAGACATTCTGTAAGCTGGTCATACACAGCTTTCTCCAACATTTTTCCCATGAATGGCAGATTAGATATAGGCTGATAATTATTCATTTCTGTGGCATCAAGATAAACAGATATACACAGATACACGTTTAAGTGCAAAGTTCAACTCAACTTTGATTGAAAGCCAACTCAAACAGATGTGTTTTTAAAAGTGAAAATACTGCAGTTAGCAGCAGCATGCTAATGCTAGCTTCAATCAGTCAAGGCTGCAACAGAAACTATGACTGAGTCACACCTGAAGTAGTGAAATACGCTAATATTGGCCACTAGTGTTTGCATTTTAGTTTGAGAAGTACTGTTACAGAATCACTGATATAACATTATTTATAATGCATTTAAGCAAAAAAATCTGGATTGGTGCATCACTAATTTATTAACTAATACCATTAGCTTGTCCTCCTTGAAGCTCGCTAGCATACGGGGTGGGTTCTATTGTACTGTACATTTAAACGTTTTTGCCTCTCTAAGTCATTATTGGACTGAGGATTTATAGTAAGCAATAATGCAAATTTGATCAGTGGGATTATATTTCTCCAGTGAGTTAATGTCAGTTTTTGTTATTATTATGTAATATATATACACAATTGTTTAATACATATTTTTTTAATTATGTAATTAATTGTTACTCTGTAATTGGCGCTTATGAGCTTATGAGCTCTTGCTTCAGCTCACTCCTTTTGAGCAGAGTGTTTGCTGCTCAAATAAACAAAATAAACACCTGAACAACTGCTAAACAAGTGTTTTGGACCATCCCATTTGCAGCCATGTGGTTTACCCACGTACACGTTTCCATAGCAACATGGGCAAATTCTAATACTCACCAGGTGGCACAGCATATTTTTGATACTGGACAATGCAAAATAATATAGCCACATGTTTTAGGAATTTTAAATGCATCGAAATATACTATTTTAGACACTTTGAATATGATTTTGGTATATCCTGGCTTTAAAAAACTGCATTTTGGCATTTTGAGGTCAATGACCTCTCACGGTCATCAGAGGTATAATCAGGATATAATTAGGGTTAAGAACGGCAAATGTAACATAAGTTGTGTTTCACTCACAAAGATGAAAAATTAGAAGGTCTTGGCTTTCAAATTAGGTATCACACTGGCATAATATATTCTATATTATAGACTGTAAGCTCTCCAGTCAATACGCTTTGAGACTTGAATGTAAATAATTGTTAACCCTAACCCTAGGGTGGCAGTTAAAGTGGTTAACGTTAAATACAGGTTTGCCCCAAGGCTTCATATTATCACCTTTGTTATTTTCAATATACACAAATGAAATTAGGTATGACACAGAAAATGTAACATTGATCAAATACACTGATGACGTGGCCTTGGGCGCTCATTTGGTGGCTCACTAAGTAAACTCAACAATCGAGATCACGGAATGGTTTGAGGACAGTCATCTCCAGCTAAACGTAAATGAAACTAAATAAATGTGCTTCACCAGCCAAAGGAAAGTGGAGCCGTCAAATCCACTGTGCGAACCACTTCAGTTAAACGGACGGGATGAAGAGCAAGTGACTCATTCAAGGACAATGGGGCAATTCTTTCACATTCAACAGACGTGTTGACTGCATTAACAATAACGCAGAGGCTTTTCCTGCCGCGTCGCTGAGAGATTCCGAAGTCAGTGACCACAAGGGTTTATCAGTGCTTAATTGCGAGCGTACTGATATTTAACAGAGTCTCTTGGTTTGGGCATGTAACTGTCAGACACAAAGCTAAACTTGGCAGAGTTGTAGAACAGGGCAGTAAAATCACAGGCCATCAACGCACTCATTTGTCTGCGCATCAGAGTAAAGCTCAGTTGCTCAGTCTGTTGCTGCTGTGTCTGCAATGAACTGGTTTTTATATTGAATGTATTATGTATTGTGCGTTAGCCAAAAACGCATTTCTGCCATCATTGTGCATTGTCATTAGCTTAAAACAAAAATAACTTTTATGCCCAACATTTCTTCATTACATTGCTGCTTATAAAATGATAATGACTTACAACAGATGTCATCCATCTTAATAATATTTACACAAGCATTAAAACCCATCATTTGCACTTTAAGCATGGAAGTAAACATCCGTAAGAGACACTAACTAATGTTGCATACAGCATGATTTGCAAACACAATAATGACATGACGTAACCCACAGTAGCAAGAAAAGCATTGACTTTAAATGGGCTATAGAGAGCTTTTAGCTAATGCGTTGGTCTCGCTGTCTATCCTTCCAGTGGTATTATGGACCAGCCACTACGCTGACGACGAGTTATGACAACCCAGGGTACAAACATTGTACACACAGCTCGCCTTAAAAGTTTATTTTTACATTTGACTTTCTAATTCCGACCACTTCCATCCTAAGTGACCGCGGTGTAATGCAAAAGTTTACCTCGCGTACAAACTTGGCTTTGCTGGGTCCCCCCGAAAAAAAAAAAAAAACTTTGAACGGTGGCCAGCTTTGGAGCCGCGGACATGTCGTCTGGAGTCAGAAGCGATCCGGGCACTCTCCCTAGATTAAACCGCCGGGCTGGATTTGATACGCGCGGCGCCGGCTATAGCTGGCTGCGGTCCTATCGTATTTGTGTTATTTATTCTCGCCTTTATTAACCGGGACAGGCTCTTGGGATGGACTCCTTCCTCACAGTGGAGATGTAATGTGTCTGGCTTGTTTACAGACTGTCTGCACCCCTCAGAGGCTGGCTCGTATTAGTCTGGTGGCTTTTGTTGAGGTGTAATTTTCTAAGTCGTTTTAAATGTAATATAATAAGTGATTTATTTGTCATTGTACAATTGTACGAAATTGCGTTCAGGTTGTCACAGGTTCACATTCACTGGAGGGTGTTGTGGTATAGCCAATGATAAAACCAGGTTAAAAGGATAAAAGACAATTTAATATAGGTAAGTTAAAAGCACGGTTAAAACATACATTAAAAGGCATAAATAAGGGGGATAAAAAGGGCAAAAAAATTGGGGCGTGCGTTAAGGTGCTTAGTCTCTGGGAAGGTGTGTGTGTGTTTGTGTGCGTGTGTGTGTGTGTGTGTGTTAGATAGCTAGATAGATGGCGTATTGTTTTAAATGTTGTAATCTGTAAAGCACTTTGTGATACCTTTCGGTATGAAAAGCGCTTTATAAATAAAATTTGATTGATGATTAATTAAGAACATGCATAAAATCAAGCTTAAAAACATGCAGATAAAAAAACACTAAAACCAGTGTCATTGGGTTAGTCCTAAACTGCTGCAACTTGAGTGCGCCACCATTGTGGGCCAACTGACCATCATGTTTTTGGAGGTAGTTTAAACGCCTCCTGAGTTTGTCCGTTTCAGAGCGTGGCGTTGCTGTGACCCACACTGGTCAGCTTCTCCATCTCCACCGTCCTCTTCCTCCTGCGCAGCTGCCTTCACAACAATCTTTCACCATCTTCTGGAAAGAGCGTTGCAGACGAATATAATCCGTCTCATTCTCCAGGGAATGAACATTACAGTCAAGGCTTGTGTGGCTTAGCTGTGAGTCTTGCTTTGATACCTCCTCGTTTGCCCCTTTTTCCTGTTGCACCACTTGTGATGCCACCGGTGTCCTGTAGGTGTGGAGAGCTCTTGTTGTTTCTTTAGAAGAATCAGAGTTGGTGGAATTAGTTTTCGGTACAGCACATCATGCTCACATCTCCTGTGTCACACACAGATAGTCAATGCAACATTACAACAGCTATAGGTTTCTTCATTTGTTATAAGGATCCGCATTAGTTGCCACCAGGCTAGCAACTAGTCAACTTCCTGGGGTCCATCACAATATTAAGAAGAATAACGGAATACAAAATACAAAGAACAAATACAAACAAATTAAACACTACAATATAAGTACAGTTACAGTTACTATAGACTTAAATCTGTTTGTTTTGGCTTTCAAAGACCTGTAAGCGCCTCCCACAGGGCATGAGTGTGAACAGGTTGGTGAGCAGGGTGTGTGTGGTCTGAGGTGATTTTCAACGCTCGCTGTGTGACGCGCCTTTGATACAGAGTCTGACCAGTGATTTTGGATGATTCGTTGATTATACGTTGGAGTTTGTGCGTGAATGACAGTCCATGTTTCCATACCATAGTATTATTGATGATGTGAGCTGGTGTAAAACTGAAAGAGGATGTTGTGTCTGACAAGGAAAAAACAGTCTTTTATTGGTTTCATCAGCCTGCTGCTTCCATTCGAATGTGTTACTAAAATGTGTTCGTCTCAAATGTCTTTAGCTCATCAGCTAGCATTAGCTATTTACTGTATTTCCATCAGGGCCATTATGGGCTTTGCAATAAAAAATGCACCGGACCTCACAAAAAACACGGCAAAGATGTACAAAAGCATCCAGCAAAACTGCAAATGCAGTTCACAGAAAAGAGCAAACGATGCTACTTGTACCAAGGGAGAGGGAAGTTGCTGCTTGCTTGTCGCCACTATCTAAAATGTGCAGCCTGAACCAGGGGTGTGTTCAGACTCTTTTGCAAGAAGGGCATCATAGAGGTCATAGAAACACTGTTAGTTTCCTGAGCCTGCTCATTCAAACGCACACTAGCAAAATGGCTTCTCGGACAGGTCTGTTTGCGTCATTCAACGTGATGAAGCCAGTCCGTGTGTGAAAGTATGGTGAGATAATGACATGTCCATTTCATGACATATAGATCCTTTCTGTGCGTAACCCACGTTTCTTACAGCTGGATTTTGGAGTTTCTGGCAGGGCGCTCTGTGTCAACAACTTTGAAAGTTTCGGTTAGCTGAGTGTCCACTTCTGGTTCTCTTTGATGCAGTTCGTGCTAAAACAAATAGTAGAACGTAACGGAATATGATTTCGCTTTTACCTCAGAAGACACTTTGATTCGCTAAATCTTATCTAAAGTAAAATCTCAAAAGTTCTGCACATTCATTAAAAAGCTCTAACGAAGGTTTGACCTCACGCAAACAGGGCTGTTTGTTGAAAACATCTGGATTGTTCATAATTTGCATTGTTTGATGGCTGAATGCCCTGTCTCAGTCTTGTTTCTTAAGATACCTGTAGGTTATAAGAATCCTCCAGTCTTTTAATCATCTCTTCGAAAAGAACAAATACCAAAGATTCTGAAATCCCTCGATCAGCTGATGACGCGTTCTTTTTTACAGGCTGCCGGCCCCACTGACAGGCTGGGGCTTTGCTGGGCGCAGTAGCTGAGTAGCTTTTGTAGTAGCGTCATGTTAGCAGCGGACTGTGTGATGTGATAGCTGGTACACGTGTCTGTGTCAGAAGAGAGAGCAGGACGCTGGCAGAGTCAATGTGTCGAGTCAACACAACTCACTGTGAGGGATATGAGAGTACACACGGAGAACTGGAGGAGTAGTTATGGGCTAATCCTTTACGCACGTACATGTTCACAATTTGAACGAGTTGGTACATTGTGGCCACATGTTTTTAGAAGTAGTTTACGTTCAGTCATTCTAGTTTAGCTGAGGTTTTCCAAACGGTGCTGACGGGAACGCGACCTAATAATCTTGGTGCTTTGATCCTGTAAAAGGTATAGGGTATGTACTGTATGTGGTGGTTCATAAAAGTGATCTATAACAGAGGAACCTCGTTTTCATTAAGTTGAATAAGCTGAATACCGAAGTCGGAGTTCACAAATAACGGCGTTACTAATTGCGCTAGGTTTTCCAGTAGAGAGGGATCCATTTCCTCTGTGAGAAAAGTAATGCAGGTATGCTGTAGTGTTGACCGGGGCTATTTGTCCTGGAGAAAACATACTTGGTTAAGGCGGGGGTTATGAGGCAATAAATGATTCTGATTCTAAACAAAAGACACTGAGATGTTAGCTTTGATTTGAGCCGTTTGTTAGCGTGCCTACATTGTTCTTAAAGTGGACATTCGGGGGATAGTCGTTACACGGACTGAGGGGTTAGTCGTTACAATGACTGAGGGGTTAGTCGTTACACGGACTGAGGGGTTAGTCGTTACAATGACTGAGGGGTTAGTCGTTACACGGACTGAGGGGTTAGTCGTTACACGGACTGAGGGGTTAGTCGTTACACGGACTGAGGGGTTAGTCGTTACACGGACTGAGGGGTTAGTCGTTACACGGACTGAGGGGTTAGTCGTTACACGGACTGAGGGGTTAGTCGTTACACTGACTGAGGGGTTAGTCGTTACATGGACTGAGGGGTTAGTCGTTACACGGACTGAGGGGTTATTCGTTACACGGACTGAGGGGTTAGTCGTTACACGGACTGAGGGGTTAGTCGTTACACGGACTGAGGGGTTAGTCGTTACAATGACTGAGGGGTTAGTCATTACATGGACTGAGGGGTTAGTCGTTACAATGACTGAGGGGTTAGTCGTTACACGGTCTGAGGGGTTAGTCGTTACACTGACTGAGGGGTTAGTCGTTACACGGACTGAGGGGTTAGTCGTTACACGGACTGAGGGGTTAGTTGTTGCACGGTCTGAGGGGTTAGTCGTTACACGGACTGAGGGGTTAGTCGTTACACGGACTGAGGGGTTAGTCGTTACACGGACTGAGGGGTTAGTCGTTACAATGACTGAGGGGTTAGTCGTTACACGGACTGAGGGGTTAGTCGTTACACTGACTGAGGGGTTAGTCGTTACACGGACTGAGGGGTTAGTCGTTACAATGACTGAGGGGTTAGTCGTTACACGGTCTGAGGGGTTAGTCGTTACACGGTCTGAGGGGTTAGTCGTTACACGGTCTGAGGGGTTAGTCGTTACACGGTCTGAGGGGTTAGTCGTTACACTGACTGAGGGGTTAGTCGTTACACGGACTGAGGGGTTAGTCGTTACACTGACTGAGGGGTTAGTCGTTACACGGACTGAGGGGTTAGTCGTTACACGGACTGAGGGGTGAGTCGTTACATGGACTGAGGGGTTAGTCGTTACACGGACTGAGGGGTTAGTTGTCACACGGACTGAGGGGGTTACTTGTCACACGGACTGAGGGGTTAGTTGTCACTTGGGGTATAAATGGTAGGAAATGTCTTTGTGTGTAATACATTTTTATTATCATATTTTAAACATTTGTCTGAGTCATTTGGTGAATTTGTACATTTTAAACCTCATTATAGAACATTTAGAAAAAATTGCATTTTGCATAAAAATAATATAATATTTAATATATCTGGCATTGCATTACGACTATTTAATTTTAACACAACAGCTCCATTAAAAACAATAGTGAAAATCAAGCCCAAGCACTGTGACAACCTGCCCTGCACATGGGGCACATTGTGATAGAAAAAAGGAAGTAACGTCTACTTCAAGTCAAGGGTTAAAGCTTTCATTTAGTGCAGGTCTGACTCTTATGGGGATTTTCTATTGATGAGCAGTGAACTCGAGAAAAAAAGTGTGACAAATAGCCCCGGTCTCCCATACGACACGCATAAGAAGCTCATTTCTTTACCTGAGCTGAGGGATTTCGTGTATATTTGGGACGTAACACAGAAACTCAGACGATGATTGGCTAAATGCCGACCGCTCAGAGGCAGCCCCAGAAGCACCACATGGAAGAAACAAGCAAAACTGGATGATAAAGATATAGTTTATGTTTCATTTCGAGATAAATCTGTGGAGCTGAGCAGAAGAGGGGGGTGGAGTGTAAATACTTGTGGGTTCACCTCTTGTCATAAATAAGACAGTGTTGTTTTGGCCTGTGGCTCTCACCTGGTATGGTGTCAGGCCCCACGATCACTCTGGGATGACCAGCCGCGACCCCGATATGTCAAATACATTTAAGCTTGAAAGTTACACAAGTAACAAGTAGACACAATGGATGTTACTAAGCGTATACATCATACACTTAAACTAAAAATGTTGTGGAAGAAGCATTAAATAAGACACACACAAAAACGGAAATTATAATAAAGACAACCAAATTAAAACATTTTTACATAAAAAATAAAATGTATGTTTTCTGGGAAAGAATCGCGAATAAAGATGTACTGATCCAATACTTGTATCAGATACTGGAAAAAATACAATATCGGGTATTGCTTACAAATATCCGATACCTCACTGTTTTAAAAACAAAACACTTTCACCAACTAAATCTCAGAGAATATGGGCATGTTGTACCTCATTTTGAAGGGCAGAGTTTTAACCTCCGCAAATGTATTATTAATTTCCAGTAATTCAGTAAAAGTCCAGTAATTCTTTTCCATTACAGTTAATTAATCAATAGCCTATAATTGATATGAAACATCTTGTTTGCAAAAAAAGATGGGACTTTATTTATCTCACACTGGAGAAAAGAGGAACGTTCACCTTTTCACTCAGAGAAAGACTCTTTAAGGAAGTCTCTATCGGTTCATATCGGATATCGGCAGATACTCAAACCCCCAGTATTGGTATCGGTATCAGAAGCAAAAAGCTGGAGAACCACTGATTTAATAAAAAAAATAAATAATAATAATAAAAAATAAAATATATATATATATATATATATATATATATATATATATATATATTTGCAATTTGTGCATTTTGTGCATTACAAAATTAATATAAATAGAACACATTTGAACAGACAAATACAAATACAAAAGAGAAAGACTATAATAAAAAATAAAAAAATGCATACAAAATAATAATACAGAAGGCGTACACGCATTTGTCAGTTCACATTCAGTCAGATAAATGTTTTCAGTGTTAAATTTTACATGTTTAAATTTAGTTTCATTTAACATTTAGAACCACTGATTTAAGTAATGTTTGTGATGATTTGTGTGTGGCTAACATGTTATTTGTTGGCCCTTTTGGTGATTTGTGGCTAAATGGCTTTTCTTTTTTTTTTTTTTTTTAAACAAGCTGCAGAGACTACTTTTCTACAGATCTGTTTAAAACGCGATGATTACTTTGTCCAGTAACGCGTTTCTTTCATAACGCAGTAACTCCATTACTCACGCAGTTACTTTTGGGGAGAAATCGTGAAATCATTAGTGACTGGTTACTTGTAGCGTGTTAGACTCTCGTATATGAATCACTGAGCGACATCAACCAACTGAGTTATGTGTGTTCATCCCGGGGCAGCGAGGGGTCCAGTGAGCCGTCTCTGTGGGAATGACAGGCTTCAGGGAGGGTGGGGTCCGGGTGACAGAGGGGGAGGAGACAGTGGAGGGGAGGGTTTTGGCGTTATCAGACGGGAGGAGGGAGGAGAGAGTGCGAGCGGGCTTACCAACAGAGCTCCCGCCGTAATGCACTGTGAACGGGGACGCTCACACCAACCCCCACCCCCCACCCCCCCACCCCATCCACCACCAGCCGCCGCTCCACTCCACCCCGCTCTCCACAACACGTGTCCCCGCTCCAGAGCTGCCATCGCTGGGATACACTTCCCTGCGAACCCAGCCTGAACACCCCCCCCCCCATCTGTTACCGGCGAATGTCAAGCGCCCACCTCCCTCTCCTTCCTCCACCTATCCATGAGGCTCTGATACCTGCTTGTGACTCTCGCTCTCTCTCTCTCTCGCTCCCCTCCCCATCTCACGCAGAACGCCCCCTCCCTTCCCCTCCCCTCTTTCTCACTCCATTCATTCATCCCTCGTTCACCGGCGTGCTCCTGTGAAGGGCACACAGCAGCTCTGCGCTCTGCTGGTGCTGTAGCGCGCTGGTCGGGAGAGTTGCAAAGAGAGAGCCCCCCCCCCGCGTCCAACGGAACCGTCTATCGTGCTTCCTCCGTTTTTTTCCCCTTTTCTTCTTTTCTGTCCTCCTGGCCATGAATGTCACCTCTGCGTTTTGGGGATTCCGCGAAGAGGACTCGGAGGTGTCTCTCCAGGTGTGGGCGACTGTGAAAAGGTGATTCCAGCGGAGATACGAAAGGAACGGCCACCGTGTGTCGTCTACTCTCGACCCCTCAGTTGCTCGACTTGAAGTACTTACTACAGGACTGTCCCGGAGAAGAAGAAGGAGACGGGGAAAAAAAGAAGGGGGGCAGAGTAGAGGAAGGCAGCCGCAGTGTGTCCCATCAGTGTACCTGGCCGACCGGGCTTAACGGACCTTTTATCCGGACAGGACGGGTATGGTGATGGTGGTATGACAACGTGTCCCAGCGCTGATTCTGGTTGCATTGGGTTAACTTTGCCCGGGCAGAAGTCGGGGGTTGTCTCGCCCCGGATGATTTGCACTGTCACTGTTTAAAAAAAAAAGGGGGAAAAATCTGAGAAGCTGTGATGTACTTTTCTATGTGGATCTAACGGGCTTAGAATCTGAGAAGCGAAAATCCAGCAATTGTGAGATTTTTTATTTTTTTTTGGCAACTTCGAACCCCTTGCAGGACCTTCGTCATCGTTGTGACATAGAACTTGTGACGCACACTCCAAGACGACAAACTTCAGCGCGCCCCCCCCAGAACCCTAACCCTAACCCGATCGCACGCCCGGTCGCCTGTGGGCAGACTTCACCATTGCTATCCTCGCATTCTCCGACGTTCTAGCCCTACTCCTCGCGGCCCTACCCCAGAGCTGCCCCCTCGTCGCCCTGGGTGAGTGGGCAGGGGGGTGGCCCGCAGTACCCCCCGACACCCGGGAGTCACCGAGCCGCCCGCGACCGGTGACCGAGCAGGGGCGCGGCGAAGATGGCAGCCCTCGCCAGCTCGCTCATCCGCCAGCGCAGGGAGGTGAAGGACCCCCAGCAGAATCGGCAGATCGCCAACAAGCGGAAGCCCTGCCCCAAAAGCAACAAGTCCCTGTGCCAGAAGCAGATTCTAATATTGATATCCAAGGTGCGGCTATGTGGCAGTCGAGGCAGGAAGATGGAGAAAAGACCGGGTGAGTACGCCGCCTTCCCCCCTGAGCAAAAGGGTCCCAGTGGTCCTCAGAAACTTCTAAGGTCGCTTTATTCACAGTGGCATGGGAGTTTCAGACAGAGGAGACGCTTCCTCTATCAACGGTTTCTTTGAGTATTCAAGTCAGTTGTCCTTGAATTTCCCATTGTAGCTGAGATTCATAAAGCAGTCAACTGGACTGGCTTGTTGGGGACAGTCCCATGAGAAGAGAGACAAAATGTAATATCAGGGGTTTCCCACAGGGCCCTGAACCCAATCAGCGCCATGTTACATAAGTTTAAGTCTTTAAATCTATGCATCACATTAAATCAAAGTGCGGGTTATAGATCTGAATGATGTGCTTGGACCCCAGGTTGATGAAGATGGGCCATGTTTGTTGAACTTCGTTGTCTTTAGTAGGGATTGTGTGTCATTTGGTCTGACAGACGAGACATTTAGCTTCATGCCCGTCTTTGTTTCTTGTGGACAGCCGGAGTAAAAAAACAAACGTTTTTAACCATAAACCAAGTCCAACAATCTCTCACAGAAATCTGACATGTCCTCTGGATGATCATTCTTAAAGTATTTTTGACTGCTACAGAAAAGAGTCTTTAAGTTCCGCCAACCCACGCACGTGGCTGTTATTTGTCCTTGTGCTGTTTCAGACGATTGACCCGTCACACTTGGAAAGAAACACACAAAATTCAACAGAAGTTATTTGAGTCTTGTAAATTCCACCCCGGCCTTATCTGCTGGGTAGTGTTACACGTACTGTCACTTTAACACTCCTTGAGTTAGTGGTACGTAACTCTTCCATTGTGGAGAGTAGGCTGTGATGGCAAGTGTGGTAGCTTTGGAACTACGTTGACTTAAGGATGGGAAGAAAATATATTTGAAACTGGAGTATCTGGCGGAAACCTACGCAGACACGGGGAGAACATGCAAACTCCACACAGATATATATATATATATATATATATATATATATATATATATATATATATATAAATAAAAATGAATATATCAGGGGATTGGTTTGGAAAGAGCAGTTGTGAAACATGGGCTAAGGGAAAAACCATTTCAACACTCCATGTTCCATTCAATTCCAACAAAATGAGTGAGCAATTAGTTTCCTCATCCAAACAAGAAAATGCTGAATCAGGATCAAAACGAAGCTACAAATGGAACTCACAGAACGTTCTTGCTTAGTTTCAGTCTGTAACTAGCAAAAAAACAATTTGAAAATGATGATTGGACAATTGTGCAGCCGGAGATAATGTGCATTTTTTTTCTTGCATGTTACTGTGCGTTTGGCTTTTTTCTGAGCTGATAAATCCCATGCTGACAGGATTTTAAGCC
Source organism: Proterorhinus semilunaris (assembly GCA_021464625.1). Lineage (NCBI taxonomy): Eukaryota > Metazoa > Chordata > Actinopteri > Gobiiformes > Gobiidae > Proterorhinus > Proterorhinus semilunaris. The sequence continues at coordinate 3,717,204 of CM038364.1, forward strand.
AGATGCTATCTTGCCCGCAGATAGGTGGATGTCTTGCTGAAAGCATGAAATAAAACGTGTAATGAAAGAAAAAATGATTACTGTGAAGCGGCGGATCGGGACAATCACAAGTCGGAACAAACTGCTGCAAGTAACACTTTTTTTTTTTAATCCATTGATCCATTGATCGTTTGTTATAGGGTTTCCACATTAAAAGTCATTCAATTGATTAATAAGGCGTTCTTTCGGATTCCAACAGACATTTAAGGATTTCTTAGAATCATTATGACGTTGCTAGACTATTCTTTCTGCCGACGATCGTCATTCAGCTGCATGCATGAAGCTGTCATGAGGGAAAACCCTAGAAATAAAAAGGAGGTATTCAATCCTTTTTTTAAATATTTTTTTATTTATTGGCAAAAGATAACATATGGCTTTTTACACACACACACACACTAGGTTCCCTCTGGGGCCAGGAGATTCCCAATCTCTGTGGGATTTCCTGGCTGAATAAAGATCAAAAAAATAAAAAACACTTTATAATTGCTTATCACGTTTTTTATACTATTTACTCAATGGTAAACTTATTGCAGACTTTTTTAGTTTTGATCGCCTTAAGATTTTCTATCGGGGCCAGGGAATGTAAGTATATTGTCAGATTCTTATGAAACACGGTGAACATCGGCTTACTGCCAGAAAATTTGGATTTATGAATATGAAATTTTGCTAACAGTAGTAGAAAATTTACAAAAAACTCTTTGTATCTTGTATTCTATTAAGGCATCCAAAGATAATATGCTCGTACAATAAATTTAGGTTTAGATGTAGTTTGTTGTGTATGAATTTTGATACATCTTTCCAAAAGGTTTTAGTGTAGTGACAGTGCCAAAAGAGGGGGGGGGACTGTTTCAGGCAGCACAGAGCAAAAGGAGCAGGACGTATCAATGTCTTTTTTGAACTTTGTCATAAAGTGCTTTACAGGGTACATTTTATGTAAGATTTTAAACGAAATCTCTCTGACTTTGTTTCTAAGTAAGTATTTATGAGGCAAGAGCCAGACCTTTTCCCAAGCTATATCGTTTTTGAATTGAGCCCAATAACATATACATCCTAATGTATGAGGACAGTCAGCACGTCGGCCATTACCATGCCCTATAGCCGTTGGCATTAGCCATCAAACATCACAAATTATGTACGATCCAGATGTTTTCAGCTGTTGTCAACCATCGACCACATGTAAGTCAAAGCCTTGTTATAAGTCATTCATGGATGTACAGAGCTGTGGGGATTTTGCTTAAAATACAAATTGGTGTAGCCTATAGCAGTAGCCTCTAAGCTAAATGCTGAACACTGAACATCATCCTATAAGATGTTAATGAGAAAGAAACCACAGAAATTATGCCATGAAACAGACAAAACATGGGCTACCTCACCATACTTTAAAATTGCTCCATTTTCCCTCTTCATTTGTATGAGAATATAATGCTCAATTTAAACAGGTCCGGGATTCGAAAGCAAATTGTGAGCATTTGTAGGAACAGGCTGAGATAGGTTAGCTAAAAGTCATTTCTATGATTGCGATGGGGAAAACCAAGAGGAGATAAAACTTAACATCTTCCCATTACTGCACCACTCCAAGGTCAGACCTGGCAAGAAAATAACGTGTTTGCATTTTTTCTCATGTTATTCCAGTGTTATAGGAGGCACAGACTTTAGCTCCATTTGTTGATGAATTTTCCTCTGTCAAACACTTAAAATATAATTATATCAAATATATAATTTGTTTCCTGCTTTAAAACAGTATTTCTGTATTTTTTAACACCACATGACCAATATTTATTGAACATGGGACGGTGATAAACCCTGGGAATGAATGGAGATAACAAAGCTAATACGGCTAAAAAAACACCACGTTTCAAAGAAATTACCTGATCCTGACTTAGAAGTAATAAACCGATCACAAACACTCAGTGTGTCTCATTTTCTGCCGTTGGATCAATGAAAATGTTCAAACTGGTTTTGCATTGGTGGCTTAGGGGTTAGCCTCCAGGCACAAGATGGCCGCCACGTTTGCGACATCAACGAGCGTCAATCTAGAGTTTGATTAAACATCCTTGCCACCATTAACAAAGGCTAAATTCTGAATATATTTATTTGGTAAAAAAAGATCCAGAGACATGAAAAGACGTGTTCCACAGCCCTTAAATACATAGATAACAGAATATTAGCTTCATGCTACATATGCTAGTGCTAGGGTTTTTTTTCCCCGCTACTCCTGGACAATCTGCTGTGAAAAAACATCCATATGGGGCCGATTTTGACTTGCTTTTATTTGTATGTGATGAATATGTTTATAGTCTGCCAGAAAACGGCTAAAAAGAGAGAAACATTGTGATTGCCATAACAAACTTCTTTCCCACTTGGCTTGGCCACGCCCCCTAGTATGATACGATGGCCTCTGTGTTTATTTGACTTTGAATATCGAAATATCCCCCGTTTCTCTGTTTGATGAACGTTTACAAATCTTGAGAAACCAAATATGCACTTTTTTATGCTTTTGCCATTAATCTCTTACCTGTTGAGCAGTATAGGGCAACACCTCATTTGAAAGCTAATTCCTACAAAACTAAACTGATATTCTTCCTCATTATGGTTGTCTTGCCTTGGATTGCCTTTTCGTTTGTGTTTTCATCATGTTTTCGTAGCTTTTTTTGTTGTTGAAACTGTCACATTTTTGTGGCTTGATCACAGCTACCTTTCACACACACAAAAAACCGAAATGCAACAAAAACGGAGCAGAAAAAAAGCAACGCACTGACAAAAATGTGGCAAAAAACCCCCACAACAAACAGCGACGAAAAAGCAAATAAACGTGACAAAAATGGTGGGGGGGAAATGCAGCAAAAAAGCTATGAAAACATGACAAAAATGTGATAATAAGTGACAAAAAAGCTATTAAAATGGGACAAAAAACGCAATGAAAACAATAAAAACGCATAGGCTGTAAGCTCCAGTCGAGAAGCTTTTAGATTTTGGTTAACTAGAGAAAATTTGCCCGGTTCAGGTGGGGGTTAAGAGGTTAAGACTTCAGCTTTTGGGCATTAAAGCAGTACTAAGTAACTTGTTTACCTTAATAAATCCTAAGTGTTAATGGGATGATTGGGGGGTCTTTCATCTCCCCCCTGGTGTCTCTGGCCATAAAACCACAATTGCAACTTGCCTGCCTCCGGACCGGAGTCACCAATACACACTAATGGAATCACGAAGAAGAAGCTAATGGGCAAAGCTAACTGCGGGTTAGCGCCACTTAAACAGTATTTACAGCCAAGTTTGAGTGAAAAAAATGATCTCCATTGTGTAATTGGATGAACAACATCCCTCTCTCCCTTTGTCTTTTCTGTCAGCGCAGTATTTACTCTCACGGACAATTAATGAGTAAAAAAAAACACAACATGCTACGCCTCTAGGGGCATGAGTTACTTGGTACTGCTTTAAGATGGGACTCGCTGCCACCCATATGAACCCTGTTCTCTCATGAATCATCAGACATGACATTTTAAACACAGTATGAAAGCATAGAATAGAATAGAAAAACTTTATTGTCTACCATGCACAATGATGGCAGACATTTGCCTTTGGCTTGCTCACACATTCCATACATTCAGCAACGTAATAAAAATATAACATGCCTCAGGACTGTGATCGGGATATGAATTTACTGCCACCGCCCCTATCTGCTCCATTCTGATCGGCCTGATTGGCCCGTCTGGCGTTGGGCGGAGGTGGTGGCATGTCAACCCCCCCCCCCCCCCTCCCTCGCTGTCACCGGCTGATGACTCTATCGGGGAGAGCCCGCGGCGCCGCTCCCTCACACACACACACACACAGGGGGCAGTAATCCTGATTTACCGGCGTGTAAAAATGTCAAGGAGGGGGGGGGGGGGGGGGGGCCTTGTTTGTGATTCGCGGGGGCCATTTGCCGGGCGCGTGCCCAAGCCGCGCTCTCACCCACCCAGGGCTGTGCGTTGGACTGCAATTGCCGGGCGCGTATTGATTGGGTCTTCCAGCGAGATGCTTGATTTGTGCGGAGTGATCAGTGGGCGCGATGAGTGGGTACTGAAGGAGGTGAGAGGGAGATGAAGAAGCGAATGTGGGTCCCAGCCTTGGATACAGCGGGTCCCGAACAGTGATTAGAGTAAACGGGGTCATTGATAAGTTTGAACAAGCCGGGAGCAGTTCAAAGCCCTATTCGCACGGGATGACTTAAAAGGTAAACATTTCCCAGATTCTTATCTTGGGTAATTCTGCAAACTCCTCAGTCCCCAGGGGATTCTAGTCCCGTGCAAATTGACACGTCAGAGGGTGAACATGTTTAACCATTGTAATGAAGTCTATATAAGGGCAACATCGATTCCAAACAAATGATGTCACCATTTATGCTACAGTGGGAGGAAAATGTATGTGGACGCTTTGGAATTTCTCACATTTCTGCCTAAATTGGTCACTAAATGTGGTCTGATCTTCAACAAAATCATAAGAATGAGTAAACGGTGTCCACGCAGGACAGGGAGGAAAAAGTAAGTGAACCCAGGAATCTCGCTGAACTGCTGCAGTTTTGTAAAGAGGAACGGTCCAAGATTCATCCTGATCGTTGTGAGCGTCTGATCTGCAACTACAGGAAAGTTATTGCTGCAAAAGAAGTGTCAGGGTTAATACAGAGGTTCACTTTAAACTTAAACTAGTTCAAGTCCAGGCCCTGAGGCAACAAAACAGCTCCAGACTTCACAGTGAGGAGAGGGTTTTGATGTTGCTGTGCGGTTCCATTTTCCCTCCACACATGACGACGTGTGTTCCTCCCAAACTATTCAACTTTGGGTTCATCGGTCCACAGAATATTTTGCCAGTAGTGCTGTGGAGCATCCAAGAGCTCTTTCGCAAAGCAAAGTTAAATAGTTAAAGGTGAAAGGAAAGTGCTGCTTTATGTCAGAGCTAAACCCCGGAGACGTGACGCTGATGCCGTTCGTCGTGCGGGAAGAAATAACATAAAAAATGACCAACGTCCTGGGATAATTTCAGTTTTACCCCCGTCTCCAGGTCATTCTGATCCCGTGCGAATAGGGCTTGAGAGTTCAATTCTCAAAAAGAGAAAACATGTCATAACATGTGCATTTCACTGATGGTGTTGAATATGTCCATGTGTTTTACTTTACTCTCTTATTGTATAAAGTACTAAACAGGCTGGTCTCCCGATCAGAGAATCAGAAATGAGTAAACCTCAGCTGCTGTTCAGAGGCTAAAACATGGTGACTACATTTCTATATTTTTCTATCCCACCCTCCCCGGCGTTTTGTCCGAAGGCGTCTCAGGCCACGGGTAAACGCTTGCTTGTCCTTAAGGCTCCTCTGGCCCCACGGCGCGTCCGGCTGATGGATGCGATGTGTGCGCAAGTGTCCCGACCCGACCCCCCCTCCACCCCACAACGCTGTCAGCCGCTAACCCGCGCTAACCCATACTAATGACGCCCTCCCGCAGCCCAGTCAGCGCAACGCAAGGTCAACCCGCCCCCCCCCCCCCCCCCCCTCCAAAAACGCCATGTGGATATGAACCAGGATCTCTGTCCTACTTCCGATCAAATCATTTAGGCATGGACGCACTGAACACGGGGATTTGGCCGTTGGTGGGACACTGTTAAACGATACCAGTGGTATCAGAAAAAAAGTTTAGGTACTACACACTATTTCATATCGTTAACTTTCTAACGCCACTCTGTTTCTGTGAGTCTTTTCAGGTTGAAATGGGAACTGAATCTTTGGGATTTGTTTATTGAAAAGGGCCGGGTTAAAAGACTGGCTCATTTAAAGATGCGCAGATTGGCGACCTTGTTCCTGTCAGTCTGTGTGTAGTCAAGCGGTTCGAGAAACCTGTCGACACTAGCTAAGAGGCGCTCCTCTGTTTCCAAGTCCAGACGACTTCACTGGACTCGTTTAGCTCACAAATGGTCCTGACTAGGGGTGGGTACCCCTAATCCAATCCCAGTAACTTTAACTTTTTTCGATACCTGTACTAAAATATTTGTAATCTAGAACCAGAAAAACCACAGAGTCACTTCCTTGGATGCTGCCCCAACAGCATCACAACTTGGATAGGAAAAAAACGTCTTATTTTTTCCGTACATTTCAATACTTTTACTTTTTCGATACCAGTAGTACCTAAACCCCCCCACACACACCGATATCATACTAACCCTACTGGTATTGTTTAAAGTTCATGGCAGGTTTGAGTGATGTATATCTTTTCCACAGCCGTCCCCGAGCCTGCAGAGGTGTCCGTGACTGACCCGCGGGCATGACGTGAAAATTTTGGCGGCTGTGTTGATGACTGCGTGCCGGCGGCGGGGCCCCTCCCTCCTTCTGATTTATGGATCGGGTCCCCGTTAGTTTCCACTGCGCTCGGCTGAGCTCGTGTGACCGAGCGCGTTGGGGGAATGCAGGAGTAGTTTCTCTCGTAGTGTGTGATCCAAATATTTCCTCTGTGGAAGATGCCATCCGCAAATCTCTGCAGGGGAATCTTTGGCCGATGGCGCATTACATTCCGAAAACTAGATCCGACTTTTTTTTGCAGGGCACCGTGACCCTTCTTTCGATACCGATACCTGATCGATACCTATACTAAAACACAGTCCCAATCAAAAGTCTGAGACCAGTTGAAATAAATGGCAAAACAATCATCACATTTACCATGGTTGGATCTTATTAGTAGACCTTCAACATACAACAAGAAAGGGGAGTGAGACTAACCTTTCGGGTGTCTTGGCCCCAGGACTGAGCCAGAGGATCTGCTTGGCTGGACTGGACGATCCTCGACCCAAATGAAGTCGTTACTGCAGCCCGATAACCAGAGGTTCACACAGACCTCGGCCGTTTATGTTCAACCACACTTTGGTTGCATAAGGTGGAAAGTTGCGACATTTGAACCAACCTTCACCTGCCCCCCGGCTCCAGGCCTGCCTTGTCCCCTCAGTGTCACCACCACCCGCCCCCGCCGAGGCCCTCTAATCCACGGACCCGCGTCAGTCACATCGCATGCTGAGGACATGGACGGTTCTGATGTTTTATGAGCCATCGATCCGAGCCGTGGCCTTGAGTAACCCACTGGAGTTCTTCTGAAAGTAAAGTCTGGATCCCCAACACCTCGCTCTAATTTACGGTCATCTATTAAGCGTCATTAAAAGGATATTAGTCCCGTTTGAGGTTGATGGTGATCTAGTGCAGACGACTGCCGTTAGGAACCTTCAAACTGGACGGATGGATAGTTTAAGAGCTGCGGATTCGATGCCGGGGCTGTTTGCAAGTTTGTACCCGAAAAATATACTTTTCTTTTTTTACCATGTTACCACATTGTTCCATACTTCCATACCTGGAGACATATTTCTCTTCTCACGCAATTTGAGTAATTATTTTCTTGTGGTGCTGTTGATTTGTTTGTATGTCATTAGCTAGAATTTTTTTTATCTTGTTTTATTTTACCATGGTTATACTGTATCTCCTGCGAAGGCTCCCTGGGAGGATGCTATATTCCAAATATGGTCATTTCCTTTCTGGGAGCCCCCCGTACAAAAGACCGGAGGAATGTGTCGACGTTACAAAACGTTAGGTTTTCTCAAAATGAGGTTTTTGTTCCACTCACGCAACGACCACCACTTAAGTCGCTCCTGCGGACTCCAAACTTCACAGTCTTGGACTATTTTGAAGTTTTCTTTTTTAAATATCGAATTTCTCGCCTGATTGATTGAACAAGGCAAAATTAGATTATTTTTTACAGATTTTCTTATGTATGATTATCTTATTCATAAACTACACAAGATTCACCATCTCCTCAGTGAAAATCTTAGTAACTAATATGCAAATAAAATAACTGTACATTTAAACTGTCTTATATACTTTTAAATGAACAGAAAGTGACTTTAAACTTTATTAAAACTTTCCCTGTTCTCCTGCAGCGTCTCGTCTTAACTGCTTAACCCCCACCTGAACCGAGCGCATTTTCTCCAGTTTGGCTTTACCCAAATCTAAAAGCTTCAACAACAACAAAAAAGCATCAAAATAGAGACAAAAACGAGTGATGAAAACGTGACAAAAAAGGCGATGAAAAAGCAACACAAAAATGACAAAAAGTGACAAAAATGTGACACGCAGAGCCCTAATAATCCAAACGATAACAAATAAAGGCTATACATACTGTGTCTCACGTTGCATGTAATGAGTCTATATTAGTTTCACGGTTGAGAAAATGGATGCACTCCTCCATTTTTAGCCTGTGGCATGCAAACGAATCGATGGCACTGTGCTGAACGCAGATTGAACGGGTTTGATGGTGGACATCAGAGCTTAAGGAGAAAATTGAGGCCCGTGGCCCTTATGTGCTCTTCCAGAATGGACATATGACTAGTCCGCCCCTGACTGGCTGTCTTGCTTCTGTCCGTTCAACCCAACGGAGTTCTGAATTATGATCAGAGGATAGTTTTCTCCTTAACGTCTTAGTTTTTATGTCGGAGTATAAAAAAAGACAAAAGTTACCTGTTACGATGCTTATACTATGACTTTTTTATCCGTCGTGGAACCGGAGACAGCCAGGAAGTAACTACAACATCATGCCGTTTCCTCACGTCTATTTCCCAGCCTGATTTATTGAGCTTTGGACACAACGAGACAAGGGGAAGTTTTAATGTGTACAGATGTTTTCACTTATAATGAGTTTATCTTTGTTTCTAATACGACAAAAAAAGGAAACCATCAGTTTAAACCTGGGTCTATCAATTATTTAGATTTGTATGCATTAAATATCTTATTGTTTTTATATGAAAACATAAAATGGTTGAAAACGAATACTTTTTTTTTTCATATTTATATCAGTAATGTTCAGAAGAAGTTTCTCTTGTTTCCCTGTTCACCTGCAGCGTCTCGTCTGTCATGTTACCACTCTGTAGAATATTAATAGGATCCCGTACACAAAGAAAATGAAAGAAATGGCCCATAACAATTTTTGGACGCTCCATTTGAAAACTCAAGTTGGTGGGGGTAAGCTACTATGGGGTAGACTGACAGAAGCGAGGCTGTCAATCTGTGCCATCGGCCCCTTCCACCACCACCACTCACTCGCCCACTCCCTCACTCACTCACTCACTACATTCACCCAGGCTTCCTGGTGTTCCCAAACAGTCTCCATCCAAGTACCGACCAGCTGCTTCGAGATCTGACGGGATCAGGCAGAGCAAAGGCGGGACGGCCCATAGCAGCACAGAGCCAAATGCATCGAAGGGACAACATACAAAAGACATACCACTGAGCACAACTTTGGCAGTAGTGGCTAAACCTCTTTTCTCCAGCTTTACCCAAATCTAAAAGCTTCTTGACCTGAGCGCTTACAGCCTATAGGCCAGTGTAGCTAAGACCTACACAACTCACCTAAGCTTCTTCCTTGTTTTTGTGGTCAAGTTTAAGACATTTTTGTCACAAAGGAAGAAGCTTAGCTCAGTTTTGTAGGGCTTAGCTTTCAAATGAGGCTTTACCCTGGCCTGTAGTCTGTGAGCTCTCATGAACTTTACGATTTGGGTAAAGTCTGAGGGGAGAAAATGTGCTTGGACCACAACATTACGACAGTGAAGTTGTTTACACTTAGTGTACCATGCTCTAAATGGGGCCTTCAGCAGTAACCCCTCCCCCAAGCGTGCTCTGTCCAACCACCCTCATCCCGAAAACACAAGCACTTAAATTGTAAAGCCTGGGAAACGCCATGGCATGAACACCTTTAACACATGGAGGTGGTGCGTTCATGGGCACACTCGGGGTTGGGGAAATCCGCTACTAACCATAAAAAAGTACCACCTGGTTAGATCAGCGTCCCGCGTGAGTGGACAAATGTTCCCCCGTCGGGCCGTTGGACGTGACACCCTCAGATGCGCTGAATCCTTCCCAGCGGAGGGTTCATTTGTCTGCGGGGCACCTTGCATTCCGCCGCCTGCACCCGTCCGTCCGCTCGCCCCCGCCACCCCGCCTGAGGTCCCGCGGGTGCTCACGTGCACAGGTGCCTGACGCGTCCTTCACCGCGCTGTACCATCAATCAGGCTGTGGGCTGGAGGGGAGCCATGAGCGCCCACACCGAGGGGCACACAATGTCCACTTTCAGCCTGACTCACTCCGTGTGTGAAAGCCTGTCCGGGATAGAGCCGTTTGGATTTTGATTTCAACCCCAACGAGCCCAGACTGTGTATGGACCTCAAACATGGAGGAACCAGGCTTGTTCTGTGACCGGCTTTAGAAGTTTTAGAAGTACACAAAAAAGGAATTAGAATGAGTTTAACATCCAAAAAACTGTCCATCATCACTTTGGTTTTGCTTTGTTGGAATGCTACTGGAGGAGCCCTGGACTTTGTCACAGGTTTTGCTCCTACCTCTTGATCTGCGACACTTTGATGCATGTTTGGTCCATCCATCTCTGGAAGATGGACCAAAGTGTCTCAGAGCTCTGGGTTTCCACTGTTGATGTGGAGGTGTGTAGTTATTTTCTTCTGTCTTTGTACTTATTTCATCAAAATAGCAAATAACTACAAATGTCCACTACAGAGGACATTTATAAACAATTAAATACTTTGGAAAAATCCAGTTAAAATAAGTCATACTGTTTGTTAATGTGTTGTTAGGACGCTTATATCAAATATGCAAATAACATTTCAATCTAAAATTTAAAGCATCAAAAGTTTTATGCATGTAATTTTCTTCTTCTTAAGCCCCAGCCCTTTACATTTGGTATCATTGAAAAGCTCTGAATGTCTCTGTAGACGCCAAAAGCAGTTAATTCAGTAGTATGTGTTGGGTGGGAGATATTCAGGTTTAGAAATGTTCTCTACAGAGGACACATTAGCATTTCTGGCAGTCAGGAGGATATAGCTACTGGGTCACTACAAGGTCAAGTACACACTAATACACATTTTCACATAAGAAGTTGCGTAATGCACCTTTAATGAGCACGGTCCTCTTTAAATAAACACTAGAAGTGCATCATTTTCTTACTTCAGTAAAAGTAGAAGCAAAACTCTTAAAAGTGTGTAAAAAGAAACCAGGAAAGTCCCACTGAGATGAGGAATCTCTTTTTCAGGGGAGTCCTGGTCCCAGAGGGGAACCTATTGTACATGCTTTTAGTGGTAGGGGAAACCGGAGTACCCGGAGGAAACCTACGCAGACACGGGGAGAACATGCAATCTCCACACAGAAAGGCCCCGTCCAGGTCGGAATTGAAACCGTGAAGCACGTGCGCTAACCGCTGCGCCACCGTGTCGCCCAGATTGAAGTGAAAAGGTATCCAGTGTCATTTACAGTCATTTCATTTCATTAACTGTAATATTTTGCCATATTGTTTTTACAGACTAATGTTCTGAACTTGAGGAATGGTGGCTGTATAAACCTGTACTTTTGATTGTAGTACCTTCTATAAACCACTAGGAGCGCATGAGTTTAGGCTTATAGATGCTTCATTTATAAACATTTGTTCCTCTTTTGTTTGAACTAAATGTCGTCTGAAATGTTAAATAAAATTGTAGCATTATCGGGAACAGAGCTAAATATTAAGGTGATTTTTCAGTATAGTTTTGCCTTAAAGTTGAGGTTTTTCAGTGTCTGTACATATTAAGTTGGTTTTCTGTTTCTTTTTAAGTTGAAGTAAAGCGGCCAGTATCTACATATTAAGTTTTCTGTCAGCAAATTGTATCAAATCAAATTATTATTTAAATTAAATTTGACTTTAAAATATCAGTCTGTTAAACATTAAAAGATAAGTTGGATATAAAGAATTTAATTGTAGGTTAAACCAAATCCCTCTCCATATCTGCGGGGATTTACTCCAAACATGTATGTTTTATATAAACTACAGCACAAGGTAGTGTTGTAACCATGTATTTGTACAGGCTGATACTATTGTGTAATGTCCTTCCAGTGAAAATATTCCAACCATAAATGGTAAATACCAAAACAGTGTTATGTGGCAAGACACCCCTCCTGGAACCGCCACCTTAACGTGGTGGAGGGGTTTGAGCGCCCGAATGATCCTGGAGCTCTGTTGTCGGGGGCTTCGTGCCCCTGGTGGGGTCTCCCATGGTAAACAGGTCCTAGGTGACGGGTCAGACAAAGAGCGGTTCAGAAGCCCCTTATGAGAGACCAACAGGCCCGGGTAGAACCATGAGGCCGTCCTTCTGTGGACCCACCACCTACAGGGGGCGCCATAGGGGCTGGTGCAGCTCCAACAGCTGCCCCCACGACCCGGCAACGGACAAGTGGAAGAAAATGGATGGATGTGGCAAGACACATTTCCCTGTAGGACAATGAAGTTGAACCTGATCTAACCTAAGCCCTGCTCTCTGTCCCTAAGGCTTTGGACTTGGGGCATCTTTGATCATCTAGACTTATCCCACGTTACTACCACTCCTTTTCCTCTAAACCTTTTGTCTTTGAGGGCGCGATAATGTCTTCCCCGTCCCATCCCTTCAGCGGGACGGTGGAGTGTGTCCGCGTGAGTTATGGGAGCCGACGGGTGAAGAAGACACACTTTTTCTCCTATAAGTGCAGACCTTCAGGGCGACGGGTCGTGAAGGACGTCCATTTAAACGCATTTATTTGTCTTCATTATTTCCACGGCCGTAAGATGGCATTAGAGCATCCGGGTGGGGGGAGTCGGGACAGGGGGGGCGTGACTTTCCGTGGAGGTCATAAGACACTGTTCTTATATCCAGACTCTGAAGGCGGGTCAGAAGGGGAAAGTTGTTCCTACGGGAAGTGCATCGGTGACAGAAAACACGATGTTTTGCTCAAAAGTTTCCTGTTGTGTACACTTTGGTTTTGAATCTAAATATTCAGCGACAGAAGTACTGTGTTCCAGGCGCGTGTCAAATGAATTCATATCGAGGAGCGTGAACATATGTAGTCTGGCATGTAATCCACTTACAGACAGGCGGGGGGATTAGAAGGAGCACGTTAAATCCCTATAATGGAAGCCGACGCCATAACTCGTGTTTCATAATTCACGCCGTCTTTCATCACAAGTGTATGGAACGCCGGCGAGCGGAGGGACATTACGGTGGTGAAGTGTGGATGTTTAGAGCGTTCTCGTGAGCCGCGGTTTTGTGCGAGAAGGCCACGGCTCGGATTTATGGACCGGCCGCGGAACATAAAGATGGCGGAGACGGATTGGACAAGGGAACAACACATGGCTCATGTAGCAGAGATGTTCAAATATCGTCCACCATGTGACCTCCGTGTGGCTTCTGGCAAACAGGACTTCTTATGGTTTTCTTTTAAAAAGGCCACTCTTCCATAAAGGCCAGATTTAGTGCTGGGCGATATGGAAAAAACGTATATCACGATATGGATTATTTTATATCACGATAACGATATATATCACGATATACCATAATATAGTCAGTTTTCAGTTATTCTTTCAAAAGTTTAACAAAAATATCTTACTTACTTTTTTTTTACTTTATTTTGAAGCAGTGGTTTCGCTATGGATAATTTATATCGCCTGTATTGTTTATGTCAGGAAAAATGTGAGACAGCAGGATAAATGGGCTAAACACGATCTGAACATCTGAGTCCTGACACCAATTTAACAACAGAAATGTGTAAACTCGTGCGTAGAGAACGACTTATTCAGAGCATCATCTGCTCCTCAATATCAAGGCTCATAATTACACTAATACAAATGTAAATTGGAGCTTATATCTCAATTTTAACGTAATGTTTAAGAAACAGTGGGCGAGCAGTTTGCATTGTACGTCTTTAGCTGCTCTACGCGCTGCCCGATCCGTCTCTTACCTCCTTACGCCTCTCCTCTCTTCTCTCGTGTGTTTAATCCAGATCCATGCACTATCAAAGCGCATTGAGTGGCCTTGTGTACGAAATGCGCGGTATAAATAAAGTTGCCTTGCCTATCAGTCAGCTCCGTTGTGAGATCCATCACTAAAAAGCTGTTTATTTGCCGTACCTGAAGCAGAGTGAAACCACGCGGTGTTTAACAGGGAAGTAGCTGAGAGAGAGCCCCGCGCGCTCAGAGACGGATCAGCGCTGCGTCAAAGCTAAACATATTACGCAAATGACGGAGAATTTTCGGTTAATGTAACCTCTGTTATGAAGTGACATTTAACTCAGAAATAAACATGAGTGTTGTAGTAGGGGTGTACGTCCATTAGATGTCGCCGTTGCGACAGCAGGTGTGGCGGGCGGCGGACAGCAATATCGTAAAGCAGGTGTAAAGACGGAGTTTCTTTGCGAAAAAGTTCTTTTTTATTCTTGTTTATAATCACTTAATATAAACTTAGAGAATGCATAGTGACAAGAAAACACTAATACATTCTTTGTGGCCTATTTAATGTAATATTTGCTTTAATAATTGATGAAATTAGGTTAGAAACGATATAAACGATAGAAGAGAAATGCCACGATAGACACTTTTCTATCGTCACCACGATATCTATCGTCATATCGCCCAGCACTAGCCAGATTTGTGCAGTGTACGACTAATAGTAGTTCTCTGGACAGTTTCCCCCACCTGAGCTGTAGCTCTCTGCAGTTCATCCAGGGTCATCATAGGCTTCTTGGTACCAGCTCTGGTCAGTGCTCTTCTTGTTCGGTCAGTAAGTTTAGGAGGACGGCCGGGTCTTGGTAGGTTTGCAGTGATGCCACAGTCTTTCCATTCCTGGCTGTACTTTGAGAGATGTTCAAAGCTTTGGAAATCTTTCTATAACCTAAACCAGCTTCATACTTCTCAACTTTATCCCGGACCTGTCTGGTGTGTTCTTGGACTTCATGATGCTGTCTGCCCCCCAATAGTCTCAGAACAGACCTCTGAGACCATCACAGATCAGCTGTATTTGAACTGACATTAGATTACACACAGGTAGACTCGATTTAGTCATTAGAGCAACATGTGATCATTCAGAAATCTTCATTCAACTTCTGAAGGCAGTTTGTTTGCACTAAAAGGAAAAGTACTTATGCAACCCACTGTACCTGGTTTTGCTACCAGAAAAGCAATTTTCGAGATTAGCGCAGAGATTCGAGAAAACAGAATCTGCTCATTTAGTATTATCAAGAAAGACGGAGAAAAATCACAAGGAAGTGCAGAAAACGAGTGAAATATGTGTTTCAATTGTTTTATTGTTGTTTATTATTAAATTGTTATTCATGAAATGTTAGTGAAAGTCGCCTGTCAGTAGCTGCTTGGATCTGAGACTTTTATTCACATCTTACTCTTTTTATCCAGTATTTCATGGTGACATTTTATTCATGATTTTATTCACTTCCCGAGCCGATTGGATCGCCGGTCTCGAACAGCAGTGACCACCTCCTCCCACCGCAGGCTGCTCAAAGCTGCCATACTTAGGCGCTCCGGGGGAGGGCTTCCTCCTGCTTTGGCTAGGGGGGGGGGGGGGGGGGGGGGGGGGGATCTCTTGGCCCTGTCATGGCGCAGAGTCCTCCTGTCTGCCCCGTCGCCGCTGCTCTCGCTCAGCCTCAGCCGGGCCCTGCTCTGGCGCCATGTACGGTCGCCCTGGTGCAATCGTGAGCTTTGTTCTGTCTACTTTGTGTACGTTAATTGCGTGTCGGCGTGCTCTTACACCCGTTACGAGCCACTGAACATCAGGTCTACGTACTTACTACCAGTTTTTTTTTATCGTCATCTGCGCATTTGGTCCATTTGGGTTAGAGCGGGTTAAAGGCGCATCTCCGGAGGTTCGCCATGGAACTTCACAACAGTCGTATAACAAAACGTCAGGCGTGCTCTAGGATTTGCATCTTATCATGGCCGTCCTCACTGCAGTGTGAAACTATTGGAACAAAAGCATAGCCAACCATTTATTTAAAAAACAGTTAGCCAATGCTAACAGTAAAAAATCCAAGTGAATCCTTAAAGAGTAAAAAATCTTACCCCAATACCCCTCATGTACCATAATATTTAGCAGAAAGCCTGCTTTTCTTTATAAATAATCATCACTCAAGTATAAGTCAATGACCGAACAGCTCACAGGAGAACCATTCATTGTACAATTTATCCAAAAGTTCTATGACTGAGCCTAAATGTTGCTATTGCTCCACCTCCGCTCTACAGTGACGGAGCCTGTGATTATCAGAAACATATAGAGCTAAAAGAGTGACATGTTTGTTGTTTCAAAAGTAAAACTATAAAATGTTCCTTTTTAAAGTGGCTAGGACAATTCTCATCTTCTGAATTGCACTAGAATGCAGGAAAATAAACCTTACCCCAACCCCCACTTTAAAGGAACAGGCCCCCGTTTTTCCATACTGAGACATGTTCTTACCTGAGCTTAGACGAGTTGATGCGTACCTGTCTGGTCATTACACGTGCGCTCAGTCACGCAAAAAGACCAAAGATGTTGTTAGCATTTAGCCTCTCCCTCCTCCTCTCCTCTATGGGGCCAAACGGGGGTGAAGTTAGAAGCGAACAAGCTCTTCCACGTTTGCCCCTATTTTAATACGGTTATGTAAGTAGTTACACGATCCAAATATAGTTACACAAAATTAAACATGTCTATTTTCTAAGTGGATAAAAAGGGGTACTATATTGTAAGGCAGAGGTTGGCAAATTGGCTTGGCTTCGGGCCAATATTTTTTTACGCCGATAGATGGCGGGCCAGCCGTCAATTGATTAAAAAAAATGGATGTATTCATGCATGGATATTCAATACTAGATAACCCCAAACTATACATATTTTTTGTTTAAAAATTAAATATTGTTTGAAACGGACTCCCAGGGTCTGTCCGATGTTCGTGGGTTACACAGCACTAGCAAAAAATAAAGTTAGCATCACAAACATGTCGCTTTCCAAAGGACAAAACAGAAAAGTGAACAGTGAAACCAGGAGTTTCAGGGAGGAAAGGCGACAAACATATGGTTTCACCGGGATATGTGAATGCCAAACTCTCTGCCTCATCTGCAACGAGGTCATCTCCGTTTGCAAAGAGTACAATATTCAGCGACATCACGAAACAAAACCTGGCGTCAAGGCGTCTCAAAGTCAATGCTCTCTATGACAGTTATATCCGGAGCAGCAGGTCCTAGTTCGAGGCCTGACCACCCAGGAAAAGGTTTCCAGTGCCTCGCTTAAAGCGTCCTGGATTTCGGCCTGGTGTTACGCCGAAAAATGCACCCCCTCTTACAGATGAAACAACGTCAGGAAGGTTTCTAGGACTGTCTCTTCACAATTATAGCCCATTTGTGTATTTATGTATGTAAGACTGAATAACCATAAATCATTTAACCAGAAGAGATCGTTTAAAAAAATGTCATTAAAAGTCAGGGATATTTTTTGGCTGAGCGTGTGATATGAGGAGTGTGAGAGCGTGTGATATGAGGAGTATGGCGCGAGAGCGTGTGATATGAGGAGTGTGGCGTGAGAGCGTGTGATATGAGGAGTGTGGCGTGAGAGCGTGTGATATGAGGAGTGTGGCGCGAGCGCGTGTGATATGAGGAGTGTGGCGCGAGCGCGTGTGATATGAGGAGTGTGGCGCGAGCGCGTGTGATATGAGGAGTGTGGCGCGAGCGCGTGTGATATGAGGAGTGTGGCGCGAGCGCGTGTGATATGAGGAGTGTGGCGTGAGAGCGTGTGATATGAGGAGTGTGAGAGCGTGTGATATGAGGAGTATGGCGCGAGAGCGTGTGATATGAGGAGTGTGGCGTGAGAGCGTGTGATATGAGGAGTGTGGCGTGAGAGCGTGTGATATGAGGAGTGTGGCGCGAGCGCGTGTGATATGAGGAGTGTGGCGCGAGCGCGTGTGATATGAGGAGTGTGGCGCGAGCGCGTGTGATATGAGGAGTGTGGCGCGAGCGCGTGTGATATGAGGAGTGTGGCGCGAGCGCGTGTGATATGAGGAGTGTGAGAGCGTGTGATATGAGGAGTGTGGCGCAAGCGCGTGTGATATGAGGAGTGTGAGAGCGTGTGATATGTGGAGTGTGGCGTGAGAGCGTGTGATATGAGGAGTGTGGCGTGAGAGCGTGTGATATGAGGAGTGTGGCGCGAGCGCGTGTGATATGAGGAGTGTGGCGCGAGCGCGTGTGATATGAGGAGTGTGGCGAGAGCGCGTGTGATATGAGGAGTGTGGCGTGAGAGCGTGTGATATGAGGAGTGTGGCGCGAGCGCGTGTGATATGAGGAGTGTGGCGCGAGCGCGTGTGATATGAGGAGTGTGGCGCGAGCGCGTGTGATATGAGGAGTGTGGCGCGAGCGCGTGTGATATGAGGAGTGTGAGAGCGTGTGATATGAGGAGTGTGGCGCAAGCGCGTGTGATATGAGGAGTGTGAGAGCGTGTGATATGTGGAGTGTGGCGTGAGAGCGTGTGATATGAGGAGTGTGGCGTGAGAGCGTGTGATATGAGGAGTGTGGCGCGAGCGCGTGTGATATGAGGAGTGTGGCGCGAGCGCGTGTGATATGAGGAGTGTGGCGAGAGCGCGTGTGATATGAGGAGTGTGGCGTGAGAGCGTGTGATATGAGGAGTGTGGCGCGAGCGCGTGTGATATGAGGAGTGTGGCGCGAGCGCGTGTGATATGAGGAGTGTGGCGCGAGCGCGTGTGATATGAGGAGTGTGGCGCGAGCGCGTGTGATATGAGGAGTGTGAGAGCGTGTGATATGAGGAGTGTGGCGCAAGCGCGTGTGATATGAGGAGTGTGAGAGCGTGTGATATGTGGAGTGTGGCGTGAGAGCGTGTGATATGAGGAGTGTGGCGTGAGAGCGTGTGATATGAGGAGTGTGGCGCGAGCGCGTGTGATATGAGGAGTGTGGCGCGAGCGCGTGTGATATGAGGAGTGTGGCGAGAGCGCGTGTGATATGTGGAGTGTGGCGCGAGCGCGTGTGATATGTGGAGTGTGGCGTGAGAGCGTGTGATATGAGGAGTGTGGCGCAAGCGCGTGTGATATGAGGAGTGTGAGAGCGTGTGATATGAGGAGTGTGGCGTGTGATATCAGGAGTGTGGCGCAAGCGCGTGTGATATGAGGAGTGTGAGAGCGTGTGATATGTGGAGTGTGGCGTGAGAGCGTGTGATATGAGGAGTGTGGCGTGAGAGCGTGTGATATGAGGAGTGTGGCGCGAGCGCGTGTGATATGAGGAGTGTGGCGCGAGCGCGTGTGATATGAGGAGTGTGGCGAGAGCGCGTGTGATATGTGGAGTGTGGCGCGAGCGCGTGTGATATGTGGAGTGTGGCGTGAGAGCGTGTGATATGAGGAGTGTGGCGTGAGAGCGTGTGATATGAGGAGTGTGGCGCGAGCGCGTGTGATATGAGGAGTGTGGCGCGAGAGCGTGTGATATGAGGAGTGTGGCGCGAGCTCGTGTGATATGAGGAGTGTGGCGCGAGCGCGTGTGATATGAGGAGTGTGGCGCGAGCGCGTGTGATATGAGGAGTGTGGCGCGTGTGATATGAGGAGTGTGGCGCGAGCGCGTGTGATATGAGGAGTGTGGCGTGAGAGCGTGTGATATGAGGAGTGTGGCGCAAGCGCGTGTGATATGAGGAGTGTGAGAGCGTGTGATATGAGGAGTGTGGCGTGTGATATGAGGAGTGTGGCGCAAGCGCGTGTGATATGAGGAGTGTGAGAGCGTGTGATATGTGGAGTGTGGCGCGAGCGCGTGTGATATGTGGAGTGTGGAGTGAGAGCGTGTGATATGAGGAGTGTGGCGTGAGAGCGTGTGATATGAGGAGTGTGGCGCGAGCGCGTGTGATATGAGGAGTGTGGCGCGAGAGCGTGTGATATGAGGAGTGTGGCGCGAGCTCGTGTGATATGAGGAGTGTGGCGCGAGCTCGTGTGATATGAGGAGTGTGGCGCGAGCGCGTGTGATATGAGGAGTGTGGCGTGAGAGCGTGTGATATGAGGAGTGTGGCGCAAGCGCCTGTGATATGAGGAGTGTGAGAGCGTGTGATATGAGGAGTGTGGCGTGAGAGCGTGTGATATGAGGAGTGTGGCGCAAGCGCGTGTGATATGAGGAGTGTGAGAGCGTGTGGAGTGTGGCGTGAGAGCGTGTGATATGAGGAGTGTGGCGCGAGCGCGTGTGATATGAGGAGTGTGGCGCGAGCGCGTGTGATATGAGGAGTGTGGCGCGAGCGCGTGTGATATGAGGAGTGTGGCGAGAGCGCGTGTGATATGTGGAGTGTGGCGCGAGCGCGTGTGATATGTGGAGTGTGGCGTGAGAGCGTGTGATATGAGGAGTGTGGCGTGAGAGCGTGTGATATGAGGAGTGTGGCGCAAGCGCGTGTGATATGAGGAGTGTGAGAGCGTGTGATATGTGGAGTGTGGCGTGAGAGCGTGTGATATGAGGAGTGTGGCGTGAGAGCGTGTGATATGAGGAGTGTGGCGTGAGAGCGTGTGATATGAGGAGTGTGGCGCGAGCGCGTGTGATATGAGGAGTGTGGCGTGAGCGCGTGTGATATGAGGAGTGTGGCGAGAGCGCGTGTGATATGTGGAGTGTGGCGCGAGCGCGTGTGATATGAGGAGTGTGGCGTGAGAGCGTGTGATATGAGGAGTGTGGCGCGAGCGCGTGTGATATGAGGAGTGTGGCGCGAGAGCGTGTGATATGACGAGTGTGGCGCGAGCGCGTGTGATATGAGGAGTGTGGCGTGAGAGCGTGTGATATGAGGAGTGTGAGAGCGTGTGATATGAGGAGTGTGGCGTGAGAGCGTGTGATATGAGGAGTGTGAGAGCGTGTGATATGAGGAGTGTGGCGCGAGCGCGTGTGATATGAGGAGTGTGAGAGCATGTGATATGAGGAGTGTGAGAGCGTGTGATATGAGGAGTGTGGTGTGAGAGCGTGTGATATGAGGAGTGTGGCGCGAGAGCGTGTGATATGTGGAGTGTGGCGTGAGAGCGTGTGATATGAGGAGTGTGGCGTGAGAGCGTGTGATATGAGGAGTGTGAGAGCGTGTGATTTGAGGAGTGTGGCGCGAGCGCGTGTGATATGAGGAGTGTGAGAGCATGTGATATGAGGAGTGTGAGAGCGTGTGATATGAGGAGTGTGGCGTGAGAGCGTGTGATATGAGGAGTGTGGCGCGAGAGCGTGTGATATGTGGCGTGAGAGCGTGTGATATGAGGAGTGTGGCGTGAGAGAGTGTGATATGAGGAGTGTGGCGCGAGCGCGTGTGATATGAGGAGTGTGGCACGAGCGCGTGTGATATGAGGAGTGTGGCGCGAGCGCGTGTGATATGAGGAGTGTGGCGCGAGCGCGTGTGATATGAGGAGTGTGGTGTGAGAGCGTGTGATATGAGGAGTGTGAGAGCGTGTGATATGAGGAGTGTGGCGTGAGAGCGTGTGATATGAGTGTGAGAGCGTGTGATATGAGGAGTGTGGCGCGAGCGCGTGTGATATGAGGAGTGTGAGAGCATGTGATATGAGGAGTGTGAGAGCGTGTGATATGAGGAGTGTGGCGTGAGAGCGTGTGATATGAGGAGTGTGAGAGCGTGTGATATGAGGAGTGTGGCGTGAGAGCGTGTGATATGAGGAGTGTGAGAGCGTGTGATATGAGGAGTGTGGCGCGAGCGCGTGTGATATGAGGAGTGTGAGAGCATGTGATATGAGGAGTGTGAGAGCGTGTGATATGAGGAGTGTGGCGTGAGAGCGTGTGATATGAGGAGTGTGGCGCGAGCGCGTGTGATATGAGGAGTGTGGCGTGAGCGCGTGTGATATGAGGAGTGTGGCGCGAGAGCGTGTGATATGAGGAGTGTGGCGCGAGAGCGTGTGATATGAGGAGTGTGGCGTGAGAGCGTGTGATATGAGGAGTGTGGCGTGAGAGCGTGTGATATGAGGAGTGTGGCGTGAGAGCGTGTGATATGAGGAGTGTGGCGCGAGAGCGTGTTAAGGCACTCATGCGTGTGTCTGAGTTAAAGTATGAGGATCGGGACAAACCACAATTGAATCTAGAAGTTAGGCTTCTTAGAGTTAAAATGCAACAGTGGAATGGTGTTGTGCCAAAATTGAACCCCCGGGCCGGACGTTGCCGACCACTGTTGTAAGACGTATTAACACCTTAAGAGCACTTCGACGTCCGTGCAGTAAAGCGTATCTTCACTTTACTGCGCGGACTTAGAAAATCGACATGTTTACTTTTGTGTGACTACTTGGACCGTGTAACTACTCACGTAACCGTATTTAAATAGGGGAAAACGTGGAGGAGCTCGGTCGCTTCTAACTTCACCCCTTTTTGGCCCCATATAGGAGAGGAGGAGAGGCTAAACGCTAACAACATCTTTATCTTTGGTCTTTTTGCGTGACTGAGCGCACGCACAAAGACCAGACAGGTACCCATCAACTCGTCTGAGCTCAGGTAAGAATATATCTCAGTCTGGAAAAAACGTTGGCCTGTTCCTTTAATGTATGGAGACACTGGAGGACCACGTTATAGAAATGTATTAATGATGACATATCAGACTGCCGTGTGTGACAGGGATTTACCAGTTCTTTTTGCTCAGTGATATTCTACGGCAGCTGCACAGGACCATGCCGCTCGACTCTCACCTTTTTCACCATGCCCGAGTTTAGAATGAAAACTACTCCTGATCTACTGACTTAAGATAACCCATATAACGAGAAAACTAACTGCTCCTCGGCCCAAATCCTCTGCTTGTACCATTTTGTAGCTCTGTTCTTTTTGTAAAACAGTGAAAGTGGACTATTGACTTCTTGTCAGTTCTGGTCGGAATGGAGTGCTTCATGTGCCCTTAGCATTTATCTGCTCCCACCTCTGGACATCTATATTTCGAGAGGCCATTGGAAAGTATTTCTAGAGTCTGATGGTTGTTGATGCAGCGTTTTCAGAAAGGCACCGTGGGACATGACCGCAGACCGAAGCATGTTTTCCGATTTACCTCCTGGCGTCGGCGCTTTCCATGGTGAGACTGGTATATATTCTGCAGAGTCAAAATATCCTGCTCCTTTGCGGTTCCAGTCATTCATTTGCTATTTGTAAAATTGAAATGCAAAGTAACCCTTGAAGAGCGAGATTCAGAAGAAAACGAATAATAATAATAATGCATTGGTTTCTATATAGCGCTTTCCTGGACCCCCAATAACATTGCATTATTCATTCACGCCATACTTGGTGGTGGTAAGCTACTATTGTGGCCACAAATGCCCTGGGGTAGACTGACAGAAGTGAGGCAATCAATCAGTCACTCACTCAGTCCATTCAGGCTCCCTGCTGAGGGATCCGGCAGAGCAAAGGTGGGACGTTACATTTATGTGGAACTTCAGTTTTTTGTTATGGACCAGATCAAGGGCCGGGCGCGGTGCTCGTGCCACTTCTGTTGCTGTAAAGAAATGTAAAAGAGCGTCGGACCTACACCGGGTGGTCCTGTGGTGTCGGGTTCTGAGCCGTGTGAATAGACTACGATGGAAGAGGTGAACTAGCACTTTGTTTACCGCTCTGATCTTTCTTTTTACCCTTAATGTGCCGTTTATTGTTTCTGTATATCAATAGTAGTTGTGATTGTATATCTGCTCAGGATGGCACGTTGGGTCAGGTTCATTGTACTTTTCATAGAGGATTTAGTGGACGCCTTGCTGACCAATTGCTGCACAGACATGTCTCTTATCTGTGTATTTGTTTAAAGTAGCTCAATACTTGCTCATACCTAGCTCATAACAGAATTTAAACCACGATCTATTGAGCCACAACAATATTACGATCAATGAGATTATTTAAGATATTTTAATGTCATAGGAACTAACACTAAAGCTAAAAACTGAAACTTTAAGTAAAACTTTGTTTGAAACAATAAACATATACAAATCCATCCATCCATTTTCTTCCACTTGTCCGTTGCCGGGTCGTGGGGGCAGCTGTTGGAGCTGCACCAGCCCCTATGGCTCCTCCTGCAGGTGATGGGTCCACAGAAGGACGGCCTCATGGTTCTAACCGGGCCTGTTGGTCTCTCATAAGGGGCTTCTGAACCGCTCTTTGTCTGACCCGTCACCTAGGACCTGTTTGCCATGGGAGACCCTACCAGGGCCACGAAGCCCCCAACAACAGAGCTCCCAGGATCATTCGGGCGCTCAAACCCACCATGTTAAGGTGGCGGTTCCAGGAGAGGTCTGTCATTTATAGAGGATATAAAAGACCAAACTTACTCTGTACAATGTTTATTTTATGACGTTTTGTTGTTGAGACGGAGATTTCTCCGAAAGTAGCTACAACATCGCTCCATAAAGCCGGCTTTCACACATGCATTCATTCACAAATATATGGTCATTTACATTACATTTAACATCAAATTCTCAGCCAACAATAAATGACAGAAAACGTGCAATACATTTCCCCCTCATATTTGATATCACAGACTCATTTTCAGCGTCTCGCCTTAACACAAACATAACGTTTGGGTGACTGGTCATTTTTTGCTACAATGCCATTAACTGGAATCCTTTTGGGTTTGGAGAGAAAGCATTGGCCGTTATTCTGATCATATCACAACTTCTCTTCCCTCGGGCCGGCGCTGGTTGTTTTATGGCCGGTACCGCCTCCGCTCAGTCAGTATCATGAGGCCCGACGCGTAACGTTTACCGTCCCGGGAAAACAAGAGGCAAAGGAGGATAAAGCCGGTCGTCGCTAAAGCTAATACGTCCTGGGGAGAGATGGGGAGATGGCGCGATGAGAAGAGGAGGCAGAGAAGCAGAGGAGGAGACGGCGCGATGGGGAGATATTGCGGAGAGGAAAGGAGAGATGCGGGGGAAGAGATAAGGACAGGTCCGGGAAAAGATGGAGGAACTGCGACACTCCGTTATGTTTAAACCGGGGGGGGGGGGGGGGGGGCATGTTGGGAAATGCCTGACGAAGTAGCATGCTTTCTAGAGCAATGTTTCCCCAAACTTTGCAGAGGGTTTTGGAATTATTTCAAGATGTAAAGAAAAACAGCCGTTTTTCCTGTGTTGTCGTTGTACACCATAAAATAGTATCGCTACGACGGAGGTTACTTTTTCCCTATTTAACATTACCTTTAATTGACAACACCGCGTATTCAAACTGGAGGAGGAGTTGAGAACCGTCAAAATCTACTCTACGTATAACTAATAAAAATACATACCAGGAATTGATGACACCTCAAGGAGTTAAAATTAGAAGTTTTATTCCCTTAACATGTCATCTTAATACAGAATTCTGTCTTCCCCAGTTCCCTATCAAATGTGAGTCTGCCAGCCGCCCTGCCAATGGGCAGACTGGTTCATCCTGGGGAAACACAGTATTTTTCACATTCCAGTGTTTACAAGATTTATGAGTCTAAGACCACATGTAGTGTTTTCATCGTTCCCATTGGCTCCCACAGCTGTGCATTCAGCTCCACCTTGGTCTCCCTTGTAATTTGACCCTTTCTGTCCAAGTGGCCAGTGGACCGGGTGGGGGTTGCTGTGTCTTTTAATCTTTCCTTGAAACAAAGGACTGGGGAAACCACACCTTACTGCACTGAATGACAACTTTTGGTTAGTTTGCTAAATAGCCAAAGGAACAAAACATCGTATAAAAATATTATATCTCTTCAGACCCCCTTCTGAGCTCCCAGAAAGGAGGTCATTAAAACCATAATATTTTCAAGTTCACAAAAGTACAGCCTGTATCAAAAATCACAGTACAATTTCACATATTATAACACCAAAAAAACATGTTCACTTTATGTAGGGCATACTCAACCAGCCGCTGAGTGGTTTCAAAATCATCTCTCTCTTCCCATGTGTAACTTCCGCTTACTAATCTTTCCAGGCGGAACTTAGCTGGTTTTTATTCCGTGTCAACGATACATGTCAACTTTTACGTCCCCCTGGGACCGTCTCTGACACAAAAATAAACATTCCTGCACACAAAACACAGCAAGCGCAACAACACCGAACAGTGTTGTTTAGATATTATCTCCACCACAATATTCTCCATCACAGCCTTGTCGGGGGTCGTTCCATTCATATTTCAAAGCCTGCCGTACTCTTTCCAAGTACAGGCTGGGACCACCCCCTTCTGGCGTTTCCCTTGTCCCGAGCTCCGTGTCCCCCTGGGACGCATCACCCATCGTATAGATGCCCCCAGTGGAACCCAGAGCCCTGGAGACCATGCTGCGAATGAGAGACACAACACAATAAAACAAAACACAACAAAACAAGAGTATTACACCTATAAGAATACCCACCTTTTGAAGGATATGGATCCAGGAACCGGAATTCAACCAATTTAGCCAGGTCCACTGAGGACCCTGGTCTTCTTGAGACGCGAGGAAGTCTTTGAGTTCCTTTACTTTATTTTTAATGGCTGTCCAATTGCCAGTGTCGTTGGGAATATATGTACAGCAGTGATCAAGGCCAACTGCTGCGCACATACCACCCTGTTCAGCGTACAGGGCGTCTAACGCCACTCTATTTTGCATAGCCACAACAGCCACTGCCTTAAGTTCTGTACTCCGTTCCATTTGGTCCAAGATGTCGCCTATTACCTCAGTTAGGTCCTCCAGGATCCACCATACCTCATTTAGACGCTGCATGGAGGACGCCACACCGATCATAGGGATCAGCGTGGCGATAAATCCTTTCCCATCTCCGAACAGGGGCTTACGGCCGCCGTCATCAGAGAAAGGTACGTATGATTGACCGAGGGTACGGTTTCCCACCTGCAGAGTTGAGTTGGTAATCATGGCCGTGTGCTTAGCTAATTTTACCCATTTATTCTCTCCTGGTGTATGACCCCCCATATTGAAAGACCGTCGCTTCCTAGATCCATCTCCCTCTGTGGAAACAGACATGTTAGATACATCATAAATCACAGGTTTCAAAACAGCGTATTTTGTTCCTTCTTTGTTTTCCCATGTTTTTATATATTTTTTTTTTTTCTGTACAATGGGTGATCCAGTCTAGGGTGTGTTGGTCCGACACTGCTTCTCTCATTTTCACCAACATTGTACCTGCATTGTTGCAGTAGATGGCCAGATTTTCTCCAGGTGTTTTACCTACGTCTTTGTATACCTTGTAGAGGGCCAATTTCAATTCTTTGATAGGGTGTCCTCTGACCCGTCCCTCACCACTATGTGGATCGTCTATTTTTAATACTGTTGGTATGATGAGCAAGCAAAGAGCAAGTGTCAGGCCCCACACCCCGTATGGACACCTTAAAGGTCCTGGTTTTAAAACCCAGGCCTTAAGTCCATATTTGTTAGTCTTTTTTATGTCTTTGTGACCGTCTGGGTTGGGGTTGGTGTCCCCCACCCCCTTCAGTGGGGCTGTTAGACCCACTACCATATTCGTCAGGATGTGTCAACCGTCTGGGATGCGTATGAGTCCAATGTCAGCCTGTTTTCTCAGAACAGGGCTTCAAGTGTGACCAGTGGTACCAGTTGTCACGCCCCTCGACCTCAACTGCAGAGTCACTTCAAAAGGTCCTAAGTATCTGGGAGCGTCCAACAGGTCCTGGTGTTTTTAATGTAGACCCTCGATGGTAAGTCCGCTCAGGCAAGGTCGCTGAGTTAGACTTAGGCGGGCACCCGGGCATGGCCATTTTTATGCTCTTCCGCTGATAACAAGGTCGCAGCCGCCACGTCCACATCCACCAGTCCATGAAGGGTTATTAACTGGGGGTAAAAAGTGGAGCCGGACGCCCCGCTCTGTACATATGGAGGAGGGGCCGATGGGGCCAAAGCGGGAGCTCCTCCGCTCGGGAGGGGCTCTCGAATTCCTCCCCGTATTGATTCTGTCAGGTCGTTGTCTCGGTTCATGCTCCCTCGGCGTCCGCTATATTTTCTACCTCATTATGCTGTGGTCAACTTTGATTATTGTAAGGCGCTTTAGAAATAAAACTTGATTGATTAATTTGGGTCAAAAACTCTCACAATGACGACCACTCACAAGCACCCACCGAGACAAGGAACCAACAGAGATCTGTAACAGAAACACAAAAGAACAGACGAAAATTACAAAAACAAAAATTCTCATCAGGGCCGCTCACCGTTAGAACGACCATGCCAGCTAATCTTGCAAATTATGGCTGGACTCAAAAACCTATTTAACTTAATTTATCTGTTGGAATGCTAGGGTCAATTTTATCTGGAAAATTCAGAAATTCAGGTTTCATTAATCTACAGAGAAAAACTCTCTTTTAGCTTCATGTTTTCCCACATTTGCCGCAGATTCTGTGTGCACTTCAGAATCACAGCAAACGTCAAAAACAGAGTATTATAAATGTATTTACCTATCTGAAACCGAAATCTTAGTTGGCCATAACATTTGTCAATTCGTCACTTTATGTCTTCGTTTGTTTATCTTTTAGATATATTTGTCTCAGTTCTTTCCCATGCCAAAATAAACCAAATTATAATAATTTTCCCATATAATTAACACCCCCTCTTGGACTGAGGAAAACTCAGTCCAATAAAGAGTCATGTAACATGCATAAACAAGTGAAACCTCTATCCTTGTACAGGAAACACAACAAACCAACTCAAATTTCACTGGAGATTAATACCTCCGGCACCTACATAACACAAAGCAAACAATAGCAAAATAACAAATGTCAGGTTCAGTCCAGGGAGGTTGAAGGCGGGTTTAAATGGGTCGACAGGGCGAGTGAGAGGTGTGACATCACTCGTCTGGTTTGCGACCTGGACAGCATGTGAGGTCCTGGGAGTGGCCTCAAAAGGGATCAGACCAGCACAGTTCAGTCCAATCGTGGCAGAGGACCGTCAGACAGGCTTGGGAAGGAGCTCACAGCGGCTCCCAAAGTGAGAATAACAGTCACCTCCAACCTGAGTGCATAAACTAATGAGTGTAGATGGGTGTAATAGGGATTATAACATACATTTTTAAGATCAGTGTCCACTGGATTCCCGTGGAATCAAAGAGGAGTCTGATCTCAGGCGCCAAAATGGCCTGTGTCAAGTTCATAAGAGTTTCCTCTCGATCTGCTCACGGATTGACCCCAGGAGCAGAGCAAGAGAAAGGGCCGAAGCCCAATTCATTTCAGCTTTTAGACATAATTTCAGACAATTTAGTTTTAACTTAAAGATTATCGATTCAATTTAGTAAATAAACCAGCATCAGTAGGTCCTAAAGACCATCTTTATCTGGTGCATTAAGATATTTTCAGTCAGTTCATAAACACATAATTCTCTATCATGGTGTCGTGGAATGATGTACCAAAACGGACATAAGTCCAGCACTAATGTCTATAGAGTAGGCAGACATGGATGGAGAGTACAGGACATTTTAGAAACTTCAATTTCTTACCAATCTTTTTTTGTTTCACTCACGCTTTGATCATGGAACAAATTCTGTAGCCTATTGTCCAGGAGAGAGAGCAAACGAGTTATAAACACATCATATTATTGTTCTATAGGGTGTAAACAGTACGCAGTCACACCTCGTTTGCCTAATTAATTAATTTTGTAATTTTAAAAGGACCATTCATGTCCACTAAGGTTAGCCTTAAAAGCTTCTCTACATCATATTAAAGTACAGTGATCAATGGGGGGGTGGCTTTGGCAAAGTGAATGTTTGATCCAAGGTCAAACGTCAGTTGTACAGTCCTTCAGCTCTTCCCAGGAGACATCTGCATTCAGCAACCACTGTCAGACAGCAAGGTGTTTGTCCAATCAGGGAAAAGTCACTGTTAGTCCATTCAGAGAGCACAAAACTGTTGCTCTCACTGTCATCAGCATATCACATCCGAGGAGAGAAACAGGAGTCTGAGTTGGCGTGTCAGATTCAGTCCTGTGAGCTGACTAGGCAGTGGCTTGGTGAAAGGTTTTGGGTGGTCTTCCTGTATCCACCCAGTAGATGGTGTCCGTTAATGATCACAGTCTCATAGTTGACAGATGAGTGTCGTTCACCTTTATCCACCAGCACGTCAAGAGTCTGTCCGTTCACCTTCACAGGTAACATGAATTCTGCCGTCCCATGCCTCTGAACCCAGCAGGAGCCAGTGATGAGAGTAGCATTGTTCGCATCAGCGTTGTTGTAAACGCCTCGATCCTCGAACGTTGTTGGTCATCTTTGTCTGAAACAATCCTTGGCCACAATTACCAACACCACACCCACAGGTCACTGCACATTCAAGTAAACTCATTATTACTCTTTTTTCATTATTACTTTCATTACTCGCTCCTTTAAGCTGCACCTTTAAAAGTTGCACTCATTTCTTTCAGTTCAATTTTGCTCTCGCTTCTGTTCAAGGGCGTTCTCCATATTCTCAAAATGTATTCATTAATGTATTTTGTTTTCTTAACAATAATTTGAAAATTGCATAATTGCTCCTTCATAACTTTTGGTAATGCGTCCAAAATGGCGCATAAAGATCAACTTAAACTCTAAATTAATAGTGATTTATACTGTCAATCAATGTATTCAAACTCACGACAAGTCGTCCCTGCTTCAGTTGTCATTCCACGGCGCCACCGTGTGGAGAGAGGTTCTAATTTTTTAGCAACATCTCTCAGAGCCCTAAATGCTCCGTTAATCACAGGCTTAAAAAAATAGCATTTGTCTCACACTAATTTTGGATACTTGTTCTTCAAAT
Organism: Proterorhinus semilunaris; assembly: GCA_021464625.1. Classification (NCBI taxonomy): domain Eukaryota; kingdom Metazoa; phylum Chordata; class Actinopteri; order Gobiiformes; family Gobiidae; genus Proterorhinus; species Proterorhinus semilunaris. Next base: position 3,747,756 of record CM038364.1, read on the forward strand.
GTATGCTGTGGAGACATAACTCTACCACCAGCAGAAATGTTCCTCTATAAAAACAAAACAAAATAATAACTTTTAAAACAATAACCTTTAAAACAAGAAATTTGGTCAAAAAATGTTCTTTTTTCTACTTTTTGTTTTGCAATGAGGGGCGGAGCAATTTCTCCACTTACCCTCCTACACGGATGTCTGGGCACAAAGGAAAATGGCCACTTTCCCAATGCGTCCATCACTTCCCGTTTAATCAGTCCTTTGCTGCGTCTACACAAATGCAGACACAGCAAATGCACTTTTAGTTTCACTCCGGACACACTCAGTCACTCTACAATAAAAAGAGACACAAAGAGACAACAAGACACAATAATTTCCACAAACAAAACAACAGTTAACAAAAAACCAAACAGACTAACAAGAACAACCAAAACAATTTAGTATTCTCCCCCTCCGATCAACAAAATCAGATAAGTGTATAAAAATAAAAACACGCGTTAAATAGTATAATGTGCCTAAAGTCCGATGCCTTTCAATGAAAACCCAGAGGCCTTACGGTTGCACTACAGCGATGGCGGCCAGAAACTCCGGTATTACAAAATAACAGCCAAATAACAGTACCACATGGAAAAAACTAAATGCTAAAGCTAATCCTTTGTTCTCAGAGCTAACTTAGCAACCTCGCACACCAACAGCAAACAGATCATATTGAAAACAAACCATGCACCACACTTCAATAAAATCCTACACTACTACACAGAACAGCCTTCAGTGTCCACACACCGAGCTGGGTTTAACACGTGTGGGTTTAGTACACGTTTATCAACAATACGCTGTATGCTAACGCACTAAGCTAACCATGCTGTATGCTAGCGCACTAAGCTAACGAAGCTAACGAAAGCTAACAAAGGCTAATATATAGAATTTAAGAAACCCCGTTTCTAAGGCCTTCAACCTGTTTGTTTTAGACAGATCCCAAGTCTTGTCAACGACTATTTCAACGTTTTATTTCAGACCGTGCGTCCACGGCCTTGGGGGGTCAACCTACGTGCCTTTCAGCTTTTACAGGGGTAAAAACCCCAACGCGCAGCCCGTTAATTACCCGTAATTTCAGTGTATCCCACTTTTTTTTTTGTGGTATCTAAGATATCAAATTATAACGTTCCTTTCCTTAGTTCCACCATCAATTCACAGATTACACCACACAACAGACAACTCCGTTAAAAAGTAATCTAAAATTTGGAAAAAAATGCCAATAGACTTACTTTGAGACTCACACAATAATAGGGGTCAAAAGTAGTCTTACCTTAATCTAGAATGACGTCCATGAAATCGCTGTTTGTGTGAGTGTGGAAGAAGGAACCTGGTATTTCTAACGCAGAGTGGGTTTTTTTTTCTCGAAGACCGAACCTCGTCGCGTCTCCGTTTGACGGCTCTTCAGCACCCCCTGCAGTTCTCCCGGGGTCACCACATAAAGAAAAACAGCCGTTTTTCCTGTGTTGTCGTTGTACACCATAAAATAGTATCGCTACGACGGAGGTTACTTTTTCCCTATTTAACATTACCTTTAATTGACAACACCGCGTATTCAAACTGGAGGAGGAGTTGAGAACCGTCAAAATCTACTCTACGTATAACTAATAAAAATACATACCAGGAATTGATGACACCTCAAGGAGTTAAAATTAGAAGTTTTATTCCCTTAACATGTCATCTTAATACAGAATTCTGTCTTCCCCAGTTCCCTATCAAATGTGAGTCTGCCAGCCGCCCTGCCAATGGGCAGACTGGTTCATCCTGGGGAAACACAGTATTTTTCACATTCCAGTGTTTACAAGATTTATGAGTCTAAGACCACATGTAGTGTTTTCATCGTTCCCATTGGCTCCCACAGCTGTGCATTCAGCTCCACCTTGGTCTCCCTTGTAATTTGACCCTTTCTGTCCAAGTGGCCAGTGGACCGGGTGGGGGTTGCTGTGTCTTTTAATCTTTCCTTGAAACAAAGGACTGGGGAAACCACACCTTACTGCACTGAATGACAACTTTTGGTTAGTTTGCTAAATAGCCAAAGGAACAAAACATCGTATAAAAATATTATATCTCTTCAGATGGAAGAGGAGGTACAAGAGTCGGGCTGGATACCGTTAAACGATACCAGTCTGACCCTTTTCAAATTTGTTTACCCCATTTTTTTCACTTATTTTTGCCCCATTGCACAATCGAATCGAATAAATTGCATGCAAAACTAACTTTTTGAATAAATCCGGATTTTGCAAGGATTCAAAACTGTGCATAGATTTTTCCTTAAAAAAAAAACGTGTGAAATTTGTCTCAAAAATATCCACATTCACAAAGGGGAAGAATTCACAAATGCAGATTCAAATTGGCACATGCAAAAGCGCAGATTCACAAACCAAAACATACCTTCCATTCACATATATATACGCGCAAATAATATTTTATGTGAATAAATCGAATAAATCGAGTGTATTGTGTGTGTGTGTGTTATCACTAATTCAATGCACTTTGTGAAGTGTAGGAGCACCCTTTACACAACAGGCGTTCTTTTTGTTGAAAAACAGGCGCAGCTTATATAGTATAGACTATAGTTCATGTTCATTATTGTTGATTTTAGCTGTCATTTGTCCACATATAAAATAAAGCTCAGACGTGAATTTATTGTGCTCTGATTGTATACAGTTACTGGAATCGGGCTGTTTGAGGGAGCGAGCTTTTTTGGCGACTCAGTTTTGTGGAATGGAGCATTCTGCATCGGGAAAAAAAGGATGGATAAATGAAGGCTATATATAGATATATTTGGTAACACATGAGTACTCTAACGCGTTACCGTCGTAATAAAATAGTGCAGTAACGAAACAAGCTACTTTTCCAGAGGGTCCAGAGCCTTTTAAAAGTAACGTTAGCCAACACCGAGCAGGGACCACAGTACAGCAGTGTAACTTTCACCTCCGATGGCTCTCAGTGGTGCGTCCGTTAGCGTGGGGTTAGCGAGTAGACGGGCTTGTGTCTCGCATTTGTGCAAATATGTATTCAGAACATACGCACTTTAAGCCAGTGTTTGCTCTGCCCTTAGCCACCCCCCCCCCCCCCCCCCGCCTTCTCTCTTCCCCCGCGTCAGAGGCCTCGACATCGAACCCATGTAATTAAAAGAGCATTAATAATGGCACTAATGAGAGCTGCGTGGGGGGGTGGAGTCAGACGGTTTGGGGGGGGGCTATCCGAGCACTGTCCCCACGCCCCCGCCCCGCTCGGAGAGCTTATCATTATGAGCCGTGTCGCGCCGCATTAGCATAAAGAGGGCAGTTAGCGATGCCCTTGGCCGGCCTGGATGAGAGTGAAGGCATCAGTCAATAGCAATGCTGCAGGACACGTTGGCGGGGGGGGGGGGGGGGGGGGGTCACGGGACAGAGGACAACTGCAACATGATCGGGTCAAAATCCAAATAGCGATTCTGATTGATTGCAAATGGGTGTTGTTGTTTAGGGAGCGCGTTGTTCCTTAGCAGACACACACATACTCCATCCTCTTTGGATTTACACTACATTTGTCATGGGGTGAACTCAAAGACATAAGTAAAGAAATCTATGAACACATTACACCCATTTTTCTCAAATATTGTTGACAAATCTGTGTAAATCTGTGTTAGTGAGCGCTTTAACCAGAGAATCCACCCCCCGTCACAGCTGTGGCATGAGGAAGCTGATCAGACGCATGAATATTGCACAGGAGCTTTAGGCCAGTGCTTTTTTGTCTCACGTACCCCTTGACTCCGAGTACCCCGACCTCGAGGACCCTGCCAATATTTTTACAAAATGATCAAGTAAAGTCACATGATTCAGTAAAACACTCTCAATGTGATCCCTTAAACTGAAAAACAACATTAAAATAAACTTTCCTTTGAAAGTTGTATAGAAAATCCACTCTGTTTTTTTTAATCTGAGGTCCCCTGGCTGGGAAACACTGCCGTAGGCTGTCTACAGTAAAAGGACACTCTTACTTTTGCTTGATCAGACACAAGTCAGTGCAGAGCAGCACATCTCCTTAGAGCTGATAGGATGGTGATTGTGCATGTTAGTCTGCTCCTCTTCCATGGCTTTGTGCAGTTGATTGATATTGGCAGGAACTGGAACACACAGTCGAAGACGCCGATGCAGAGCATCCTAAACATGCACAATGGGGGACTTCATCCGGTGAGTTTGCTGGCCATGCAAGAACTGGGATGTGTGGGACGTGCACAGATCCGTACATCCTTACATTACAGTCGTCACAGTGTCTCTGTGGGTTCAAAAGGACTGTGTTCGTTGTCCTGATCCACTAAGGAGATGAGCTGCACTGTGTGAGGCAGAAGGTGTCACAGCAGATACTGATTCTGATGAAGCAAAACGGAATATTTCAGTGTCCTTTTATTGTAGACAGCCTAAGGCACCTGTGCAATATTCATGTGTCTAATCAGCATCTTCATATGAGGGGGGATGGATCTGGACATATTGTTCGATAAGGTTTTATGTCACTATTGAGTTCAGCTCATGATAAGTCAGAGCAAAATCAAAAGTGTGTTTTTTTAGTTTAAGTAATTAATTCTAAAACATAAATAACTTCTCTTCCCAATAATCAGAACGCCGTGCATGAAGCTTCAAAGTCGCCTTCTGAGTGCTGTTCTCTGTAAGCTAACTCTAAACATTCTCGTTAAACGTCCGCTATAGTTTAACCCGCCGTGCGTCGGCCTGAAACACACGCGTAAGGTCGGGTGCACCTTGTTACCGTGGACGTGCTGATGCTGTCCCGTAGCCGGAGTCTGTTCTGGGCCGTGTACGGGACAGAGAGGGGAGCTAATGTCTACTGTCACCATGATGTAGAGCTTCAGCCGCTGCACTGACGGGGCCTGTATTCGCACACTGTTGCTCTGAATTCAAACAGACTCGCGCTGCCAGGAGATGAAACGTCCTCCCTGTACTTTTATAACAGCAAACATGTATAACAGCAAAGGTGAGGGAGCTGCAGATTCTGTAACGAGTACGGGAGACATGGCACTGCTCCATCGAGGTTGGATTTTGATCAAAACGCAAAGTGAGTCTGAATCTCCATCCATCCATTTTCTTCCACTTGTCCGTTGCCGGGTCGTGGGGGCAGCTGTTGGAGCTGCACCAGCCCCTATAGCGCCCCCTGCAGGTGGTGGGTCCACAGAAGGACGGCCTCATGGTTCTAACCGGGCCTGTTGGTCTCTCATAAGGGGCTTCTGAACCGCTCTTTGTCCGACCCGTCACCTAGGACCTGTTTGCCATGGGAGACCCTACCAGGGGCAGGAAGCCCCGAACAACAGAGCTCCCAGGATCATTCGGACGCCTCCACCACGTTAAGGTGGCGGTTCCAGGAGGGGAACATGCACTCATTTGAATTCAAATGTAACGTGTATAGTTTTGAGGTTGTGTTTTGTATTCATACATTGTTTTACTTGTGTGACCTGCCCCGGGACTACAGATGTAAATGAGCAGGTTTGCTATAATCTGGCACATTTACAACAAGTGTACAACTTCATGAATGTGTGTTGTCCCGATCAAATAAATAAATTGCACAATGTATAATGTGTATATTATACTGCCGTTTAACATAAAATGAGTGACTTTCGGTAATGTTTGGCATTGGAAATCATCTGAAAGGAATAAATTAATATCTTTGTTACTTGCATCCATCCATCCATTTTCTTCCGCTTTATCCGGGTCGCGGGGGCAGCAGTCTCAGCAGAGATGCCCAGACTTCCCGATCCACGCACACCTCCAGCTGTTCTGGGGGGGGACCCTGGGGCGACACCAGGCCAGCTCGGAGACATAGTCCCACCAGCGTGTCCTGAAACCTACAAGCAGACACAAGGGGAACATGCAAACTCCACGGATGGCCCATCTGTTTCCGGAGTAAAATGGGGCGCCTTCTGTCTGCAATGCATGAGTGCTAATTACTGTGCCATTGTGCCACCTCGTATATTCATCTACATCGTATATCGTTCACTTTTATGCAGTTAATATTTTCTCGTTGTCCTGTCCTTGCAGTCCATTATCGTACCGTCTCTCGTTTACTGGGCTTTGGTTAGACTTGAATCTCGAGAAGCAGCCTCGCGCTCGCTGATTTGTGCCCCGCCCGCGCACGGCGGCTCCTGACCACATAAACTTCCACTTTCTGGTGTCAGGCAGAAAGAAACACCTCTCCCAGTCCTGTCTTTATTTAATCCCGCTATTTGAAGCGGAGTATTTGGGCACTAAATCATCCGCACAAGGGCTCCCCTGCTCTCCGGATAATGCGGCGTACTGGGACTAAATCGAATCGCGCTTTCCCCCCGTAGGTTTTTATCACGCGCTTCTGCAGCCTCGCCGGCAGAATAATGGAGATACACCGAGGAGCTCAATGAGGCTGCAGAGGGTCCACATCAGACGGATCCTGTAGCACTCCATATGGGACACTTTCCTATAGTACTGCATACGGGACCCCAGAACTCAAAATGGCCTCTTCCGGTTTGGTTTAAAATGGAAGTGCCTATATAATGTTATGGAGTATTGTTTGAAGTTTATAGGAGCCTGTTCATGAAAGATTTCATTCATTCGTTTCAGAAGTTTTTTTTTAACCTACATGTTTTTAGTGTTAGGATTTCCTAAAGCACGCTGGATTTCGCCTCAGTTGTATATTCTTCCACTGTGCACATTGCAACCAATGTTCCTTCAATCTGGAGGCTATTGCGCGACTTAAGATCCTCATACTCACACCCCAAGATGATTGTTTTGATCCAAATTTCATCAACGGCAAACTGATATCACAGATGATTTACGGACACATCAACGCACTGTCAGAAGACGACTGGAAGATTTTTTTATTGTGTGAGGAAAAATTATATAAGTGAGTTTATCGATTGCTCCTGATTGTGTCGGGGCTAATTATTGAGGAAACGTGTATTATGCACTTTGTGACGTCTTTAATCGGTAAATAATCAGACTTATTAAACGTGCTCAGCGTTAGGCCTAATGAATGATTCTCTGGGTTATAAAACACACATTAACATTAGCATTAGCAGCAGTAGATTAGATTCTGAATGAACCATATACCATTTGCTACTAAACTACATCGTAGGCTGTAGGACTTTATTTAATAACAATATAAAAGGGACAGACTAAAAGCTGAAGCTGTAATAACATTATAATGTAACTACAATAGGATAAGGTTAATTCATAAACATGCACGTTGTCTGTATGTGTGCATGCTGCAGGGGTCATGCATGCGACTGATACGCTGCCTTATGTAGCATTGTTTCTCCTTTGGAGAATGTATACAGTACATGCGTTTTAGTCATGTAATGACTGATGTAAATGCCATCTTTTCTACCATGATTGTATGTATAATCATTTATTTATTGATTTTTTATTTGCTGTTACTTGTTATTTTCTTTTTGCTCTATGTTCCTTTGTATTATTTTATTGTATGGATTTTGGGGGAGGCCCTCTCCTTTTGAGCAGAGGGTTAACTGCTCAAATAAATGAATAAACTAAGCAACCAGCGAAAATGTTATACAAGCAAATGTTTCTATAATATATTATATAGTGACAGTCTTCAATAGTGCTCCTCAGAAGGTCATACTTCATCTTCACAAGGCACTTGAGTGACAACATGACTACAAAGCATCAAATAACAAAAACAGAACATTTCTCCACAACACAAAAAAGTGTGAAATACACATTACTTCATTACATGTCTTTTTTATTGGATACAAAATGTAAATATACTCTTCTCTGACGCTAACTTTGCTGGGAGTGGGACATCACCATCTTGTGCTTGGACACATATGAGTTTTAAATGCATTAGGTCGTCTTCATACACTTTCCTTTGATGAGCTACAGCAGAAACCGCTTTGTCAGTGTCTAGCTCAGTACGTGACGTTTGTTGATTTGTCAGTTTAGTTGATTTTGTGACCGGAACATGTGACATTCCACACTGGGTTGGTGCTCCTGTGCTTATATTTGGTATAGTACCACATTCTTTCCCTGAACAGACTCGCTTCCTCCTTTTTGCCTGATAGCTTTTGTTTGAACAGAGCCGTATTTTGTATGCATTAGAAAGCCCGACTAGGAGACGATTTACTGCATCGGGTTCCATAAAACGACTCATATAATCACAGTGCAGTTTACTCGCTGAAGGGAACCCCCTCCCGTAAGCAGGGGAACAAAGAGGAAATCGTAAAACCAGCAAAGTGGGTCCCCTCAATTCTATTGTCTCCCGACTGCAAATTAGGTACACTCCTGGGCACTGCGTTTTGTTTCCGATTGTGTGTGTGTGTGTGTGTGTGTGTGTGTGACTGCGCTCCTCTCTGTAGAATGAGAAAGTCTTAGAAATCCACGGTCTGGCTTGGCGTTGACTGGCAGGATTACTACGCGATTTTTATTGTCGACGAGAGCTTGAGAGTGACTGATGTGAAATATAGTTCAAGACTGAAGTCTGACACACTGGACACAAACCAAACAAAACGGCTTTGTAAAAACAACCGCTACTTCAGGTTTCGCCCAACGGAAAACGTCGCACAGTCGATCTAAATTAGCCAAGACTAATCATTCTCTTATTGATCTGCAAAGAAGTCCATCTAGAGTCTTATCTCAGCCCCCGAAGGTGCACTGGACGGACGGGTGACGGCACCAATGCCGGTCTCGTGTCAAAACTAACAGTTATTGCTCCATGGCTACGTTCAGACTGCAGGTCTTAATGCTCAATTCTGATGTTTGTTTTGTCAGATTTTTTGCAAGGTCGTTCATATTCCCGTCAAATGCGACCTGTCTGTGATCTCCGTCTGAACGGGATGCGACTTGAATGTGTCACGCAGTAGAACTAAAAGTAAACATGGATTGAAACACAATCCAAGTTGTGGGAAGCTAACGGAGCCCATACATTACAGTTTTTGCCCGTTGCTTGAGCTCATTTAGCAAAACTTCGCTCATTGTTCCAAAACTCTACACACAAGTAAAAATGACACAACACTGGGAAATATACCATTCACATCTGTGTCAAATTGAAACTCTGCTATCAAAACCTAAACTCTACTATCAAAATCTAACATTCCTTTGTCAAAATGTAACTCTGATGACAAAATGACACATACTTGCATCATATGCAAGATCAGGGGGAACACACTGGTCTACTTTATTTAAAACACTGCAGTCTTTAAAATTACTGTGTTTATTCAGAAGGCATATTTTCAGGAGGCACAACCCAGCTTCCCTTATAGTCAGGCCATGGTTGATGTCATGGTCCACCCATCGACAGTACTGTCAATGGGTGGACCCAAGTTGCTCTCATATCATCAGAAATAGGGGTCCGTGCATGGCCTCTTCGACCTTGACCTTGTACTACTCCTCCTCTTCGTCTCCCTCTACCTTTTTTTTTTTCACCCCAAAATGTTTTTGTCTGATGTCACTTCCAGAGCTCCGTAGCCTCTCGCTCTCCCTCCATCCATGCTTGCAAAGTTGAAATGGCTAAACTGAGGCTTTTTGTTTGGTGTTCAGTTTTGCCAAGTCAGTGCCTTCAGGTGTGTATTTGAGTTGTTGCAATTACCCGATGTGTTTTGTATTTTGGATACATGTGTTTTCCAAATGGCACCCGGAGATTTAATTTTTGAACAAAGCGTCTTATGTATGAAATAGTGTGTAGTATGCAGGACCAAGTGTGTTGCAGAATTGTAACTAGAGTGCAAAGCAGCACTTTTGTTTAAGGTATGGGTACATGTGTTTGAGGTATGGTAACAAAAGCTTCAAGTTGTGTTACTTTAGTCTAAGTATGGGTCTATAGTGTTCAAGCAACGGGCAAAAACTGTAATAACCTAATCATTTTAAGAAGGAAGGGAGACAGTTTTTTGGACTATGGATCTCTAAAGGGAGATCTTTAGCGAGAAATGTGCCGCTCTGGAATCCAGCTGTGGAGAGGGAGGTGAGCGGCTTCACATTAAATCCATTTAAAGGGTTACTAATCTTCCCCCCCCCTCTTCACGGATGAATCTCGGTTTACATTGTTCAGGGCAGATGGCAGACAGCGTGTGTGGCGTCGTGTGGGTGAGCGCATTGCTGATGTCAATGTTGTGGATCGAGTGGCCCATAGTGGTGGGGGGGTTATGGTATGGGCAGGCATCTGTTATGGACGAAGAACACAGGTGCATTTTATTGATGGCATTTTGAATGCACAGAGATACCGTGATGAGATCCTGAGACCCATTGTTGTGCCACACATCCATGAACATCACCTCATGTTTAAGACAATGCACGGCCCCATATTGCAAGGATCTGTACACAATCCTTGGAAGCTGAAAATGTCCCAGTTCTTGCATGGCCAGCATACTCACCGGACATGTCACCCATTGAGCATGTTTGGGATGTGCTTGACCGGCGAATACGACAGCGTGTACCAGTTCCCACTAATATCCAGTAACTTCGCACAGCCATTGAAGAGGAGTGGACCAACATTCCACAGGCCACCATTGACAATCTGATAAACTCTATGGAAGAAGATGTGTTGCACTGCATGAGGCAAATGGTGGTCACACCAGATACTGACTGGTTCTGAGTCCCCAGACCCCCAATAAAGCAACAAACTGCACATTTCAGGGTGGCCTTTTATTGTGGGCAGTATAAGGTACACCTGTGCACTAATCATGATGTCGGATCAGCATCTGGATGTGGCACACCTGTGAGGTGGGATGGATTATCTCAGCAAAGCAGAAGTGCTCACTATCACACATTTGGACTGATTTGTGAACAATGTTTGAGAGAAATGGTAATATTGTGTATCAGGAATGAATTTTAGATCTTTAAGTCCATCTCATGAAAAATGGAGCAGAAACAAAGGTGTTGCGTTTATATTTTTGTTGAGTGTAGTTCCCCTTTTTATCAGCTTAGAAAATCCACATTGTTTAATTTCGTGTAATTATACTTTATAGTGTAACACTTCACTTCTGATTACTTTTGCCCCTATGCGACCTGTATCTGATCTTTTCATGATGGTCTGAACGAAACGGACCCGATCTTTTCAAGTGCGACCCGGGCGACAGAATATATTGGAGTGTGCACCGTTTTGTTTCACCACTCGTAATGCTCGCCATCCCGTGAGCGAACACGCCTCACGTCTCGGACTGAGAGTGGCTTCACCTGAACTTGCGGCGACTTGTTTGACTCCGAGGGCCGGAAAGAGAACATTGAGGATCTCGCGCCTCAACAGAGTGTCCCGACTGAGTGTACTGTACAGTGTCTGAGCAAATGAGTTTAATTAAAGAGTAGCGATGCATGAGATGAGATGGGGAGCCTATGGTGTAGAGGAAAAGATTGCACAGACAGGAGGGGCACAGGAGAACAAGAGGGGGGGGCAGGTCTTAGTGGGGGAGGCTCACAGACCCAGGGGGTGTCTCCTGTCGGCACCATCAGGTGAAAGTGACTAAGTGTCTAATGAAAGTGTCATAATAATGAATTTGGATGATCTAGCTGCGAATGAGCTGGGGAAACATGCTGCTTTGGTGACTTTTGGAGGTCGGATCTGATTTGAACGTTGGAAAGTTTACGCTGGAATTTATTTGTCCCTGCGGTGAAACTGGGTCTTTGTATATGAGCCGTCTTACCGGCTCGTTGGACCGTCCATACATCGAGAGAGCACATATGAAACTTCCTGACGTTGTCGCTTGAATCCAAGACCCATGAAAGCCTCTTGGATGCGATGCTATACTTCTTCAAATCAGAGAAGTACTTTTGGAAACTCTTGTAGTCTGTGATATATTACAGTACCCTTCCTGTTCAAACAAGTGTTTCCGTTTCGAAAAACCCATTGACTCCCCCCTCAAAACAAATATTTTCCTTTCCTACCTTTTTATTTATTAACCTATGTTTTCCTTATTTTATTTTTCCCTTTATTATTTTTTATTTATTTGTATTTTTTTTTCCTCCTTTTTTTAATGTACGTTAAATGTTTATTTCTATTTTTAGTTTTTATTTAGTTCTTTTTTTTTTTCTCATGGTATGTATGTGTGAGTGTTTGCTTGTTTTGAACTCTCATGTTTTATTTTTTTTGTATCCCTTTATTATTTTTTTCTTCTCTTTTAAGCCCCCTGGCAGGAGTGGGGGGATCATGGGTGGGGAAAGGCTTTTTATAACTTACTGTCCTCAAATCTTGTATGTGTGGAAATAAGAAAAATGCCAATAAAAAAGATTTAATTTATAAAAAATAAATAAAAAAAGTCTTAATTTCGGATATTCTCGTTGGTGGGTCCGTCAACGGAAGGTCAAGATCTTGTTTGCACCTGGCAACAAGCATGATCCTTACAACACCTATGCATTGTTGATTCCCTTCACTTGCTTTAAACGCGATGCCGGCGTGGCGAGAACTACCTGGTATGAAATCATTTGACAAGATTCCGCTGCTTGTGACGGGGTCTTTGAAAGCCACACAATGGATCAGAGGAAGAAAGGAAAACCAAAGTGGAGGAGGACGTGTGTGTGTGTGTGTGATAAAAGCGACAGAGACAGGGAAGGAATCGTGTGTGGAGTAGCAAAAAGTGCTGGCTCATCAGTCTGCCGCCTGAAAGGACGAAGGAAGAGAGCCAAGTGAAAAATCGAAAAAGTGAGGACGAGAGGGGAGATGATTGAAATATGGTCTGGTTCATATGAAAGTGCACATAGGTATTCTGTCCGCTTTGTTTTCATCAAATGATTTTAATACCACCTCATGGCATCAGGAGGTAGAGGGCAGTGGTCAATTTGAGATTTTAGTTTTCTCCCTTCAAATGTTGAAAGTAGCTCCTACAGACTCCAACATATCCAGTCTTAATTGGGAAGGTTTTTTCCGAGGGGTTTTCCAATATCTAATTCCTGCCTGATCTGCCTTGTTTGTTGGCGGTTTAGTTTTTTACCCAAAATAAACCAAATATCCAAAATCTCCCCTCAACAAATCTTTATTAGTGATATGTCAATACAATAAACATATGCGTTTGAACAATGGCTCTATTCATACACTCGACAAAAATTGAAATGCAATACTTTTTTTGTGCTTACTTTTTAAGGGGTGAGCTTAGGCCGTTTTCAAACATGTTGGAGCGCTTTGCAGGTCGTCCCGAGACCGCCAAAGTTAGTTCAGTCCACGTTCACACGCGTCCGCACCAGACATCGCAACATCAGCCACATAACAACCTTCAGCTGTTCAACGAACGTGTTCCCATGACAACGGGCATCAACATGTCCATGTGCCGACGCTTCCCCGTAAGTCACTCCTCTCCCTCGTGGTTAAGCGAGGAGAAATGCACTTTAATCGGCTCATGAAGAGTAAGGTTCCACTGCAGCAAGAAGGGAAAGACGGGAAAGAGAGACGCACCTTTATGATTTAAAGTTGATCCATTTTGCCTCGTCAGAGCAGTAATCCAAACGTCCGCATGCAGCGCGTGTTGGTTCTGTCTTCGCGCAAAAAAAGAGGCATCAAAGCGAGAGAAGTTTTGCCCAAGGTCCTCCGCCTTCACACCACTCCTGCTCCGAAGCGGCTGTTTAGACCGTTGTAATTCAAACTGACCCCGAAAGTGCCGCTCCTGGGCTGAAAGTCCCTTTGGGTCAACCTAACTGGAGCCTGTGTGAAAACGCCCTGAAAGACATGAAGCGTTGTTTCTCTAAACACAATAGTCCACAGTAGGATCTGGTTTGACCACCTTTTGCCTCAGAGTTGATCCAGTTGTTTATATGGAAAACATAGAGCGGGTGCATTTTGAATGACATGTCGCCCATTGAGCATGTTTGGGATCCTCTGAAACGACGTTAACAGTACAGCAACGGGATGTGCTGCACTGCGTGAGGCAAATGGTGTCACAACAGATACGGACTTGCTTTTTACCTCCCACAGACCCTTGCAGTGAAGCAAAACTTAATTGATGTCAGTGTACTTTTATTGTAGACAACTTAAGGCACCTGGGTAATATTCAAGTGGTCCAATCAGCATCTTGATATGAGGGCGAATGGATTCACTGGCAAAGGAGAAGCGCTCACTAACAGATTTACACAGATTTGTGAAGAGAAATGGGTCCATTGTGCTTATAGAAAAAATGTTGCATGTCTTTGAGTTCACTTGTAATACCATCCATCCATCCATTTTCTTCCACTTGTCCGTTGCCGGGTCGTGGGGGCAGCTGTTGGAGCTGCACCAGCCCCTATGGCTCCTCCTGCAGGTGGTGGGTCCATAGAAGGACGGCCTCATGGTTCTAACCGGGCCTGTTGGTCTCTCATAAGGGGCTTCTGAACCCCTCTTTGTCTGACCCATCACCTGTTTGCCATGGGAGACCCTACCAGGGGCACGAAGCCCCCGACAACAGAATTCCAGGATCATTCGAGTGCTCAAACCCCTCCACCACGTTGAGGTGGCGGTTCCAGGTGGGGACTTGCAATACGTTTAATCTAATTTATGTCAGTAATCTACAGGAAAAGTTTCAAATGAGTACCTCTAAATTATTATTTGTCCCCTTATTCATCTGTAGTGTCTCACCTGAAGACCTGACAAGCTGATGGTGCCTCAAATAGAATCACCAGAAAGCAAATCAATCCGCCCTTTTCATACTCCACACCTTTTTCAACTCTCTCCTCTCATTCGTCCACTTTCACCTGGCCGACAACCAACCTGTGTCCCATCATTAGCTAATACACATCGTATAGAGCCAGTCCGCGGCGGTCAGAGTTCATTGACGCAGACGCCAACAGGGTGAGCGCCCCCCTCATCCATCTCTGTCAAGGCCCTGTGGAACGGCACATGGTCAGTACACGACTGGGGGACGTGCCCGTGAGAGGTGAGGGCATGGACGCTGAGAGAGAGAGAACGGGAATGGATGGAGAAGGTGGGGTGGAAGGGAATGTCCTCCTCCTATAGACAGAATGACACGAGGGACAGCCACCTCAGAGACTCGCATACAGTGAGAAGTTGATGAACTGATTTAAACAGGATGTGTGTAGACCCACGTTACGATATTTATTTGACCTTTATTTAACCAGTAAAGTCCTATTCAGAATCTTTTTCAGGGGAGTCCAGGCCACATTCTTAGAGGTAACCGGACAAATTGGAGGAGACACGGGAACATGCAAACGCCACGAAGAAAGACCCCATTAATAGGCCGTGTGAGGGCAGGGGCCAATCTAACTCTATGGGAGTGAAACCGATTTGGAAATAAATCATCAAAAAGAAAATCGACAAATGTTGAACTTGATCATTATCTGGAAGTGATTGGATTCACAAACCTGCCATATTATTTTATGGATGAAAGTTCTTTCTCTTGCCAATGTCAGCAACATGTTTTTATGTAGACTTTGGGACATCTTTATAAGGGAATCCTTTTACCCTGTTCGTACGCGCTGACAGAGAAAACGTTGAACTTTATGAACATATTTGCTTCACGTGGGTTGTCCTTGTAATTCCCTCAGATACTGGGAAAAACTGTTCACTGTTCATGAAGACGTGTGGACATCCAGTCAGTAAATAGTTTAGGCTATATCTACACACAAAGACAAAACGCTTATGATTGCAGAAACGTTCTCTGTAAACACGAAGCCAGCTCAGTAAATGTGTGCGTCCCAATGGATTGATTCACATCTGTGAAAACACTGCGATACAACTGCCAGGCCTGTGTGAGTCGGACTGTAAACTTTCTCAATGTAAAACAAAAACTCCTCCGTTTTCTCAGTGGCTACAGAAGAGACGAGGAGGTGAATTTATGCTCCCGATCTCACTGGACTAAAGCAGAAATACCGTCAGTCCAAAAACACAGACCTGTGGCTTGCCGTGGGGCAGAGGAGCGGAGGATTGTGCCGTGGAAGTTTATAAGGTCAGTAAATGACGGATAACACACAACACTGGGGCTGTGATGTCATCGTTTTAGGAAGTTGCGTAGATGAGGTTAACTTCGGAGCCACCTAAATGGCGTTTTGAGGTCTTTCCACTCTGGGACCGAGCTTGGAAAGTGATCGTTTACAGTTAATTACAATGATCTTTAAAAACTTGGTCAAATTAAATAAACTAATATAGTGTTTTTTAATAATACAGAGCAAATGGATAATGAGGCAAAAGTTTGCTATAGCAATATGAAGGCTCCCCTCCTGGAACCGCCACCTGAACGTGGTACTAATTTGAAACTTTTCCTGTAGATTACTGACATAAATTAGATTAAACGTATTGCAAGTCCCCTCCTGGAACTGCCACCTTAAAGTGGTGGAGGGGTTTGAGCGCCTGAAGGATCCTGGGAGCTCTGTTGTTGGGGGCTTGGTGCCCCAGGTAGGGTCTCCGATGGCAAACAGGTCCTAGGTGACGGGTCAGACAAAGAGCGGTTCAGAAGCCCCTTATGAGAGAGCAACAGGCCCGGGTAGAACCATGAGGCCGTCCTTCTGTGGACCCCCCACCTGCAGGGGGCGCCATAGGGGCTGGTGCAGCTCCAACAGCTGCCCCCACGACCCGGCAACGGACAAGTGGAAGAAAATGGATGGATGGATGAGTATGGAGGCTTTTTTTCAGTATCAAAATTGAGTTTGAAACTTTAGTATCTTGACAACACTAGCCTGGACCCACCCCCAGATGAGTTAGCTTAGCAGTCCGTATTGTAGATGTGCTGGCTTGATAGAGGGAAAGCACACAAACTCCAAACAGATGACAAAGTTTCCTACAGGCCCATAACGTCTCATTACATTCTCAGATTAACAGCTCAGTATCTTTATGACCTCTTGGATGAAGCTGTTCACTTTTGGTGCGTTTTGTTGCATTTGCAGTATTTCTCCCACACTCTCCTGTCTTTGAGTTATGGCGTCTTCCTTTTTAAGTGCAGTCGGGACCGCGTCTGTGGACAGTCAATTGGCTTGTGTTTGAGGGTAATGGGTCTTTTGGGAATATTCGTTTTTATCTGGCTACTCAGCACTTCCAGCTCCAGGAAATACAGTCCTAGCATACAAAGATGCGACAGAATTATGGGGAAATCAATTGCACATCATTTCAGCGGCTGTCGTTTCGGTCACACATGATGAAGGGACCTTCATTTTTTTAATTTGAAGGTTCTGAGTTTGCTGTCTTAATGTGAGGCACGGAACGGGGATTTTTGGCCCCTTAAAGCTGATCCATTCGCCAGCCTGGAATCTTTGCATTCCCACCTTGCATCGCTAGATGTGCCGTCATCGAAACAGCGTTTTACAGTGCCTTTACAGAAAGTTCACACACAAGTAACAGACAACTGTGAAGTGAAAAGCAAAATGATACATGATTCTGTTCACACCTTGCCCTAACCATTAAATAGAGGCCACCTGTGTGTAATCTACTCTCAGTATAATTCCAGCTGTTCTGTGAGGGCCTCAGAGCTATGGTCAGAGTGTATTGGTCACTAAACAACATCATGAAGGCCAAGGAGCTCACCAGAGAGGTCAGGGATAAAGCTGTGGAGAAGTTTAAAGCTGCGTTAAGTTATACAAAGATTTACCAAGATTTGAACATCTCACGGAGCACTGTTCAATCCATCATTCGGAAATGGAAAGAGTATAGCACCACTGTGAACTTACCAAGACACGGCCGTCCACCTAAACTAACAGACCGAACAAGGAGAACACGGGTCAGAAATGTAACCAAGTGCCCCAAGATAACTCTGGAGGAGCTGGGACGTCCTGCCGCTGAGCTGGGGGAATCTGTACATGGGACAACTATAAGTCTCTACACAAATCTGGCCTTCATGGACGAGTGGCAAAAAGAAAGCCATTATTGAAAGGAGGCCATAAGAAATCCCGTTTGAAGTTTGCTAGAAGTCATATGGAGGACACAGCTACCATGTGGAAGAAGGTGCTTTGGTCAGTTGAGACAAAAATTGAACTTTTTGGCCCAAATGCAAAATGTTATGTATGGAGCAAACCTAACACTGCTCATCGTCCTGAGTGCACCATCCCCAGTGTCAAATATGGTGGGGGGGGGGCATCATGCTATGGGGCTGCTTTTCCTCAGCGGGGACTGGGAAGATTGTAAGAATAGTTGGGAAGATGGATGGAGCCAAATACAGAGACATTTTGGAGGAAAACCTGCTGGAGTCAGCAAGAGAATTGAGGCTGGGGCGGAGATTGACCTTCCAGCAGGACAATGACCCTAAACACAAACATCTACAATGGAATGGTTTAAAAACAAACATATGAATGTGTTAGAATGGCCCAGTCAAAGTCCTGACCTAAATCCTATTGAAAATCTGTGGAAAGACCTGAAAACTGCTGTTCACAAATGCTCTCCTTCTAATTTGATAAGATTTGCTGCTGTTATTGCAACAAAAGGGGGTTCCACAAAGTATTTATTCATGCTGTATGAATACTTGTGTACCCACTTTTCTATTTTTTGAAAAATAAAAGAATCATGTATCATTTTGCTTTCACTTTCACAGTTGTCTGTAACTTTCAGTAAAAAATTCAAAATAAAATCTTTACATTTAAGGTTGTAAACATGTCAAAATGTGCAAAGGTTCAGGTGTATTAGTACTTTCGTAAGGCACTGTAACTGTCCCGCAGAAGCAGAGATGAGCTCGGCCCCCCTGCTCCAACACACCCCTCATCTGCTCCAACACACCCCTCACCTGCGACAACACATCTCTCACCAGATAAAGATCAAGCCTTCTGAGTTGTATCTACCTGGATGATTGAGGACGATCTTTGTGGGAATTGATCATAGTTTGGCGAGTTTTGCCTGGTGACTGTGTAATCTATAACCTGTTGCGCTGGAGGATGTCACCCTCCAGCCTAACATCTGAAGGGACTTAACAGTCTATTAAAACATCCGGGTGAAGATTAAGCCTTCTGTGTAGTGTCTACCTGGATGATTGAGGGCAATCTTTGTTGACCCTAACGTAATCCTAATAATATAATTGTAAAATATATTTTACATATATTATAAAATAAGTGTCATGTTTTTGAGAAGAGAGTTCAATGAGTTGGTGGTTTTATGCTCACAATGGCATTTCATATTTCACCAATGAAGTCAGTATGAACACGACCCACTGGATACAACTTTTGCAGTGATCACACAGAGTCCGAAGAGCCTGGCATAGGAGTGGGTGTTTGTTTTCGTTCCTGGTCATTGCCTCTCCTGTTTTCGGACAGTTGAGACAGATCCATCCACACATCCACACTCCACCCCCCCAAAGAAATCTCATCTCCGACCGCCTATGACCTGCTGTTGTTCTGCCCTGTCATCTCCCTTTATTGGCTCACACTTAAACCGTCTAAGGCTCCATTCTTCCCCCGCTGCAAAGGCCCACAGCTTTGTTCTGTCCTCACCTTACCTCGTGTGACCCTCTCCCTTTGTCGCTGTTATGGCAGTAAATGGTACGCCAGCGTGCCTCTTATTGCATTGTGCGTAAGGCAATAGCTACTTTGGCTCGGAAAGAAGTTGCGTTGTGACTGGCAGCGTAGATGGGATACGATGCCCAACATGTTGGCACGCTTGGCAAAAGAAGCAGGAAAGGCCATTGGAAACGGTAATATTTCAGTTTGTACTTTTCTCAGAATGTGTATAGTTGATTTTTAAGAGCTTCCAGTTTAATTCCATCAGCTTTTATTATTGTCCATTCTTTCACGTGTGAAGCACATGCAGATTAGCCTGGTTTTACCATACCCTCGTACTTGTTTCGTACAGAGGGTCTGGACTTTCTCAATTGAGCTCCGTTTACAAGTGGGAGGGGTGAACTCTGTTTAAAGTTTGAAACGATTGGTCTGATTTTACCCAATCGCTAGCGTTTGGTTGTGAAGTAATGCGCCCGGCCGAGTCAAGCTATGCTTGACGTCACCTACAACACCCGCCTCCCCCGCTCGCTGAATGGTAGGATGAAATTCAACCGATTGAATCGCAGCCATTGAGATCAAACCCAGACGTACATGCAGGGAAAAATATTTGACCGGAGTTTACGGATGGCAAAGGCCAGGCTACATGCAGATAATCAAAACCTTCAAACCCTTATTGCACAAAAACAATTATTCAATACTCAACGATAACCCTGGCCACTTGGCTGCAGGAAAGATGGTTAACTGGCCCTGTCCAGATCATTGTTGTTGAGTCAAAGCGTAAAACAGTCCAAAGATCGTATGGAAAGTTTCAAACATACCCTACTTCTTAGTTATTTGTTATATTATGCAAGACTTGTATACTAAGCATTCAACTTTCGATAAGACTTTTGGTAACGTAGTTCCGTTGTTTTGCATTATACCCTGGTTGTATTTGGCACGCCCCCAGGTATGGGAACCACTGTTGTAACTCAGTGATCAATGCAGCAGTTTAGTTCCTGTATTATTGTAAATGTAAAATTATTGTAAATGCAAAGCGATGTTTATGGACAAGAGCGAGGCCGAGATGAGACCGAGACTGCTCCTGGTGTTGTCCTGTTGTTAAAAGAATGGCTGAAAGGGTTTATTGTTGTCAGCAAATAAAACGTTCCTCTCGTTTCGAAAAGCACCTCCACTCTCCTCATTTCCATTCTCGCCATTCCTTCTCGACCCCCCCCCCTCCCTCTTCCTGGACAGCTGCTGTTCCTGCCCCCTGCCCCTCCCAGACTCCATCATTAGGCTGAATCATTGCTCTCTCTCTCTCTCCACTCTGTGAAGAAGTTCCCCTGTTGTTTTGATAATTAATCCTCCGTGTCTGTTTCTCCTTGACCTGCTGATTCCAGGATGTCTTTTATTCCCTTTCCCCCATTTTAATCATTCCAGTCAACGGCATCGCTGGTTGTTCACAAGCTGTCAACCCGTGGACACTGTTCTGAAATTGATGTTATGAGGAATCTTATGACTTCAGAGACGCTAGAGTCATATTGGTGAATACAAAGACATGTAGTTTGGAACATGAATGTTCTGGGTGGTGGTATTGGTGATCTCGATGGTGGTATGGGTAGTCTGGGTGGTGGTATTGGTGGTCTCGATGGTGGTATGGGTAGTCTGGGTGGTGGTATTGGTGGTCTCGATGGATGGTATGGGTAGTCTGGGTGGTGGTATTGGTGGTCTCGATGGTGGTTTGGGTAGTCTGGGTGGTGGTATTGGTGGTCTCGATGGATGGTATGGGTAGTCTGGGTGGTGGTAATGGTGGTCTCGATGGTGGTTTGGGTAGTCTGGGTGGTGGTATTGGTGGTCTTGATGGTGGTTTGGGTATTCTGGATGGTCTGGATGGTGGTATTGGTGGTCTCGATGGTGGTTTGGGTATTCTGGATGGTCTGGATGGTGGTATTGGTGGTCTCGATGGTGGTTTGGGTAGTCTGGGTGGTGGTATTGGTGGTCTCGATGGTGGTTTGGGTAGTCTGGGTGGTGGTATGGGTGATCATGGTGGTAGTGTGGGTGCTCCGATTGGTGGTGGAGGAAGTACCGTGGAAGTACCACCTTTGGGACAGAGGAGCGGGTACACAATGTCTATGCCCACCGAGCCAGAAGAAATGCACCCTCTGCTGGCCTATTGTTTAACATCTTAGAACCTATGGGTATTTTCTAGACACACACATTATTGTAAGAAATATAAAAAATACCAAATCATTTTTAAAGTTGTTTTTTGTTTGCGCTGACATTTAAAATGTAAAATATCTACTACATTAACATCACCAGAACAGCATCCCGACATTCAATTACCAGTATTGTCGGCCCACACCGCGCCTCGGCTCTCTGTGCGGTTGCATCGATCTCCTTTGTGTGAAACAGCGTCTGACACATCACAATTAGATTTTCCCTCATGTGGACTTGATCTGCCCTTACTAAGCACTTTCTCCTCCTCTTCTTTCCTCCCGTTCTTTTCTTCCGCTGCCGTCGACAGGCCTGGGAATTCCCTCACCGCCCCCCCCTATAGCCGTCACCCTTCCACCCCCACACTATACCATCCCGTCCTTTTCTCCGTCTGATGAAGAAAACTCATCTTCTCTGCTCCGAAGCCCTTGGCCGAGTCCGAATGTCCACATTATTCCATTTTATAGAGAGCTATATTGTGGCCATGCTATTTGGCATTGGTGGATGAATGAGAGTTAAATGTAGAGGGGGCTCTATTTTACCCACTGAACTTTGAAAAGTCGTGAGCTCCGATGATCACTAAACGCGTCAGCGTAGATTGTCAACAGATCAGATTGAAATTGTCATTTGGACAGTATACAAAATCATCAAGAATCTATCTACAGGATTTAAAACGTTTGGCCAAGACATCTGAACTTAAAGCAGTACTAAGTAACTTGTTTACCTTAATAAATGCAAATTTTCGTAGCCCCTCTGGGGGTAATACAAGTGTTGATGGGATGATTGGGGGGTATGTCTCTGGCCAGAAAACCATGCTCGTAACTTCCCCTGCTCCGACCCGGAGGCGCAATACACACTACACACTAATGGAATCACGAAGCTAACAGGCTAACGAGCAAAGCTAACTGTGGGCTAGCGCCACTTTAGCAGTATTTACAGCCATGTCTGAGTGAAAAAAAAAAAAACATCTCCATTGTTTAATTGGGTTGTGGCACAATGTACAATATCCCTCTCTCCCTTTGGCTTTTTCTGTCAGCGTAGTATTTACTCTCACGGACAATGAATTAATGAGTAAAAAAAAATCTAACATGCTACGACACCAGCAGTGGCGCTTATGGCCTCTAGGGGCATGAGTTACCTAGTTCTGCTTTAAGTATGCAGCAAATTTACTATGTTTGTATTCCTCCGTGCGTTCTATCATCGCATTCGATCCCATTGGCCTCAGTGTGGTGCCTCTCGGAACATTTGATCAACTTTTACATGCCCTTTTTTGTACAGATCTATTTTCATAATTGATAAAATCCCCAAAATACTGGTATATACAGATATTATTATTATTTTTTTTTACATAAGACCCACTTTGTGCGAATAGTTTGCGACAGCAGCTCTTTTGTCGTGTGCAGGCCTTTGAACCATTGCTGTGAAAAGTCGCTAACGCCCACTGCTTATCTTTAACCTTGCGCTGCACGCCGGATTTTCACAAGCAAGTTGTGTGAACTCACAAAATCCTCCCCGCCCCGTGCTGCCGGCCCGTTTGAGTCCACACCATGGAGCGGGTCGAGGAGTGAGGAAGTGGACCGCCTGTACTTTCGCCGACACTTTTATTGATGCTTGTTAACAACACGAAGAGGCCAACAAAATCTAAGCTGCCGCTGCACATTCACAAAGCGCAATAAAGATTGTTCTCAACAATTACTGTGTGTTACTTTATAGCTGTAGCGTCTCTGCCGTGCCTGGGAATCGGATCGAGTTCAAAGCGGTTTGTCCAATCGGCAGCTAATCCTCCACTGAAAGTCTCCAAGTCCGTGCTCTGCGCAAACTGTTTCATCAGATTGATTTAACAGCACTATTGTTATTGCTTTGCCAGGTTAGTTTACCTTTAGCTTGAGTTGTTAAAACGATCGATATCTTCCCCTCAGGCAAAGATCCAAGAACCAGAGCCCTGTGGTTTGCGGCGATGAGAAAGTATCAGTTAGGGCCTTCGTTCTGTCCACCTCCTCCTTTCTCGGGCCTTATCCCACCCCTAAGGCCCCGCAAACTTCCTTTCCCCACTCTCCATCCCCATCGATTTCCGAAAAGTTGGGGTAGAGTCGGTGCGGAGGGAGTTGCGGTTTGCTTTGGCACCCGTCCCGCCCCCTTTCCTCGCCGCCGTCCTATGAGGAATGAGCGTCGCCCGGGAGATGATTGATGCTCTTTGTAAATATTCTCATTACCATACAGGCTCTCCCCAGTTTTTCTCCCCATTAGTCAACGTCAACCCCAGGCACAACGCAGGCGCCGCCTGATTTCATGAAATTTAGCGACGCACTTTACAGGGGACTCGGTCTGGGGGTAATGTGTGTGGATGAGGGAAAGATGCTTCAGAGGGGAGGAATTCGGTTGCCTCCTCTGTCTGCAATATTGGGCAGATTTTGAATGATCTTAGCACAGGATGGGGGCGTGCTCAGACATTTCTCAATGGTGTGGCCCAGGCGTGGCACTTGGTTTTATCAAGGTGGCTTTAGCCCATGCGTTTGAGTCCTTTGTATTGAGAATTGAACACTTCTCTGCCTCTGCAGAGCTGCACGATTTTGGGGAAAATATCCAATTGCTATTGTAAAGGGGCTTGAACATTTGAGAGAAGACTGAAATACTAGCTGCTAGACTGACACAAGAATCACATGCGACATTGGTGTAGTTGGTATAGAGGGTTGTTCCACGATCGGAAGACCCTGATCTTCCGATTTGTGTCCCGGCTCCTGCAGGTGCACACTGTCGTTGTGTCCTTGATCAAGACACTTCCCCCACTGTGCCTCCAGTGTCTGTGTACACTGGTGTGTGCATGAGAGTGTGGAGTGAGTGGATCCTTGCTGTAAAGCGCTTTGGACCTAATGTGGTGGACAAGCGCTATATAAGTTCAGACCATTTACCATAAATTTCAGAATATGTTTGTAGCGGGCAACACAGGAATAGTAAATAATGTATACACGATTTATCTTCCACAATACAATTCCTGATAGAAAGTCGCCATATGAATTTATTGGACTCGAGTAACCTACATCTGGTTTTATCAGACAGAATCAGCGCAGCCTCGTGCAGCTGAATGTGTTGCATGAAGTTCCTTTTCGCGTTCTCCCTCAGCACGTGCACATTTACTCAGAAACTCCATCGCGCTTCACAACTTTTATTTGTATTTACTTTTCACGCTTTCACAGTTGTATTTAGCGAACTGAACAGCCCTGAGAGAAGAGAGAATGTGCCGCGGTCCTGTAGTGCGCGCTGCGATCAAAGGGGCTGCCCTCCATGCTTTGAAAACGTGACCCATAGCATTACGCATATGTCCGCCTTCACCCAGCCTGCCCCCGTTCACCCACCCCCCACCTAGATACAATTTTAACCTGTCTAACCTCAAAGGACTTGTAAAGAATCCATCCATGAACAGGAATGGCGGACTCAGGTTTCACTTCTCTCAACTGTACAGTAACCTCTTGGCCCAGACCTGGAGGGCTCCGTCATACTAATGAGGCTGACACTCAGCCCAGGTCAGAGCAATAGGCAGCTGAGAGTAGCTGTTAATAGAGGGGAGGGACTGAGCCAAGCTGAACTCATCCCTGTGGTCTTTATCTGGGCAGCAGGCTGAACTGAAACTTTAGTGTTGCTGACAAAGCCCATTGGATGTGAAGCGAAACGTTGAACACTTCAACTACAGAAGATGACTCAAGTACCTTTGTTGATACCGAAATAATGCCTACAACAAAGACAAGTCCTAGACAGTCTTACCTTAGAAAAAATGTCTAGCAACACGTTTGTCCAGGAGCTGGTTAGTTTCAGACTCAGCTGACTCAGATGCAATTTCTTTACTGAGCCATGAGCCTATACTGCAATCCTGTCTGACTAAAGACACAGCAGCGACTTTATTGATAATACTTTTACTTGTTAGAGGGTTTCTGATGTTCCGCCTGTTAACATTTTATTCACGTCTTGCTGCAAACTACCTCATAAATGTAAATCTCTAGTCTTTATATTCAGGCCCCTCGCCCGGTTTAAGGTGATACTGTTGTGTATTTTATGAAGACAGCTGATGATGCCACACTTTCTTCTCAGGCCGTCTTATGAACGAAAGAAACTCGTTCCCGTCTACGACCTGTCCCACAACAGCAGCACAGACGTAACTAACGATGGAGCGTAAAAACAGAGCCTAAAGTCTCTAGTGGCAGAGACAGCAGGCGGTGGCCGGTACAGGCGCCCAGTGCAGCCGGCATCTGCAGCAGCAAAGAGTGTCGCAGTCAGTCAAATCACGGCCGGCTGCCCTCGACCTGACTGGCCCTTTGGGAAGTTTCCCGACTCTTCGGATTTGCCATGTCAGCACGGGCGATTTACATTAAAAGGCTTTCAAACTCGAGAAATCACCAACACCGGAATCGTGCATGTTGCACACTTACTTCAACTGATTGATAAGTGAGTAAAATGAAGTCTTCTGACTTAAGACAGACCCAGGGCTGATGGGAGTCTTTCTGCAGATAGGGCTGAAGACCAACTATAGATAGACCCAGGGCTGATGCAGATAGGGCTGAAGACAGACTATAGATAGACCCAGGGCTGATGCAGATAGGGCTGAAGACAGACTATAGACAGACCCAGGGCTGATGGGAGTCCCTCTACAGATAGGACTGAAGACAGACTCTACACAGACCCAGGGCTGATGGGAGTCTTTCTGCAGATAGGGCTGAAGACCAACTATAGATAGACCCAGGGCTGATGCAGATAGGGCTGAAGACAGACTATAGATAGACCCAGGGCTGATGCAGATAGGGCTGAAGACCGACTATAGATAGACCCAGGGCTGATGCATATAGGGCTGAAGACAGACTATTGATAGACCCAGGGCTGATGCAGATAGGGCTGAAGACAGACTATTGATAGACCCAGGGCTGATGGCAGTCACATTAACCAGCTCCGTCCTCTTGTGGAAACTCATAAGATTCAAGTGAGAAATACTGACCATCTCTGTTTCCTCACTAACTACACTGAGCCAGAATAGTCCAATGAGCCATTTCTCCGGGACGCTCCCTCTCGAGTATTGTTTTTGTGCACTTTAAATGATTATGGTTTTCCAGTATAGTACCATAAAACATTGTTGCATAACTGCTGAAAATAGCATCCCTGTTTACCGTTAAATTTATGCAACCATTAACGCACGTACACAATGTATATTGTATGGTGGCCGATTGTTCGTACAAACCTGCGTGAGCTAAAGTGCTGTCCATTTCCTCGGCGGTAAGGATCACTCCATTAATATTCCACTCATCCATACGGTCACAAATGGCCGGTGTAGTGACAAGTGGATGGCTCTCGTATCTCTTGGCCCGCGCTAAAGATGAAACGCGCACATTCATTAATTACACCGCTCGTATTACTCAAACAGCGTGTAATAGTCAGATGGAGAGGCAACGAGCCAATAAGAGCGCGGCACTGGATCACACATATGACGAGTGTGGTAATGCGGGCTTTTAGCTTCACACGCCGCAGATCCGGACAGGCATATTACATTAGGTACAAGATGACCTCTAAACATGGTTCTCAAACTTTTCACACAAATACCAACCTGTCACAACCAAGACAATTGTGTTTGTACGGCACATTTCATATCATAGATTTACTTTTTTAAACACAGGTTTATTCGTTTATTTGGTAGGGACAGTGAAAGTTAATGAACAAGCCACACCAGTTTGTAGCCTTGGGCTAATTTCCATCCGTCGTCCCCCATTCCCACTCAAACACATTCTCATTCATCCTTGCCTATTGTACATGTTTTTGGTGTTAGGGGAAACCGGATTACCTGGAGGAAACCTACGCAGACACAGGGAGAACACTCCACACAGAAAGGCCCCGGCCTTGGTGGGAATCGAACCCGGACCTTCTAGCTGTGAAGCACAAGCGCTGAACTAACGTGCCGTTTAAAACACATTTTAAAATCAATACATTAAAACAATGGAAAACAACAGCAAATGAGATTATCACTCTCATAAAGTGGCAATTAATTTACTATTCAGGGTTTCCCATGCGCATCAAAAGTCATTTTATGAATTGTGCCAAAAACTGTCTCTTTATTGGATTCCAACTGTCACTGACTTTATTTTATTTACTTTTTTATTGGTTTATTTGGTCGGGACAGTGCAAGTTAATGAACAAGCCACACCGGATAGTAGCCTTAGGCTAACTTCCATCCGTCGTCCCCCATGCACATTCAAACACGCTCTCATTCATCCTGGCCTATTGTACATGTTATAATACATGTATAATTTCATGGAAAATAATGGCATTTCTCATGTATTATACTGCATACATATCACATCAGACCGCACTCATGGATCACACACACAAAGCTCATTAGTGTATGCGCGTCCAGCCCGTCTCACACCGTGGACTCCAGCTGGTTTCACTGTGATGTAACTTAAGTGCAGTCCGTTCAATTATTCACCGCTGGGCCCGTGTAGGGACGGGCATTTCCACCAGTGAGAGTCATTGTGATGGCTCTAACAATACAAATGTACAAAAGCCAGCCATAACACCACCACTTAACTTATGTAACCAGGTAAGTCCCAGAGTTCCACAAGGACACTGCACGTTCATATTTCAAACAGCAAAGATGGTACTCAGGGTAATCTGAAACTTTAGACTTAATACAATAAATCTAATCCAGTTGTACATTTGGTTTAAGTGTGTCTAATTCATGATTTAGTCCAACTGAGTTCTATTTTAATCCGTTTGTTGATCCGGTTTAGTCCTGATTTAATCTTGACCTAGGCTTGGTCGTACTTGGAAGGTCAGAAAACAAACTATTTGTCTAAATGTAAATATATTTTATATATATATATATATATATATATAGACACCAATAGGACTCAAATAGCAGGTGTCTGTCACTGTGAGGGGAATGATCCCCCTCTGTATATTTGATAAACGGGGATATCAGTCTGGGCAGGACTTTTGCCGCTGCTGCCAAACCATGCAATCCCAATCGTTTATTTGCGGTCACGTACTGTTGCGCACAGAAGGGAGCGTTTTTTTTTTCTAATCAGCGGTAAATGACCAAAACACAACAACAGTGAGTTTTGTGATTCATAACCCTGTGTGAATATTAACGCAGAACTGTTAATAACGCTGGTTTACTCTGCTTCCCGTTTGCTTGCGCATGTCCCGCTCTGGATAGTTGACGCCGGCTCTAACTGGACTCATTCGCTGGTACGGTGGTGAGTTTTTCCTGGCAATAATACTGCATCTCCTGCCGCTGCTGTGGTGTTGGAAGGGGCTTCAAGTGCTGGAAATACTTCATGTTTTTGTCACAACTTCCAGGCTCTCTCCCATCAAAAAATGTCACCCCAAAAGATAATTGATTGGACGGACAAGATGAATGATTTTGAAACATTTGCCACTGCGGACATTTGAGACTGAACTAGAGAGTCAAGTTCTTCAGTCAATAACACAACTTCAAAACATTCATACAAGCACACTTCCTCCTTCATGGCGTATATGATTGAACTCATCCAAACGGTGAGGCCGGTCTGTTCCACGCTGACCCCGCAGTGACCGCTGTAAAACTAAATCCTATCCCGAATAAATCGGGTCCTCTCTGTTGAATAAGCTGCAACTTTGCAACTTACATGAATGGCATCGGGCCTGTTTGATATTTCTGGGACTATTGGCCCATGTTTCTATAATTACAATTTCATTTCCATCTCCCTCCTTTCTGCAACAACCGGGTTTAACAGCTATTATTGTGGCGCATAGGGCAAGTAAGGTCCAAGTCCTGTTCCTGGATTGGAAAATGGCATTGAAATTGGAGGATTGGGGACAGAAGATCATGCAAGTTTGATTTGTTGAAGAAATGTAAAAACGCATTTCATTTTTACACTTAACTCGACAAAGGGGGTTAGAAGGAGTAGTTCCTAAATACCTGGCACAGCCCGGTACTGTGCTGAAGGTTTTGGCGGTGGCACCTCTTCCCCTAAAGTAAGTGTGTCGAAGCTGAGCCACCTAAATGCAACGTAGAGGGCAGACGGGGTCAAATCTGCCCCCTGTCCTGAGCTGTTCTGCTGCACGGGGACGAGCGGTTGTCCCAGTCTGGGTGTGAGCAGCTGCGACAGACACTGCTCAATCTAGAGCTGTCACATTAGAATGAGGCTTATTAACCCGGGTCTACTGGCTCTGATTCAGCAGAACGTTGCTGAGTTTCCTCCACAGCACAGAAGGATGATGTGGCCTCTCTCTTGTGTCTCTTACATTTCTCCGTGTATTGGAGAAATTACGTACTTATCTATAGGTAGCGTTCACGTGACATCACAACCTTCTAAAGAACGTATAGTTTAAAATTGAGGTGGAGGGCAACTGAAAATGCCATGGCTGTAACCAACTGTCACAAAGTTCAAAGTCATATCTTCCAGCTCATAAGAACATGTGTCTAATTATTTCTTCACAAAGGCGTCCAGAAGTGGAGACATTATTCAAAAACATGTGCTTGATGTTGGCCAGTAGAAAGGACTTTCAGCCATAAAATTCACATGTCGGGTTTGTGAATCCTGTAGCTATCACATGATGATCAGAGAAAACATTTGGACATTTTCTTTTGAGAAATTTCTTTCATAAACGGTTTCTCTGCCATAGAGTTGTATTGGCACCTGCCCTCCAACTGAAATAGAATTCTATAACGTGAACACAACCTATTCAAAGCTGCAGCCAATTTAATAAAAAAAAAACGTTTCCTGTTCGAATGGTATCAATGCAAATCCAGAACTAATAAGGTTAAGTTCACACTTGGTAAATCCACATCATTCATTGGTCTGGATTACGTCCCCAGGGCGCAGTTACGGCACTAACCAGCAGGTGGCAGTACGCCAGTGTTGGATGGAAACATGTAAGTGGGCCTTTGAAATGAGTACTGACGACTTTCACGAATGATTCAGTGTAAAGTTATATTGGTAGGTCACTCTTTTGAGACTTCTCCGACATCAGCTTTTCCTGATCCCGTTAATGCACGTCTGTTTGTCCTCTACGCCATTGAAAAACAAATCGGGTTATGAAAATCCAGACTTTAACCAGGCCACTTGACACTATCCAAAATGTTTCTAAAAAAAGCGTAGGTCGTCACCTCTTCATAATAACGTTTTCCCCGAGTGTGTCTGCAGCCTTTTGTGGGATCAGTGCTTTCGAAGTCGGTGCGCTGACATTCACCAGGAAAAGTCTCTTCAAGAATTCGAAATCTTTAAATCCGTGAGAGAAATGTACATCATTTTCTACGAAGAGAAGGGTTTGGAGGTTTGGACGGTTTGGAGGTTTACTATTAAAAACTGCACATACAGTATAATAGGTGACCAACGGAATATACAAGTCATGATAATAATAATAATGCATTGGTTTTATATAGTGCTTTTCTGGACACTCAAAGACGCTTTACATTGCATTATTCATTCACTCCATACTTGGTGGTGGTAAGCTACTACTGTAACCACAGCTGCCCTGGGGTAGACTGACGGAAGCGAGGCAACCAGTCTGCGCCATCAGCCCCTCCCACCACCACCAACCACTCACTCACTACATTCACCAGGGCAATGTCATGTCTCCTTCAGTATTATCAATGCGCCATCGCTGTGCACAGACCCCAGACCTCACGTCCTGAAAAGGCTGCAGAAATGGCTCTATCCATTCTTGTGATTTTGTCCCAGAAAATGTATTCACCGGCAGCATCTCCCTTTAATAAGCTACATCCAGTAAGGCAACCCCACTTCCCCTTTAAACTTCGTAACCGACCCGTGGCGCACATTTTCCATTGGTCCAATAAGCTTAACTTCACAGACTTCGTGTGTCTCTGTCCTCATGCGTATTTGATCACACTCATTCAAATTTAACACTGGGACACTCGGCCGTCCCCCCGTTCCCACACTCCCCGTGTTTCTGCCTCCCCGGACACTTGCCAAGATGACTGCCACACGGGCGCTCACAACCAGCAGAACACCATATGTGACCAGTCACTAGAATCAAAGATGGTTCTGGGGCATTTTGATATTTTCACAGATTATCAACCTGAAAACGGATCGACAATAGGCGTATGTATAAAACTGCCTTTTTTGCGTAGCATTTGTTTGCTAAAGCGTGTGTCAACTACGCAAACCAAAGCAGGTGTGCCTCTCCTCTTCCGCGGTGTTTACCCAGTATGCAAATACACACAGACAAAGACACGCCCCTACGGCACGCTCTGAAATCCACCCCAAACTAGTCGGTTTGAACCTAAAAGTTCACGCTTTTAAATATACCGATACTGGTAGCTTAAACATGGAGAGGCTTTTTCGTGGCTTCAACTGAACGATTCTGCAAAAAAGCGAAAATATTGTTTTTCTCCAAAAAACACCTTTGTTTACGTTTTTCTCGAGACACGGGCTGCCGACTTGTGTCTTTGGAATCCACGGCGGGTCACAAATGTAAAATGGAGCCGTCTGACTGGTCGATTAGAAAAAATATTTCACAGCCTATCAGCCAATGGAATGGCTTTGCGTCATTAATGATTGAGGAGAAGGTTAAAGTTATTCCAATGGTTCATTTTCGGAGGCGAAGGACGTCATCGGGTCAAAGGGTATTGGATTCTGTGGCAATTAGCATAATTCATATTTATTCAGAACCAAAACTCAAACGTCCAGAAATATTCTTTCACAATATCAGAAATAAATGGTGTGTCTATTGTTGACCGTTTTAATTGTTTTAATGTGTGTCTGTGTTTGTGTGTCTGTATGTGCGGGTGGGGCGGGGCTTGTTATTCACTGTATATTTGCAGGTTGGGATGATGTTGATGATTTTTAAGCACTGTAAAACACTTTGAGTTACATTTTGTATGAAAAGCGCTTTATGAATAAAGTTTGATTTGACTGATAAAGTCAACAAACAAAATTCAGACTTTGTTGCCACAATATTTCCAATTTATGGGCAAACAGTTTCATTAATTTAAACATTTATTTTATCTCCCGTTCACCTGCAGTGTCTTGCCGTAAAATACTGTAGAGCGCCTGACCTTTAAACCGTTTGTATGTTTATGAACTTCTGGCTCATCATTTTCACTATTTCTTCACAAACAGGCACATCTTAATGAATGATATAGACTTGTGCATGAATCACTCGTCAGTACTTGAAATGACTTGTTTCGTTTTTTGTTGTGATTCATTTTGCAATGATATTAAAGACCCATCCTATGATTGTTCCTATTTCTGTGGCTATTTGAATTTACTGTTCAAAATGGCCGGTATTACAGTATTAGGGCCTCAACTCTGATATGTAAATGAGAGAAGACTAAATACTGATACTGTAACACAAACATATACTAATGGTAAATGTGGTATAGCATGCCCTCAAAAAGCTGTCTACTATTTCCCAGTTTGCACTTGCTGTTTAGTACGGGTGTGGAAAAATATCGATCCACCGATATACCG
This sequence comes from Proterorhinus semilunaris, assembly GCA_021464625.1. Taxonomy (NCBI): domain Eukaryota; kingdom Metazoa; phylum Chordata; class Actinopteri; order Gobiiformes; family Gobiidae; genus Proterorhinus; species Proterorhinus semilunaris. The sequence continues at coordinate 3,780,721 of CM038364.1, forward strand.
CGATATTACGTTGCGTGATTCTCGTATCGATCCATAAAGTGTCCTTATCGATATTTAAACATCTATTTTTGGGGAATTATTCCTTGCAGCGTCTCTCTTTGGTCCTGCACTTTTACTCCCGCCCGCTAGATGGCAGCCCGCTTAAGTAACACTAGAATCTAGTGCGAGTTAGAGAAACACAGGAAGAGTTTTCCATGAAGGAGAAAGAGCTATGAAATGCTCCGTGGTCCTTTTAAAACTCTACATTCGGCCTCACTTTGGCTTCTACAGCAAAGACAGAGTCCTGGATTATTACGAGAGCCACCAGCTGTGTGCAGATGTTGCTGAGTGTGTCGCCACTGCGAGAGGAGAGGATTTATCTTCGTAGCACTAGCATGGATTTATCTTCGTAGCATTTTAGTACGGAATTAAATGAAGCCGAGGGAAAACTAAATACAGCAGGCTCATGTTAAACTTGTGTCTCGCCACTGCACTACTACGACACAGGTTTAAAAAGATTCTGCTGTTTTTAGTTTCCCCTCTGCTTCGTTCGTGTGCTACTGCTAACATAAAAAGATTTAGAAGAGATGAGCGCTATAGTCACGGTGATGCCCGTGTTGTCCTTATGTCTACGAGTGACACCCGTTATGGATGGCGTTCAAGATTTTAAAGGCATTTGAAAAAAATGAGCAATCGTATATATTTTGATGGATGAAACGGACTTCCGGTTCATCCATAACCGTTATTACTGATCGCTAAGGACTCCCAGCTACAGAAACACAAGCAAACGTGCATCCCCAGTTTAGTTGGTTTCATAGGTTTCCACGTAATCTGTTTTCCGTTCAAAGTTACATAATCACCATGAACACCACAATAACGGTAGTAATTACAGTGGTAATAACTAGTAACAAATAATAAAAGTGGTAGTTCTTTTATAATTAAAGTATTAGTTAATCGTAACTCTGCTCAATAACTACTAGGTAATTGCCTAGTAATTACTAGTAATAAATATCAATAAAAGTGGTAGTTCTTGGGTAATAGTAAGTATTACCCAAGAACCCCCAAGTAGTTGTTAATAGTAACTCAGCCCAATAACACTGACAATGTAAGACTTACTGATGAGCATGTATAGCTCACACCTATGGATACCAAAAATATACCACATTAATAACCCAATAGTTATTAGTACTGTTATTATTAAGCAATTACTTAGCAGTTATTGGGCAGAGTTATTTCAACTACCATAGAACTACAACCTTGAATTTATATTTATTACTAGTAATTACTAGATTATTAATTGGTGTTATTGGGCTGAGTTACTATTAACAACTACTTTAATTACCCAAGAACGACCACTTTTATTGATATTTATTACTAGTAATTACTAGGCAATTATCTAGCAGTTATTGAGCAGAATTACTATTAAGTACTACTTTAATTACACAATAACTACCACTTTTATTGATATTTGTTGCTAGTTATTACCACTGTAACTACTAGGTAATTACCTAGTAGTTACCGGGTTGTCATGTAAAGTGTTACCCATTTATATCATAAGATAGATAGATAGATAGATAAAATGTATCTGATACAAATCTAATGAAGGTGGACTAGTTAATCGTCTAATACTTCAATATTGGGATATATTGTATTGTATCGCGACCTGTGTATCGGGATACGTATCGTATTGCCTGAGACTAGGCGATACACACCCCTACTGTTTAGCACCTGCTTCATGATCCCTGACTGTGTAGGTCTAAGTTTTCCAAAGGACAACATTCTTAAGTGTTGGTTCTGGAGGTTTGCCAGAAACGCTTGTGCCTTTGCGCTTCTTGACCAAACCAGTGCTACTTTCTAAGCTTACCGTATTTTCCCTGAAAGCTGTCTGACCGGGACGTTAGGCAGATGCTGACGTCCATCCGTCTTCCTGAAGGCCTCTCCCACATGCCGCTGTCTGCCCGTGTAAATATCCCCCCCTTCATGTTTATTGATGGGTTAGTGAAGGCCGCCGACGGATACGTCCCCGTGTGCTCGCCGTACCGTATACGTTCTAGTCCGGTCTGGCCTGGCCTAGTCTGATTGGACAGCTCACTTCCTCCTTTTAATGGTAGTACTGAGAACACAAGACGGGAGAACGGCTGGCCTGGCTAAACATGTGTTCAGCCTGGACTGACAAACAGGCTGTTCCAGACCTTTGCTACATGCACCTGAAATGCAGCCTCACCGCGTTTAGTCGTGACTCTGGGACCCACCATTCATCCATTCCCCATTCACATATTTGCCTGCTTGAACTTACTGAAGTACCCCAGAAACGGATCCCAAATCGAATGGAAAAACATCTACCGTCCCTTTTTATTTATTCCAATTTAGTAATATCAGTCTTCTAGATAGCACTGAAATAAAGGTAATAACCGTTTCCTGCTTGTATATAAGATTAGCAGTAACTGGGGGTACTCTAAAAAGTGCAAGCACAGGGTCAGGGTGTTACTGTGTTCCACAAACATCAGACAGTAATGTAAACATTTGAGTCCAGTAAGCTGTTACGTTAGGACAGTTCCAGAAAGTGCGAGCGAGTGAAGCCGCACCGATCACAAGCTGTGTTCACCCAATGGAACATTCTGGAGAACCGTACTTTAGAAAGGTGTAGCCCGTGTAGAACTTTGAATTGGAGTGGTCCATGAGGAGCACAGATTGAAGATGAGTGGACGTTGTCTTAAGCTTTAGTGATGTTTATTCCAATGTCCTGTTGCCAAGCTTCCTTTAGGTGATCAAGTATAGGCTTATATTCCATATCTGACAGTTCATTACATATTTTGGAACCCTTTCTTAAACGGATCTTTTAGAAGCAAGGTATTCATGTCTGAGCTGGGAGGCTGACGAGGAAAAATCCACATTAGCAATTTGATATTTCTGACACAACTGATCAAACACATTTTCAATAAAAAAAATCGTGTATCGAATGTATTCCTTTGACTTTCCACTGAGAAAAAGCAACTTCACGAAGTGCTGAGTTGAACTCATGGTTAAGTGTAATCGGGGTTAATACTGAACTATACTTGCCATTTAAAATGTTTTCTAATTTGATGCCACATATGAGATACTACAAGACTTCTGACTTTGGGAGTAGTATAGTCCTTAAGAAAGAATAAATCAATGCTTGTGACCAGGTAGTAGGACATCTCTGATTCTCCATCCCAACCCAGTCAGCTCCCTTTGCATTACACCAGAAAGACAAAGATCAAATATTACACGACCAGTAATAGAATCTGAAGCGAGGCAATCCCATTCCACCACGTTCTTTTGGTCTTTGTAAAAAAGCTTGTTTAATCCTAGGAGTCTTTTTGTTCCAAATGAACTGGGAAATTAAACTATCCAGTTTTTTAAAAGGCTTTAGTGATGTATATAAAGGTATGCAACTGGTACAGTGTTGGTAGTTGCTACAGGTTTATGCAGGTCCAAAAAATATCTTGAGCTTCTCCTGCTTCAGCCGCCGCTGGAGAACCATTCGTGCAAACAAGAGGTTCTTCACCCAAGTGTGAACCAGATCCTGTTTAGCCCACTGTCCAGGTGCAAACATGGACCACGTCTGGGCCATTTCTCGGTCCCCACATCCCGCCGTGCAGTTTGTCCCTCTGTGCTGACCGTAGTGTTTGTTGTTTTCGCGCAGAGCCACAGCTGAAGGGCATCGTCACGCGGCTCTACTGCAGACACGGCTTCTACCTGCAGATGCTTCCCGATGGAACCATGGAAGGCACAAAGGACGAAGGCAGCTCCTTCTGTAAGTCGATGCACACAGCAAAAACATTCCCCTTTGAAAGCACCCAGATCATTGTACAAATGCCACGAACAGCACACAAAGCAGCTTTTACTTCGTCATCCTGAGGAGACTTCGTTCAGGTTCATGAAGCTAGCTGCATCTCTACCCTCTTTGACAACAAGCCCCAGTTATTTTTGTTATTAAATATGAATATATGAATGCCTACTGAAAGAAAGTAAGGCAACCTGTTTGATCTGGAACATTATTCATTTAATGTAACACACAATATTGTTATGGGGTTGATCCAAATTAAAATCAAGGAAATACAATTTAAGTTGTAAAAATATTCAACGTTAACCCAAAAAACAATATACAACTCCCTCACAAGTGTATTAAGCTGGTTCCCACATATTTCACTTCATTCAACTCAAGTTTACAATACACTCACACCTTTTTATTTAAGAAAACGTTTTATTTAAAGGTGCATTATGTGACTTTTTTTCTTTTTTAAAGAAGTGGATATCTGTGCGTATTTGCCCTTGTAGTGACCCAGCGGCTGTAGGAGTGGTCAGCATGAGGCCTTTACTTTCCATCACAGGGGTCTCGAAGACGCTGACCGTGATCACAGGTAAAGACGCCATGCTGCCCACTTATACAGCCGCTGGGTCACTACAAGGTCAAATACGCATAGATATCCAGGTCTTTTTTGTCCCGCATAAAAAGTTGCATTATAGTTTGATGAAGCTATCCTCATGAGTGACAGTGTGCTCTTTATTCTAAATAAAGAAAAATCAGGGTCAGTCTGTCACAGAGTGAAGATGGAAGACATATGACATAGTCAGAAGATCTGAAAATCTAATACTGAAATCAATCATTTTGTTAATAACACAAACTAAAGTGAAAGTTATAATAATAATAAAAACCTCTGTGTATGTCATGAGTCATGGTGGACCATGACAGATGTGGACAGGACTGTGGTCGATCTCCTTTTACTTTGGAGAAAATAATAATAATAATGAATCCTGAAAAGGGTGTTGGCTTCAAGACAATCCGCCACAGTTTCCAGTCGCGGTGAGTCTTCCCGGGAAGTGGCAGCAGCTCGTGTGTTGTAGTGTGGAGGGCCAACGACTCGCGCTCGAATGTGGGCGGCAGAGAGACGCGACTAAACCTCAGTCGCCGGAAATCAGACATGTTTGAGTTCTAAAGCCGGTTTGGGACACGCAGGGGAGGCGATGCATATTTTACCGAAAATACCAGAGAAGACAGTGGCTCCGCTCGAAACAACGGCCAAGCGAGCCCAACGCAAACCACGGCGAACAGCACTAAAGCACTTTTTTTCTTAAGTCACATCTTCATGACGATGTGAGACCGGTTTGGACTCTGACAAAGTTCAAATCCAGGCTGAAAACAGCTCTTTTTACCCGAGCATATGAAAACTGAAAGTATTTTATCTGCACTCTTGCCTTTTACTGTAAATGTTTAACTTTTATGTTGATGTTTTAATGATTTGATCTGTTTTCTTGTAATTTGATGCAACTCTGAAGCACTTGCCTTTAGTATGAATTGTGCTCTACACATAAACTCGCCTTGCCTTAACCGTAAAATACTTTAGAACTAGCTACTAATGGCCGTCAGCCTGAAGCTACTTGTCCTCTGCTGATGTTGTCCAGCTCCTTTTCTTCTTGCTAAATAGTCCTTGAAGTTACAGATTCCCACATAAACCTGTGGAGAAATGCTGAGTCAGTGAAAGAAATAAACACCTTACTGTGAGTATTAGGTCTTTTCTGTTTTTTTGTTTCCAGGGGATAGTGGATGTGAAGAGAGTAAACTGGCAGGAAAACTTCTTAGAGTTACTAATGTAGGTTAACTAACGTACCTTGGCGATAGTCTGTCCTCTCTTACGCCATATACGTATGATATGTCATCAAGGTTCCATTTTCATCTTGTTTAAATTGCGGACTGCAAAAGGACAGATCCATATTATTATTTTTTTTTCTTGACCATTCTTCACCCCCAAGGTTTGTATCGCAGTAATCGAAATGTACACTCATCTGTAATGTCGAACTATGCTGGAAGCAAGATCTGCTCAATTCTGTTTTATCCAACCTTTCACGCACCAAATGTTTCTGGGACACCCGCCATTACTCCCCCCCCCTCCACATGTGCTGCAGAGGGCGAACACGGGTCACTCTATCAGAGCAGAAATACCCGGAGTAACCCCGGCCGGAAAAACCTGCAAACTCCGCTTTTCTCTCCGAAAGAGAGAGAGAGCCGGGGATCACCCATATAACGGTATTGATTTGTGAGGGGGGGTGGGGTGATCATCGGGGGTGTCTGCCCCAGGGGGAGGTGAGCTGAGCTTGGGAAGCGTTCACGACCAGAGCGCGCGTGGGGACGTGAGCCGGAGGATGCGGAGGGAAGCAAGAATTTGTGCAAACACAAATCTTAGTCATCTCCGGCAAAGGGCTGCAGCAAACATTACGTAAGGGTAAAACAGTACGTGACGCTAAGTGTCGGACATGCACTTTTTAAAAAGTTGGGGTAGGGAAATATGTAAAGATTGCATATGGTGAGGAAACTAGGTAGGGGTGCCCATAGTGCGGCACAGACCAACCTTTGATGGTCCACAATGCTTCATGCTGAGTTGGCTCAGGTCATCAGAGATAGTACTTACATTCACGACACCTCAACAATAAGGACGGGCAATATGCCAAAATAACCGTTTGGAGCTACATTGTGATTTATAATAGATATTATCATGATTCTTGTTCATCTTACTTCTCAGTCTATCTTTAAGAGGTAAAGCTTTCTGCTTTGTTGGAAAGGTTTAATGCACCTAAAGTCCTTTCTCAGTCATATTTGATGATTTTTAACCATATAATTTACTCAAATAATGAATAGCATTTATGATCTGACCCTCTGACCCACCTTAACGTTGTGGAGGGGTTTGAGCACCCGAATGATCCTAGGAGCTAAGTTGTCGGGGGCTTGGTGCCCCTGGTAGGGTCTCCCATGGCAAACAGGTCCTATAGGTGACGGGTCAGACAAAGAGCGGTTCAGAAGCCCCTTATGAGAGACCAACAGGCCCGGTTAGAACCATGAGGCCGTCCTTCTGTGGACCCACCACCTGCAGGGGGAGCCATAGGGGCTGGTGCAATGTGATTTGGGCAGCTCCAGCAGATGCCCCCACGACCCGGCAACGGACAAGTGGAAGAAAATGGATGGATGGGTGGATGGACCTGACCCTCAGGCAAAGCTCTGGGCCCCCCCTGCAATCCATGGCGACCCCCCCACCCGTCTTCCATTCCATTTTTCCGACCTTACTTGCCTTTGTTTCCATATGACCGCGGTCCGCAGCCCGTCCTCCTCAGCTCCTCGGATGAATACAGATGGATCTTAAAGGTCACGGATGGACGGACAAACATCAGCAGCGCCTATCATTCTGAGCAAATGTATACAAGTCACTTTGACCCATTATGCAACATTGGGCCACACTCGTTCGGATCATTTCAATGATGCCTTTCTATAAACATGCAAGAAGTATTAGGTTTGGCTTTAAATTTTAAATTAAAAGGTAATGTTGGGTAATATAAAGGTTTAAACTGGGCATTTTACATTAAAACAATATTATTTTAATGTTTTAATTAGGCCCGAGCAACGGACACGAAGTGCCCGGCGAGGGACTAATTAAAATCGTAAAAAAAAAGGGAAAACGCAAGAATTCAAATAGCAAACGTGGACCGATACACAAGTAACAGGTATCAGAAATTAGTGCTCCGGGAGGTCTAATTTTGGGTGGCATTGGCAAGAGAAAATAATAAAAGATGGCTCAGTGGCGCCCCCTCAAACAGGCAGTTTACATTGAGTCAATGAGAGCCCGGTGGCAAAAAATGTCATGGTACAAAGTTGACACTGGCCAGGGTCATAGACCACGTCAGGACATGTCAAAAAATATATTATGAGCCCGGCCTAAACTCTACAGGAAGTCGGCCATCTTGGCCCAAACCTCGCACCGTCAAAATCGTACCTGTTGAACTTGTGACCCCTGATCCCCGAGTTTTCAATCAAAAGCTTCAATTTTTGGCCAAAATGTCCCAAACCCATGTGGCTTTCCAAATCCTCATTTCAATTTTGGAAATATTATTGGGCGTGGTCATGACAAGGCCGCAACTCAGAGGCCATTTTCAACCAAATTCAAAGTCTCATATCTTTCACAGAGTTTGTCGGATTGCAACGGCCCCAATACGGCGCACGTGCACCTTCTCGAGCTGGACCTAACCATGTGCAAACGCAGCCACTATGGCCAAAAATGACCCACTGGCGCCCCCTTCAAGGTTTTTTCTTGAAAAATTCGGATCAAAAAATCCGGATGGTATGGAGTTGTGAAAATAATCACACAGGCCTTCCCCGTCATAGGGATCGCGTCGGCCTTAGTCAGAGCTTTCCGAAAATGTATAACATGTGGGGGTACAAGTAACCAGTCCAGTTATACAGCCTGTTCAAGTGTGAGAACAGCGCCACCTGCTGGTTTAAGTTGTCTTTTAAGTGGCTTGTAAGTGGCCCGCCAAAAGTGGCCCGCCCATCCTCCGTGGAAATAGCCAGAGTTCTTCTTCTGGCAGCATAGTAGCCTCTGTCAGAGTTGCCACTGTCAGAGTTTCTCATGAAAATCGTCAATTTTCCCAAATACCCCATTTATTCACAAAAGCAACACTTTTAGACTCATACGTAGATATACTACCCCTCTGTGACAGAAAGAAGCTTTAATTTGGGCGTTTTTGCCTCCAAATTGAGCTTTTTTGGACTTTACAGTCACAGGGAGTTCACTTAGGCTGTTTCCTGTCTGTCTCTGCGTGTTCCTCGTACTATGTGGCTCTCACCAAAGTATTCCTTCATCTATCCAGAGTTTTGCGGGGCTGGAGCACCTTTTCAGATCATTGGCCGCCCGGGGAATTAGCCCTAATTAAAAATGTTTCCATAAATATTGCCTGCACTGCAATTTTGTCTTGTGAACGCTCGAGTGCTAAACTTTCGTAAGATTTATTTATAAATCGCTGTGTTGTTGTGTAAGCCTGTATAGCTCCATTGGTAGAGTGCAGGGTTTGCACCGTCATATTGCCGGTTCAATCCCCACCATGACTTTTCTTTTTTTTTTTTTTTTTTACGCAGTACCTACTGGGAAGAACCTGAATCGGCAACTATGCTCCCACCCTCATTCAAAACGGGGAAATGACCCTCACGTTGTACCACATGCCGTTTCATAAGATATTTCACATTTCGGCTGCAAAAATAAATCTGCTTGTGTAGCTACATGGGTAGAGTGATAGGTTCCCAACCATGGGATTGCTGGATCAATTTTCACCTTGACTCTTTTTTATTTTATTTATTTTTGACTCGGCAACTACTGGGAAGAACATGAATCGGCGCCTATGGTCCCACCCTGATTAAAAACCTTAGTTCCATGGGTAGAGTTCTGGACTCACAATCACAAGTTTGCTGGATCACTTCCAACCTTGACCTTTTTTTACTTTTTATTTGTATTTATGTTTTTATTTGATTTTTTACTGGCCACCTACAGGAAAGAACATAAATGAAACAATGGAGGTGGGGGGGGGGGGGGGGAGCATGACTGGAAATGACCTCTCTCCTCCAGTGGCGTGCTAGGACCTAATTTAGAGCATATTAGTCCCATTGTGACACAGAGTTATAGCTCAGTGATAGAGTGCTGGTCTTTGGTGCAGTAGGTTGCCAGTTCAAACACAGCTTGGATACTTTTCTAATGCTTTCTCTTTTCACATGGGCTGCTGCACTCTGAGCCTGATACAACTCAAGAATGAGGATCAAGTTATGTAGACACAATTATTTAATTGTCCACTTTTCTACGTTGCACTCCCTTTTTCCTCTTTACTTACTGTTTTCTGTAAATATAAGAGTGTAGGATGTTTCATAAGATTGATATACGTTTAGTTGCGCCGTTTCTTGCAGCTTGGCTAGCTCCATAGGTAGAGCACTGGGATACCAATCATGAGGTTGCCAGTTCAAGCTCAACCATGGCTGCCTTTTTTTTACTTTTGTAGTTTGGACTGGACATCTACTGGGAAGAATATAAATCAAACTCAGGGATTTAGAGAAAAGTAGCCCACATCAGGTGTACTTCTGTATGAGGTTATTGTTTACCTGTCTCTGGTTCGGGAGGTTACCAATTCAAATATGACTTGGACATATTTCTAATGTTTTTTTCTTTATTTTTTGATAGATTTACCTAGTGCCAAAAAAAAAAAGTCAAGGTCGGGATCGAACCAGCACTCTCGTGGTTGGAAGCCCGGCCATATGAGCCATGTGCTCTACCTATGGAGCTAAACGAGCAGAACAAACGGCTTCAAACGCATGTATATCAATTTTATAAGCAACCCGGCTTTTTGCGGCTTTACAGGCTAGGCATTATTTAATGAATCATTTCGTAATCGGGGCAAATTTGCCTGGGTGCCCAAAAAATTGAGTGGGTGCTCCAGCCCCGCAGCACCCACGGGATCGGCGCCTATGATTTGGCCTACATAAACATGTTTTTCCTCAGCATTTTATGGGGGAGGAGGGATAACAATGATTGTGTATGAAAGAAAGGCTACATAGTATATGCATAGAAGAAATGGGGGACAGTAGGGAAACAATTTACGCAAAACTGGGCAGAAATGTCGAAAACAATAAGGAAAATGGAGGGGGGGAAAATGACCTTCAATTACCTCTCTCCTCCAGTGAGGAGATTTAGAGACAAGTAGTCCACATCAGGCCATCATTGTTATGGAGGTATAGCTCAGTGATAGTGTGCTGGTCTCTAGTGCAAAAGGTTGCCATTTCAAACATGGCTTAGACACATTTCCAATGCTTTTTCTTTTCACATGGCCGCTGCACATATAAGCAAAATCACAATCTCATAGTGCGCAAGCACAGCACTCAAAGGTCAATCGGGATACATGTGCTGTCTCTCACTAGTCCCAATGTATACAGATGGTTTTACTACAGGTTTGGCAATATTTACTGAATAATTTTTTACTCAAGGCAATATCGCGTGCGTGCTCACAGATTTGAGTGGGTGATCCAGTCCTGCAGCACCTGGGGCAAGAGTGAGGCCGGGGTGTGACGAAGGATTAGGCGAAAGTAGGCCGCGTTAAGGAGCAAAACAGACCGGGTTGGGTTGCCAGAGCAGATTTGGGCGAGAGCGGGCGGGGGCGGTCACAAGTGGAGGCGGTCGCAAGGGGGGGCGGTCGCAAGGGGGGGCGGTCGCAAGGGGCGAGGGCCTTTATCGCCGCGAGCGGCTTTAATTTTAATTGCTTTTAAAATTGCAGCATTTCATGCCCATTCACAAAACAACAGCAGTAGATATTATGGTTTTAGCTCTATTTGATTCTAAAAGCCATTCAAGTCTTGCCCGTTAAAAGACATAGGCACCAGTAGGACCTCATGGCTAATTATTATGCATAAACAAAAGTATTCACCTCATCGCTGCTGTTTTTAACGGCTGCTGAGTGTCCTCAGTGGCTGTTATCAGTCAAAGCTTAGCGATAGCATATTAGCAATAGCATTAGCGATAGCATTAGCGATAGCATTAGCGATAGCATTAGCAGCGCTGCGGTAAACCTGCAGGCTGGAGCCGCTGCCGTCTTTTGAAGGATCGGACCGTATCCAGTCATTAAATCCGATCCAGTCCGAGCCTCTCATAATGCCTGGATTGGATACCCAAAAAATGAGATCAGCTGACTCGATCAATAGATTTCTTCTTCCCTTTTGGCAAGATGACAATGGCAGGATTCACGAGGCTCACGGTGTGAAAGAGTGGCTCTTGGAGCATGAGATGGATTGGCCACCACAGAGTCCAGATCTTAATTAGAAAAGTCTGATAAATTGAGACAGCTGGATAGAGTGTCAGGATTAACCAATCTGTTCACTGCCAATGATGGTGGCACAAGATGTCCCGAAACTCGCTTTAACTTCTGGGGGAAAACAGACTTTGGCCCTGACGAAGTCAAGAAACATCGGCCGTTTGCTGTTTTTAAAAAGCCCAAATACATCATTATAGGAGCTTTAACCTTAACACTGTACATTCACAAAGTCAATAGTATTTAAAACAGTTTGTGCCACTTCATTTTCAAATCAAATTCTCCCGGTCCTACAGGTCTAAGTTTTGTGCCGCGGTAGTCTCCCGGGACACCGTGAAAGAGATGACAGCTAAATCTGTAAAACACTGTGATTGGTTATTCATCCATGCCGGCTGCGCTGGAGTGATTGACGTGAATGGACTCCTGCTCCTGCCTGAACCGAAAGTAAAATGCTTCGTGTGCATGTACGATACTTCAGTGGACAAGCGAGAGGTCTGTCGGCTACAGTCAGTCTCTCAGTGTCAGAAAACGCTACTTTGCAATACATAAAGGACCGTTTTTGTGGACTGAATACTGAATACCACCCCCCTCCTTCCCCGGTACATGTCAGCACATTACAATCTATGACCTAAAAATGTGATCTTTGTACATACAAATACAATATATATAAATCACTAATGACAGATATCAACCAGTGAAACAGACAAACAAAAGTAATTTCCAAATGTCATAATCAAGCCTGTAAGTATTACATGGGAAAAAATACCTGTTCTATTCTATTGTATTTTACAATCCCCACGTTTTGCAATGTGACATTTAAAAGTCTTACCAAGCATAAGGAGTAAGAGATGGGCTGGACAGGATTTTTAAATGTCCTGGAGTGCCCTCTACAGGCAGCCGTGGGATAAACCCATGACGGAGCAATGAGTGCAAGCTTCTCACTTTTGGTCAACACAGTATTTTTCACCATCATGATGAACACTCTGAGCTCAGAACGAGTCCGGCGATGGAATACAGGCTTTAAACATGTATGTTTGTGTTCCCTTTATTATTATATCGCACTCATTTTCCTCCAGGGTTGTATTTGAATGAATGTTGGTCCCATCATGCGTTTTGCTCTCTTGTCTCTGTCCTGAAGTGCTCCTCTCCTGTTCCTGTGGGACAGGCAGGTCATGGGCAGACATTAGAGGGGACAGCGGACACCCCTGTCTCATCCCCCCCGTCCGTCCCGACACAGATGGCCTTCTCCCCGACAGCAAAGTGTCGGAACACGGCTTTTAAAAGGAACTGAGGCTAGCAGAACAATCCCTAAGAGGAGGACGAGGACAAAGGACAACCTCGGAACAGTTTTAGGTTGTCCCTGCAGGGCTTCCGTAAGTAGGGGAGAGGAGGCTGGGAGCAAGATACAAACATGGGGAAAGTGTGGAATGAATAGAATAAGGGAAAAGATAAATGACGAAAGACTATGGCTGTTTCTCAATTGCCAGGGATTTTTGTTTCAATGATAATTTGTTTTTGGAGTTTTTAATCAAATACATCTGTTTAATTTTCTGTTCATTTTTTATTATATTTATGTTTATTCCACACAACAAATGAGTTTTCGGGTAGAGAAGCCTCAAAACAGGGCGGCATGGTAGCGCAGAGTTGAGCGCTTCTGCCTCACAGCTAGAAGGTCCTGGGTTCGATTCCCACCTGGACGGGGCCTTTCTGTGTGGAGTTTTCCCTACCACCATAAACATGTGCAATAGGTGAATCCTCCAGCCAGGTGATTCTGGCCATTAGCCTGGCTCCACATCTGGAGATAGGTCCCAGGGCGCGGTACTGCTGCCACCCACTGCTCCCAGTGGCGACGAGGGATGGGTAAAATGCAGAGGACACATTTCGTTGTACAGTTGTTGTATAAGGACTGTCTTCCGACTCTGTAGCTCCTTTAGTGCACGCCATGGCTGAAAAGAATATCCCAGACAGACAGTCGGCTCCGTTGTCTTCCACTTTCTCTCTTTTGTTCAGCTACCTCAAAAAATGACCCTTTTACAGCAAGCTAGTTGTACAGGATTTTTTCCATTGCTGCTCAACTTCGAACAAACACCAAGACTAGCTACGAACAGCCACAGCTGCAAACAAACAGCGTATGAGTTACACTTGGGGCTTATGCAAAATGTTTGATTGACAAACTAGTAGCCAATAGACTTTCGACCAGTGGCAGATTTCTATTGGCTAATGTTTTGCAGGCCCCACCACTACCACTGTTTATGAATATATATATATATATATATATATTTTCTTGTTTGGTAACCATAAGTACAAGGGTGTCACCGATCAATTAAGTAATTTCATTTGAATCTGGCAACTTAATTTCTGGGGGAAATCCTTTAAGCCCTAACCCTAAGGGTCTTATATCTTAATTATTACATTATGTACCTCCAAAGTACTAATACACATATTACATTGTGTATGTACTGCAAAGGTACAAGTTATTACACATTGTTACAGAGCACATCACATTGTACTAAATTTAGTTGGGTACAATGTATCGAGGTAGTGTAAAAAAAAGTCTTACCGAAACATATTCTCTGCCACAATACACAATCTAAGTCGAGAATCATTAAACTTGACAATATGCAGAAGATTCACATTTACAACAATAAGCAACAACAACAACAAAATCGTATTACTATTAGCATTTGGGACGAGAGCGAACATCTGGCCCCCTCTGTTGCCTGCTTCATCAGTGTCGCCCCCCGCTGGTGGGAGGGCAGGCCGCGTTCCCAGCCTGTGTGTGGTCTTATGTAATCGCACTGACAGGGAAATGGAGAAACCTGCCGCTAACACCCGGTGGAGGAGAGGAGGATTGTGAAGTATTTGAGAGTGCTGCATCCTTGTTTGGCATTGTTTACAAGCCATAACTCCAACAATAGGGATTATTTGTATCTGCGATCTCGGCCGTTTGATCATTACCCAGATCCTATAACCATAGGAACGTAGATCAAATTAAGAGCTCCCTCTTCACCACAGCAGTCACTGATCCGTCTATCCATCTCACGCTCCATCCGTCCCTCACTCGTGAACAGGATCCCGAGATACTTGAGCTCCTCCACTTGAGGCAAGGACTCCCCACCGACCTGGAGACGGGAAGCCACCTTTTTTCCAGTGGAGAACTATGGCCTCCAAAAAATTCATAAAATAAAAGGGGCCTCATGGCAAACAAGTAAATCTATTCCAGTCTTTTGCTGCAATTGAAAGTTTTATGCAAATCTTTCAACTTATGTGCAAGACACCTCCCCCGACACATTTTGTTTTAGTTTGCTTGACGCCCGACTGAAGTCTCCAAAATCTGACACAAATTTATGGACAACAATTCTGCTGAGATCAAAATATCAAAAATACATTAGTATTGTCTGAAAGTGCAGAGGAGGTGATGGAGCTATTGTCAGCGCAATTTACAAAAACGGATTCTTGGACGTCTTTACGCCAGCTTGGACGAGTGTGAAATGTTGGAAAGGCAAAATATGAATCATGCAACAAAAGACTGAGACACAGATTAAGTGTTGGGATTTTAACAGTGGCTGAGTATTGAAGGAAAGGAATGTGGTTGACAAATGGCGGTGGAGCGGATCCGATAAAATGGTGTCAGTTTCAAAATGGAGGAGATGAATGAGAACGATGGACCGACCCAGGAAGCAAAAGTTAAGCAACACGTGGAAGGAGGAGGCCCATCACAGGGGAAATCAGCCCTGGGAACACTAACCGCTCATCCAACAAACTATTGAGCGCTTAAAGACACTGACTGAAACCTTAGCAGGGGTTTAAGTGAAAAATAATGTGTGTGTGTCGAGAAATGGAAGCTGAGGAAAGGACGCTACGTGGATCTTCTCACACAAATAAAGCCCAAACAGAATATGCAGAGTCTAATACAGAGACAAATCTTGTTGAATCTATAGCTTCAGTAGTGTTCATTCTGTTGGTGGTGCAGTTCGTTGCAAGTACAGAGATTTTGAGGAGGATTCACTTCTATCTTCAGAAGCTTCTTCTCACTGTTATCTTCTACTAAGGTGTTTTAATTGTCAGCATACAGCCGCTGTACAATGCAATTTGTCCTCTTCATTTGACCTACGCTTTGATGCCGCTGGGGCGACCCGTAAGGAGCAGGGGTGGACCCATGTCCAGGTGTGCAGCCAGGCTATTGGTCAGAATCATCTGGCTGGACGAGGACATTTTGTAGTCACAGTGTTTGACTCATTTCAGTGTCTAGACTCCAGACGGGCAGCCAAGTAGATCCTCCGGTTCAGCGCTGGTGACATTTTTTGGGTCTTCCACTTCACTTTTTTGTTCCATAACCCTCTGGGTTTGACTGAGCTACAGCGTCCCGCCTCAGCAGCAATGGCGAGCTGCGAGAGGCCCTGCTTATGCAGCTCAACATACCCGAACATTTCTTACCTTTGCCATCAGGACTTCATGACACTGTGAATACCTGACAGAAAATGACACTTTTTAAAGGCATGTGGTCCTAAACTTTTGATCAGCTGCAAAAACACACTATTTCAGTTTACTTCTTGTTTTTGTCTCACACCTGTTTCTTCTCGTTCAATATTGAAGTTCTACTTGGAACCTTGATAAGAAAATTTAAATTTTTAAACATTTGATCAGGACTGGGGCTAGTTTTCATCTGTAGTCCCTATGTACAAAATAAATTAACAATTTGCATTCCATACTAAACTATATAACAACAATATCACAATGCTCTGAACGTCCCCATGCATTAAACTCCACTTACAATCCATCAGAGTCGGACACTTTTGGTCCAAAACTGCGTCCTCTCCCCAAACTATTTGAGCCTAAGCGATCCCAGATTGGCTCTTGCCAGATTAATTGCTTTTGGTTTGGTACAATGGCCATTCACCTTCTTGTTCTGACCGTCTGTGTGTTTTATAAACTGTCTTTATTCTGGGCAAGGACAAAACACGCAGTCATTAGGCCCCATAAAATTAGCCCGGCATCCAGAATGATCCTCCTCTGTATATTTTGTACACGGGATATCAGTCTGGGCAGGGAGCTTGCTTTTGCTGCTTGTGTTTTATTATGTGAACACGGAAAGGGGACATGGGGGCTTCCGTGACTATAAAGGGGTTCATAGTAACAGTTTGGGGTGAAAACGCGTCATCTTAACAAAGATGAGTGACTTGAGCGACGCTCCGTCCCGAAGCGCAGTACCACTCCACACCACAGGTGGAGTAGAACCACCCCGTTGTTCCCTGTCTGCCGCAGTACAAGGCTGTTGTATTGATTCAGTGGCTCCTTCTGATTGTAATCTGTCATCCTCAGGAAGGGGTCGAGGCAAGGACACGCCGAATGAGTTTTGAGTGGCGTCAGCCCATCGACAAAATTAACTTGATGTCAGAGTCTGGTTAAAAATCATTACTTCATGTACAGACCTTTCAGAGAGTTTAATCATCTTAAAATGGCATCTGAGCCAAATGCTAGAATATTCATTTTTGTGAATTTGTGGAGTCGGAAAAGAACTTAGTGGTCTTTCGAGTTGTTTATTTTAAGAGAATTTCTGGAACTTTTTATAATGTCAAACACATTTTAGTAGTTTCACGTCCTAGTTTTCACACAATCTCACCATAAGCCCCTCCCCCCTCTCCTTTGCTTCACTCACCATAGCTGTAGTAAAGTGTGAGGAGCGCATTTCCTGGGGCTGCGATGTTAAGAACAGTCACCAGTGACTAAAGACTAAAAATGACTCAAAGGTGCGCGAGTGGGTCAAAACACAGATCCAGGTCCGTTTTAATGAGAGAACTACATTGTAACATGGTAAAAAGCACTAAAAGAAGTTGATTTTGCCGGACAGGGCATTTCTGTGGAGTTTGCATGTTCTCCCCGTGTCTGCGTATAGGTTTCCTCCGGGTACTCCGGTTTCCCCTACCACTAAAAACATGTACAATAGGCCAGAATGTTTGCCTGTGTGAGTGAGTGGTCGAAGGAGCCAATGCAGCAAATTGGCAGCATCGCTTCCATCCGTCTACCCCAAGGGCAGCTGTGGCTACAATAGAAGCTTACTGCCGAGTATGGAGTGAGTGAATAGTGTAGCGCTTTGAGAAACTTAGTGTGGGGTAAGTTGCTTTAAAGTTGTAATATATTCCATATTAGTAGTTAAAGTTGTAATGTAATATGTTTGTATTACACTGTTTAAAACATGTAACTGAGTTACACTACTTTGAGTTACACTACTTTGAGTTACACCTTGAGTTACTATTGACAAAATATAAACTGAAAATAGTAATAATGCCACCGAGCAAAGGTTCAGTCAAAGATTTCCTTCTCATTCCCCCGTTCTCTTGTGTTTTGTTTTGACGACATTAACTACAGACTGCAGACCTTATTCACCAGTGTTCCACTTGATCTGGGGGGACTTTGGCCTTTTTAAGGAAATACATTTAAATGCACTTGTAACTTGAGTTACTTGAATTGTAATAACTAATATATTACAGCATTTTGTGTAAGTAAGAGTATGTTATATTCCTTAGTTAAAAAGTTATATTTTTGTAACACATTACTTTTTTACGTTACCCCCAACACTGGTGAAAGCCCTTATTATGGGCTATATGCACACACGCATTATGGGACATTCGTGTGGATCTTCCTGTTCCCGTTATATGTGCGTTTGTAGCGGTGTCTTGTCCAAAATAATAAATAGCTCAAGATTACAGCGAGTTAGTGATGGACAGTGACAGCATCAGGTTAAAAACATCAGCTCAGAAGCAAATAATTCACCACCAGGAAACGACCTGCTCATCGTGGTGTTCTTGTGTTGAAGCTGTCGGCTAACTCTTAATAAAATGTAGAATAGTGCCAAGATTTTGAACGAGCCGCTCAAAAAATAATAATGTCTTTAGTAGAAATACTTTTTGTGATGTTGTTTTTTGATACTCCCAGAGAAAAACTCCTCCTCGGTAAACACGGACGTTTCCTGCAGTCAAGTATTTACATCCAACGTAATGTTTTTAACACGTCCCAATGACTCGCACCCGGAGGTCTCGTGCCCCTCGTGCTAGGCTAATAGGCTCTGTTCCAGCACGTATGAAAGATAAATAAAGCCTGTCGCGGTCCCGTACATGTGGAAATGAATGGCGGATAATTAGCGGACATGAGGCTCACGGCCGGATCAGTGGTAGGGAAGATCAAGAAGAATGCGTGCTCCCGGATCCACCATCTGTCTCCTCCACCGCTGTCCTCGGTCACACCGGCTCGTTTGTGACACCAACTGTTTGAGGCGCGGATCAATCGGACCTCGCACACACATCCAGACACAAGGGAGGCGAAAGGTAAAGAGCATTTATCAAGACGGACATTTACATCTTTAAATTTCACGTAGGCAGGAGACAGGCCCGGCTGGAGTGATTACAATTTGAAAAGGTGGAATTAGCATTTGGAAAAGCTGCCATGGTGAGTGTCTCTGTAAAGCGGAATTCGGACATAAAGTAATCAAAAGAATGTAAAGAAACTGTTGCAAGTAAAATCTCTTGATCCGCATAGATTTGAACAATCATTCTAACTGGATCTTCATTTTAAGAGCTGCTACCACTTTCGCAAACAAAGAGTCCTGTTCACAAGCAGAGCTATTTCAAAGTCTCCTGAGCGACAGGAAAGCCAGCGCACGAGGAACTGAACTCTTTTAAATGTAAGCACAATCCTGGTACCCCTCCTGGAACTGCCACCTTAACGTGGTGGAGGGGTTTGAGCGTCCGAAGGATCCTGGGAGCTCTGTTGTAGGGGGCTTCGTAAATAAACGCTTCCATGAGCTGTTCTGGGGGGAATTGACTGAAGTCCTTGCTCTATCTCTAAGGGTGCGCCCAGCCATCCCACGAAGAAAACTCGCTTGTATCTGCAATCTTGTCCTTTCGGTCATGACCCAGATCTCATGACCATAGGTGAGGGTAGGAACGTAGATGGCCCAGTGATTCAAGAGCTCTGTGTTTGGTCTCAGCTCCATGTTTACCACAACAGTCCAATACTGTTCCTCAGTCTCTGCTTCCTCGTCGGGAAGACATAACAGTGGGCATTGAGGAGATCCTCCAAGGGTTCCTTCCACCGCCTGAGGTGTACATTGTAAGGTTTTCAAATGAAACTAAATACAACCGAGCTCACGGTTCGGTTGTAACTGAGCCATTTTAACTTCACTGAAATGTAGTGGAGTAGAAAGTATTAGTCTTTCATTGGAGTAAAAAGAAAACGTTTTCTATAAAAATGTCCCTCAAGTGAAGAACAGAATCTCAAAATCTATTTAAATGCTGTACATTCACCTCTGCGAGCCGATTGAATAAGGCTCTGATTCTTCCACTTTCTACATCCTAAGATCACGTGTGGAGCTCTGGGCAGTGGGGAAAACTCCTGGTCCTTGAATTTACACACAACCATGCCTCTGTATTGCATGCATGCATCGTGCTTAGTTGAAATGCAGACCTATGCACATACCAAATCCAAGGTTCCACTTGGGGGGGATTCACTTTTAAAGCCGAATGCAAAAGATCGTGTCACTTTGTAATGTGTTGTATTTGTTAAGCTTCCGTTGGTGGGGGATATCTGTGGGGCCTCGCATTCATAGCCTCGCTCTTCCGCTGTCCAAATACCAGCGCCTCACTATCAAACGTCAGAGTGTTCGATGCCCCGACACCTGGTCATGGCTGCGCTCAAAGGAACTGTGCACCGAATTGTGTTTGTCTTTTGAATCCCGCCTTCTGGAGTTTTGCAAATATTGAATGCAAACAAAGTCCTTTATTTGTCACTACAAATTTAACACAGAGACCAGGCGTTGTCTTCTCGAGTTCTGATGAGGATAAACACATGGTTCGTCTTTGCCAAAGCAAACCGAGTGGAAGAAATGTAAAAGGAAATAATAATCCCTTTGAGCAGTGGTTCTCACTCAAGATTTATTGGATAATTGAATATTCGCCATCATGGGCTTAATATTTTACTAACCATTAATCGGTCTGCTGTTCAAAGAGGACAGTCCACAACCATCTGAGATTCGGCAAATAAACTGCATTTGGCAGTGTGTTTTTTTGTATAATTATTTAGTTAATAATGCAACCTTTTGGATTATGACCATCTTTTGGCTTGTGTTTGTCTGTTGCAGTGCAGTTCAACTTGATTCCTGTGGGCTTGAGGATTGTGGCCATCCAGAGCACCAAGACCAGGCTGTACGTGGCCATGAACAGCGAGGGCTACCTCTACACATCGGTAAGTCTCGCCGGAAATGCAGAGGAGAAATGAGGAGTATCATCCTTCGGATTGGACATTTTCTTGCTTTTGCTTATTTGTTTATGGAATTTTGGGAAGTTGGAGAATGAAACCTCTTGGTTCTTATGACATAGGGGATGCACATTTGAAGTCTAAACAGAAATAGAGTCTTTCAATTTGAGTAGCAGATCAAAGTATAACTCTCCACTCAATTTGCTGCTGTTGCTGTGATGGAATGCTAAATGCCATGCTGTTGCTATGTTATGACATCACACTCATAACCTCTATGAGTGTGATGGAGGCTGGACCTCAAAGCTTTATTGCAAACTTTGAGGTCCAGCCGATCAGTTATTTATTGTTTTTGACGTCCTGACGTCCATTGTGCGATGCTACATTGCATCTCTTTCTGTTGACAAAGCAATTGCCATTTGTTTGGAGAAACAGAAACTACATTCTACGGATGAGTGAAAGGGTTTCAAAAAGCTTTGGGGAAAAAAGTTTGAATTGAGTTGAATTTGGTAGTTTGGATATTTGACAAAACCTTTGTCTGTGTCACTTCAATGTCACCGGGGCAACCATAGTGTAACCTTCAAGGGCCCACCTCCAAGTCATAACGCGGACATATCACGCAACATCAACTTTTTAACCACGTTATAACCTTGTTCCCTCGTCAAAAACACACTTGCGGTACTATTTCACACCGTTTTGATTGATTCTATTCACTTTGGTCATTGCTTCTTCTTCTGTGGAAGGGTTCGGGTTGTGTATCCAGGATTTAATTTCATCATAGGGAGGACATGAAACGGTTCTCTATGTCTTTGAAGCCCGTAAACCATCACTGGAACCAATCATCCCCACTACTGCCTCCAGAAAGCACTCCTATTTATACCCCAAGTATGTCAAAGTACCTGTAGCCTCTCTTTTAATGGGGATTATGCAAAATCGACTTTATTTAAATTTTTAAAGCATAAAATAACATTGCTTAAGTACCAAAAGAACGTTCGGAAGCCACGATTGCGCATGATCGGGTCCACTCTAATGGCTCTTTGAAATAAACAGACCCCAGAGACACGACAAAGGAACCGTAAATCCCGTTCGTACGGCCACATCTTTTGTTTCAAGGGCTTTTTTCCCGGTTACGTAACCCAGTGCGGAACAACAGCGCGAAACATTTCCGAGGGACATCGTGAGAGATTTTGCTGCGCACTCCCTCCGGTCCCCTCTGGCAGCAGAACTGGGTCACCTTGGTGCAGGCGTCAGGAGAAAGCCGAGGTAAGGATCACCTCTACAGTGTGTGAAAATGCAGGAGAGTCCATGGGAGTTCCGCGGCCCGGGGAAAGTCACGAGCAAGGACTAGTTTTACTGGGCTGCTTAGGACATAAAGTTATTATTATTATTTAATTAGCACTCTTAGGGTTTGATTCAGGTGGATTTATTGCGGGTGATCCGGTTTCCCTCATGCTCATGGGAGGCTATCCGGGGAATGTCTGGTAGCAACGGTTGCCAAGGTGTATGGTTGGACAATGACCGTTTCGGGTGGAGTTTTGCAAAAAGTCGATTAAGCATGACACATCCAAGTAAACCCCCTTTCACTTATTTTTTTTTGTCTTGTCCTTGGTTACAACATCCGCACCCTTCCTTCTCCGTAGTGTTCTTTGGTGGAGAGAGAGCTCTGTTTTTTTTGCTTTTTCTCGGTGCAGCGTTGGTAATCATTTGTCTTCATTGAGCCCCGGTGCACATTATCTGCACTATTTGCTGTTTGTTCGCTTTTCATTAACTCCGCACTCACTCGCCGCCAGCACTCATTTTCCCCACCGGAATCACCATATTTCATCGAATCCCCCTGATCGCGCTTTAATCTCCCCGCGAGTGAGAGCGCCGACCTTCTCCAGGAGCACCAAATTGACTGTGATATTGTTTACCGTATCGTTTTTTTTTTTTTCAAGCGTATAAATCACAGCCAAAGCGCCGTGAAAGGGATTAATTACGCCAAATGGACCTTTTTTTCTGAGCTTCTCTCTCGGAATGTTTGAAGCCATTAACATTTTCACCAAGTTAATTGTCGTTATTCGTACAGTGACAGAGAGCGAAAGACTTAGTTAGACTTTGTTCAAGATTGACGTGGCAGGAAAGAACAAATGTTTGACCTGAAATGCATCAATTGCAATATGAACAATAAAAACAACAAATAACAAATAAATAAAAGTAGTAAAGTAAACAGTAAAGATCTGTAAAACAATCTAAAGCTCGAGGGATATAAGACAGTCGATGCTTTTCTTGTGTTGCTCTTCTTGGTGGCGAATTGCCTTTGCCACAGAGCCATAGACTTTTTTCTTGTCAATACTGTACTGGGCTCTCACCTTTGCTCAAACACCCAAGTTTCACGTTCAGTCCTGATTTAGTCTTGGTTAATAGCCGGTTTAGACCTGGCCCAGACCTGCTGTCTCTTATGGTTACTATTGTTTTTGTAACTTATCTGTCCCTCGCTTCAAGAAAACAACCTGCATTTGTGCTGATGTAGCATATATGGAAAATGCTAGTGAGGTCAGTTGGAATTGGACTAGGTGCAGAAGAAATAGGTACGGCTCTGGGAGGTGCAGGTACAGCAGAATAACACACAAGAGTCAGTTATTGCGTTTACGTGGCTTAGCCTTATTATTGAGTGGAAATGTATTTACAAAAATATTTACAATATGTACAATCTGCAGATAACAAATCGTTTAGGAGTTCATATAGAAGCGCATGTCGAGTTGGCACATCGCACCAAACAAGAAGTCAACCCAAAATAATAACGGTGGTCAACCACACCCAACTCACTGCTTACAGTTCACAATTTTGGGGTTTGTACTCCACTGCTATGGTGGATAAGTGTCCAGTTAATGTTCGGTTAAAGAAAAGGTTGAGTTTAAATCCATACGCGTTTGATCAGTTCATGTGAACGTAACAGTGAAAAGGCAAGGTGGAAGAGGACCGGCCACACTGGCTCCTACCATACCGCAGAAGGGATATTGTTGGGGTTGTTGCTCTTCGGGCTCTAGGCTCAGCTCGCCATCCTGAGTGGATTTTAGCACCCAACAGGGCACACCTGGCCTGTTCAGACAGACAGGACCAAATGAGTAAACATAATCAACACTAGCTAGACTTTTTTTCCTTCTTTGGTGTACACACACACACGATATAATTGCATTGAGTAAACAATAAAAATGGGTTTCAAAACACCCGTAGGTTCTAAAGCGCATTGCTCACATGCAGATAGTTCATAGTATTAAACATTCAAAATACCGGCCATCATAACATTAAACAGGGCAAAAACATTGGCTACTATGACCACTAATGCGCTACATTAGCATAACAATACACAGTAGATGCACACAGGCATTGAGATGGTAATGTTAGCGACCCATAACAAACAGCTGGAACATCAGACTCACCGATTTCCACTCAATAATCTGTCCCACAGCGAGAACCCCGGCGTCTGCGGCGGCGGTTAGCGATCTCTATAAGTGTACAATGTACAACGGAGTTTTAAAAGAAAATCAACAAACACTAACGGCGCAGAATAATAATAATAATAATGCATCAGTTTTATATAGCGCTTTTCTGGACACTCAAAGACGCTTTACATTGCACTATTCATTCACTCCATACTTGGTGGTGGTAAGCTACTATTGTAGCCACAGCTGCCCTGGGGTAGACTGACGGAAGCGAGGCAGCCAATCTGCGCCATCGGCCCCTCCGACCACCACCAACCACTCACTCACATCATTCATCCCGGCCTATTGTAAAGAAAGCGTTTAGTTTTGGAGACTAACCTGTTGCAGCCGTCCTGTGGCTTTTCTCCCACCTTCTGCCGGAGAGAAGCAACAGGAAGCTTGTATTGGCGCTACAGAACGGTGATTGGCTGAGAACGCCTCGCGAGTGGAAAGGGTGTGCACAGATGCGGTCATGTGACCCAGTGTTGCGGTCACAGACATGCAAGACTGGGAATTATTTATTTTACGTATCATGAAGTTGTATAATTTTATGTGGGTTACATCCTCCCCGCCTAAAATCTTGCACGACCCGTTGCATGGGAAAAAAAGTTGACAACGTGAAAAGACAGACGAGACTGTTAGTAACGCCTAACTCCCAACACGTCAGACAAGGTATGTAACATTGTTTGAACAACGGAAATCAACGGATTACCGCGGGATATATATTGTAGTCTTTTAGGTGGTGCTCTTTGTCGTACTGACCGTCTGAGTGTAACGTCAGCTATGTCAATGTCAGGTTGTTCGACAGGATCTTCGGTAAGTATTGGTTCAGATTCCGGTAAGTTGGTAGACAAGTCAAGTAAGTCATTTTCAGGTTGGGTTTCGACAGGTTCACTTGCAACAGTTTCTGCTAAGTCCTCCACATCAGACTTGGACTCCTCGCTGCCGGACTCGCCCACTGAGTGTGGAGTACTGGACAGAGATGGTTCGGCTTCGGTTTGATCTTCCATTTCCACCGGAGGATGCGGCAACAGTGCATTTTGGCTCTCATGTTCAAAAGGTGAGCATGGAACAGGAATGTGATGTTTCTCCACTGTAAACTGCATTGTAGGTGGGCTGGGGATGAAGACCAAACTCTCGTCGTCATCATCCTCAACAAGAATGTCTGTGGAAAGTTCTTGATTTTTACTCTGCTGCCGAGTTCTGGGTTTACGGACAGGTGAGTTTCCTGCAGATGGCTCGTCCTCGACACTGTCCTTAAGTAGCCCACAGGGAAGGAGAAGGTCTCGATGCAGAGTCCGCGTTGGGCCATCACTGCTCTCCGGTTGGATCTTATAAACCGGAAGATTTCCAGCTCTGTGGACCACAACATAAACTCCCTGCTCCCACTTGTCGGAGAGCTTATGCTTCCCTCGAAGGCGAACGTTCCTCACGAGAACTCTGTCTCCAGGTTCTAGTGCAGAGGGAATCACACGTTTATCGAAACGAGCTTTGTTTCGGTCAGCAGTCTTTGTTGCATTTTTGGAAGCGATTTTAAAGCTTTCCTCCAACCTAGATTTGAGAGTTGTGATATACTGTGAATGATTCTTGTTCTGGATTTCACGCACAGGAAGACTGAAAGCAAGGTCCACAGGTAAGCGAGGTGTTCTTCCAAACATTAGTTCGTAGGGGCTGAATCCTGTGACCTCGTTCCGAGTGCAATTGTAGGCGTGAACCAGTGGTTTTACATGTTCCTTCCATCTTGATTTCTTCTTTTGTTCGAGAGTTCCCAACATAGCCAACAGCGTCCGGTTGAACCGTTCCACTGGATTTCCCCTCGGATGGTAGGGTGTTGTGCGACTCTTCCGTATCCCAGCAACTTCACACAGCTCCTTTATCAGCTTTGATTCAAAATCCTGTCCTTGATCGGTGTGAATCCGCTCCGGTATGCCATAATAGATGATGTAATTCTCCCATAAACATTTTGCCACAGTTTTTGCTTTTTGATTGGCCGTGGGGATGGCTACAGCGAATTTGGTGAAATGATCTGTCAGAACTAGGATGTCACGGGTGTTGCTGGAATCTGGTTCGAGGCTTAGGAAATCCATGCATAGGAGTTCAAGTGGTCGCGATGTGTTTATGCTGACAAGTGGGGCAGCTCTCTCTGGCAATGCTTTTCTCCGCACACAACGGCCACAGGTCTTTATCTTCTGTTCCACGTCTACTGCCATTTTGGGCCAATAGAATCTTGTGCGAACTAGATCGAGTGTACGTTCGATCCCCATGTGGCCCATGTCATCATGGAGACTTTTCAGGACCAGTGGACGTAGCTCCTCCGGAAGAATAAGCTGGTATGCGAGATTGTCATTTTCCCTCCTCCTACGGTACAGTATCCCATCCATCAGCTCCAACTTCGACCACTCTCTGAGCAAGAGAGGCAGTTCTGGTAACTCCGTCCGAGCAGTGGGCGGGACCTTCTCCCCCGTTTCAAGCTGATGGATCAGCTCTCGAATGCAGGGATCCGCGGACTGCTTTCCTCTGATGTCGAGAGCCGGGATAACTGGAAATTCATGGAGGCCTTCAGAGCTGTAACTGTCAGGGATAGTGTCAGCCGTAATTGACAGAGACTCAATGAGTGTGAGACCACTCTGACCGCGGTCATTTGGCTGGGCAGTTCTTACAAGATGACTTTGGCAGATGGCATACACAATGTCCTCTGAGACGGCGTCAGAATCAGCCGTATGCTGGGAGATGAACTGGTAAATAATTTCGTGGTCTTTAGGAGAATCGTCCATGGAACATGGGTGAGGACGTCGTGAGAGGGCATCAGCGTCAAAATTTTGTTTTCCAGCACGATACAACAGCTTAAATGAATATGTGGACAGAGCAGCCAGCCAACGGTGTCCTGTAGCATCCAGTTTTGCTGAAGTAAGGATGTAGGTCAGCGGGTTACTGTCGGTGACCACTGTGAAGTCTGCTCCGTACAAGAAATCTCGAAATTTCTCCGTCACACTCCATTTAAGGGCGAGAAATTCCAGTTTGTGGGCTGGGTAGCGGCTCTCACTTTGAGAAAGTCCACGACTAGCATAGGCGACTACTCGCAGGTTGCCCTCCTGTTCCTG
This sequence comes from Proterorhinus semilunaris, assembly GCA_021464625.1. Lineage (NCBI taxonomy): Eukaryota > Metazoa > Chordata > Actinopteri > Gobiiformes > Gobiidae > Proterorhinus > Proterorhinus semilunaris. The sequence goes on from CM038364.1 coordinate 3,808,142, forward strand.
GTATAGTGCAGCTCCAAGTCCCGTCACGCTGGCATCAGTGTGGAGGATGTACGGACGGGAAGGATCTGCAAACCCAAGCACCGGAGCAGTTGTTAGCTTCGCTATCAGTGTCTCGAAGGCAACCTGGCATCTTGAAATCCATCTTTCTCCAAACGGTTGGGTCGGACTGTAGACTGGCGTCTTGTTGGCTTTTGTGTTTGACTTGCGGACTGGTGCATATCCCCGAGTCAGGTCGTTAAGTGGCTTGGCTATGACAGAGTAACCTTTGATGAATCGGCGGTAATATCCCGCGAAACCCAGGAAGGATCTCAGTTGCTTCAATGTTGTTGGAATCGGCCAGGTTTTTATCGTTTCAATCTTCTCTGGGTCTGTTTGAACACCGCTCTCAGAAACTATGTGGCCCAGGTAGCGAACGGATTTCTGGAAAAGTCGACATTTTTCAGGCGACAGCTTGAGCCCATATTCGCGTAGTCGGTTCAGGACTCTCAGAAGCCGACGCTCGTGCTCCTCCAAAGTGTCCGAAAATATGATCAAGTCATCCAAGAACACCAGCACTTCTCTCAGATGAAGGTCGCCCATACAACGTTCCATCAAGCGTTGGAATGTGCCCGGCGCATTAGTGACACCTTGAGGCATCCGATTGAACTCCCAAAATCCGAGGGGAGTGACAAAGGCGGTCTTCGGCTTGTCTTCCTCACACATCTCGATCTGATAATAACCAGATTTTAAGTCGAGGACCGAGAACCATTTGGAACCAGAAAGGGCTGAAAACGACTCTTCAAGGTTGGGCAACGGGTATGCATCCTTTATCGTTTGGAGGTTCAGCTTACGATAATCGATGCACAATCTGACCTCCCCGTTCTTCTTCCTCACGACCACGACAGGAGAAGCGAAAGGACTCGACGACTCCCGTATGACACCGACCTCCAGAAGCTCTTGTAGATGGCGACGGACAGCGTCATAGTCCTGGGGATGGATTGGTCGAGCGCGCTGCTTTACTGGTGTCCTGTCGTGAAGTGGGATGTTATGTTTAACTGCAGATGTGCACCCAAAATCCAGATCGTGCTGAGAGAATACGTCCGAGATTTTGTCGAGTTTCTCCGTGACCCGCTCCTTCCACTCCGGTGACAGTGGGGACTCACCAAAAACGAGGTTCAAGGTGGATGGTTCCTGAACTGACGGCTGGGTCACATGATGTTCGGAGATAATGCAGTGGTATGACTCCAGATCAGCGATGACACTAAAAGGTGGAATAAATGTGTCTTGCGCCGACTCGTTTGTGATTACCACGGGCACCTTGTATGGAAAGTGAGCCGGAAGAGTTATAAGGCAACTGCTGACACACAGGCCACCTGGGAGGGTGGATGCAGGATGTTGCATGAGGACGCTATGGCTGTACGGTGAAGTGGAGACTTTCGCAGAGCCCTCGATCACAATTGTGCGGCCGGCCGGAACACGCACTGGGGTCTTGCTGTAAAGTCGTACAACTCCGATGTTGCCCTGGTCTCTCTGCTGGTGTGACAGCTGTAGAGTCTTCAGAACGGCTCTATACCCGTTGGCACTGGGTTGGAATGTGGAGTGTTCACCAATATACTGTTCATAAAGCGGCTCCAATGTATTCATTCCGATGAGAACAGTTGCTAGGACGGCAGGGTGTGTATCCGGGACCACGAGGGCGAGTGTTGAAATGTCATAGCCTTCGCCAATAAAGTCTTTGGAGAACTTCACAGAAATTCCGACATAGCCAAGATAAGGGACGTTTTGGCCAGCGGCACCTTCAACTTGCAACAGATCGTGAAGTGGTTGTATTGGTCGGTCATTCAAGTGCTCATTATAGAAGGATACAGGTATGGTGGTTACCTGTGATCCAGTGTCGAGCAGGCAGTGATGGGTGTGACCGGCGATGCTGACCTCTGCAGTGCATCTCGATCCAATCAGCCCACGAGGCAGCTTTGCTGTGGGCCTGGGACTGGCCTGCTGTAGGTCTGCACAGTGGACTGCTCTCTTCCTCTTCTCTGCGGGACAGTGTGGGTCCTGCACAGTTCCCGTGTGTCCCACAACAGGAACTGCATCTAGTTTAAATGTTTGTGAGAAGATTGATTTTGTTTCTGCCATGCCTGTTTTCTATCATTGAACTGTTTGCGCTTTGTGTTCACCAGTGCTTGGTTGGGACAGTTCTCACATTGTGGTCTTATGTGTCCGTCTTCACCACAGCGAAAGCAAAATCCAGGCTTTGGAATGGACGGTGGCACATGTGGAGCAGTTTGTGAGTCCTGGTACCTTTGGACTGGAGCACCTCCGGGAGCACAGGACTGTTGCGACTTGGAGGCAGTTAAAACAGCCAGTTGCCGTTGAATCTCTGCCACCTGTTTTGTGAGCGCGGCCAGAGCGGCGCCAACCCCTTGTTCCTCTTCGACTGCAACCTGCACTTGTGAAGAAACTTTTTGCTTTGATGTTCCCAGATGTTGTTTCATCCGTTGAGCTTTGCTTGCTTCACGATCCTCTTCTGTTCTTAGTAACAGCAGCAGTTCAGCAAATGAAGGAGGGTTGGCTTTCCGTTGTTTTAGCTGGAGCTCAGCAATGAGGGTGTTATCCCAGCATCCTCTGCAAAATTGGCTCAGCAGGTGCCTGTTTACCCCACTGGGTTCAACTCCTCCCCGCTTTATAGCCAGACCGAGGGTAACTTGCAGCCTCTGTAAATAAGTGGAAGGCTTCTCACCCGAGTCTTGCAGAGTGTCCATGAATTTGGCATACAGCTCCTCCCCATCCTGTACTGTCCCATAAGCCGAGTCAAGGTACTGGATGTAGGTTTCAGCAGGCAGGGCTGAACTGAGGTGTTTTACGACATCCGCAGCAGGCGGCAGCAGGCTGTCCAGGATTTGTCGCGACCTTTGGAATTCGGAAACGGCTGGGTCCTTGAGGACGACATCCACAGCAGAGCGCCACGTGTCGAAATCGACTTCATGTTGTGGACGGGGTGTTTTCCCAGAGAACATGCGCAATCTGTGAGATGAACGAACATTAATATCGTCACTTTTTACAATATGCTCCACAACATACCTCTGCACCTCTGGTGGATTTAAATCAGTATCAGACATATTGATATTAGGTGCGGGATGAGTGGCAGGCTTTCGTGAAGGGGCAGTCATGGTTTGAATTGGTGGAGCAGCAGCCATTTTGAGTTCTCGTGGTGCACCCTGCTCCTCTGTAGATCCTTCAGTTTTAGCAGGGCGTAACTCACCCACTTCTTCAGTGATTTGGGCCATCAGGTGCTGTAATACTTCTGTGAAATCTTGACCAGATAATTTAGCTACTTGTTTTAAGTCCGCTAAGTAGGTCTTTGTCTTCGAGCGCCCTATATTTTCAGTGTAAAGTTTAGATAAGCTTTTGACGCAATACTCATTATTTTCAGTTTCAAAAGTATGTGGCAAAATAGGCCCCAATAAAAAAAAAGGCGTACCAGTTTTAAATTCAACAACAAGCATGTCATGGTATTCGCTTGTAGGAGAATTTATTGGAACAGATCGCTCTATTGCTCCATACTGAAGCAAGAAGAACTCCACCTCCTCAACGTCACATTTTGGATCACTACTCACGATCACTGCGTTCGGTATTTTAATACCCAGCGATTCAAACACGTCCATATTTCTCAATCGGATTGGATTAGTACAACTGAACGGAAATTTAATAATACTCAAGTATTATTTACTGTACCCAAACACCTCCTGGCTGGCTCGCCACGTTTTACTTATGTAGCATATATGGAAAATGCTAGTGAGGTCAGTTGGAATTGGACTAGGTGCAGAAGAAATAGGTACGGCTCTGGGAGGTGCAGGTACAGCAGAATAACACACAAGAGTCAGTTATTGCGTTTACGTGGCTTAGCCTTATTATTGAGTGGAAATGTATTTACAAAAATATTTACAATATGTACAATCTGCAGATAACAAATCGTTTAGGAGTTCATATAGAAGCGCATGTCGAGTTGGCACATCGCACCAAACAAGAAGTCAACCCAAAATAATAACGGTGGTCAACCACACCCAACTCACTGCTTACAGTTCACAATTTTGGGGTTTGTACTCCACTGCTATGGTGGATAAGTGTCCAGTTAATGTTCGGTTAAAGAAAAGGTTGAGTTTAAATCCATACGCGTTTGATCAGTTCATGTGAACGTAACAGTGAAAAGGCAAGGTGGAAGAGGACCGGCCACACTGGCTCCTACCTTACCGCAGAAGGGATATTGTTGGGGTTGTTGCTCTTCGGGCTCTAGGCTCAGCTCGCCATCCTGAGTGGATTTTAGCACCCAACAGGGCACACCTGGCCTGTTCAGACAGACAGGACCAAATGAGTAAACATAATCAACACTAGCTAGACTTTTTTTCCTTCTTTGGTGTACACACACACACGATATAATTGCATTGAGTAAACAATAAAAATGGGTTTCAAAACACCCGTAGGTTCTAAAGCGCATTGCTCACATGCAGATAGTTCATAGTATTAAACATTCAAAATACCGGCCATCATAACATTAAACAGGGCAAAAACATTGGCTACTATGACCACTAATGCGCTACATTAGCATAACAATACACAGTAGATGCACACAGGCATTGAGATGGTAATGTTAGCGACCCATAACAAACAGCTGGAACATCAGACTCACCGATTTCCACTCAATAATCTGTCCCACAGCGAGAACCCCGGCGTCTGCGGCGGCGGTTAGCGATCTCTATAAGTGTACAATGTACAACGGAGTTTTAAAAGAAAATCAACAAACACTAACGGCGCAGAAAGCGTTTAGTTTTGGAGACTAACCTGTTGCAGCCGTCCTGTGGCTTTTCTCCCACCTTCTGCCGGAGAGAAGCAACAGGAAGCTTGTATTGGCGCTACAGAACGGTGATTGGCTGAGAACGCCTCGCGAGTGGAAAGGGTGTGCACAGATGCGGTCATGTGACCCAGTGTTGCGGTCACAGACATGCAAGACTGGGAATTATTTATTTTACGTATCATGAAGTTGTATAATTTTATGTGGGTTACACTGAAGCGGCTGATTATCAATGGGCACATTTCTCCTCCAGAACCCGAGAGAAGCCTGTGCTTCATGTTGCTTTTTACACCCACTGCGAGGTATAAATTGAGGTCTGGAGAGAACAAAGTACTGGAACTAGGTACCGATACCGCCTCCTACCGGAGCTTTTTGGTCGGTGCCAAGTAGATACCGTTTAATGGTGCTCAGCCCTACTCCTCCCCATTCACATTAAATACTCTAGTCGAGAGAAAATCCACGATGGCAGCTCCTCCTACATGTTCCAAAAGAGGACGAAACAGCGGAAAACTGCGTGAACCAGGCTGAGCAGCATCATTACAAATATGTTATATCAGATATTCTATATATATACAAACACTTGTATCATCAGGATGACTCTGAAAAATATAAGAAATTTCTATTATTAAAGTCTGAATATAACAAACTCAGCGCTAACAAAATAGCTACAAACTTAATGTGGTTGAAACAGTCCTACTGGGTGAGAAGGCAGGGGGGCTCCTGGCCTGGAGCCTCCAGCAGTACACATTTTATTTCCTGGCTTTAGATGACCCACTCTTAACATCTATCCCAGCCTTAGTGAATGGCCGTTAGCATTGCAGCATTTTGCGCGGCCACGTTTGTGGCTATCAGATATTTATATATGATTTTATGCTTTAGTAATCCATGTAAGTGAGATCGTTAGACATTATTGTGTCCATTGTAGGTCTATTTTAGATTTGCTTTGTCCCTGATTTGATCTTGATCCAGGTGCATGTTCTAAATCAGGGGTGGCAAACTAAGGCCTTGGGGGCCAAATGTGGCCTGCCTAGTCCTTCAATCTGGCCCGCAAATGATGATAAAGCCCAATATACATCGCCTTAAACGGGGGAAAGACACTTTCCCCTAGAAAAAGATAACGCATAACTGCAGCTAACTGCAGGGAATTACAGTCTGTTTTACATTTGTACTTGTTAGAAACAGCTCAGTTGTAGCCTTGGCCTGGCCCTCTTGGCAAATTACAAAACCCAATGTGGCCCCTGCATATCTGGTCTAAATCTTAGTGCAATATGATCTGATGCGTCAGCCAACACCATCTCCAAGGTGCTTCGTACTTGGTCATTGATTGCAGTCTTTTATGATGAGATGTGGATTATTCACTTTTTTTTCTCAAATTCACAATATACTCCAAGATGTACATTAAATATAGCAATAACTTTAAATAGTTCTGCTCTTTCGTACCACCCGCCATAGAGCCTTTAAAAGGCCATCTGTACATTTGACCTTTGAACCCCATTTCTAATTGGATCCCGTTGGTTTGTTTGATGGACAGACCAGGCTTGTTGTAATTGTAAAACCGCAATGTTCTCTGGTCTGGCCCTGTCAAAGAAAAGAGGCAGGTGTGAGGATAGAGCGCAGAAATGCCTGACGGAACAAACTCGGGGCCAAGAGAAGCTTGTCCTCTGGGAGAAGGCGCTACACGGGCTGCTCTCATCGCTCTCTCGCTCCCGTCTCTTCTGATGTTTGCGTCTGTCCGACCAGCTGTAAGATTGATTCACAATCCGCTCCTCATCTTTCGCCGGAGGGGAAAAGCGAAATTAAAAGTCGGCAAGTTTGTTTGAAAAGCGCAATTTGTAAACAGAGTCATTTAAAGTGCTCCATAGAATAAATAAAACATGCACTTAAGGTGGGGACAGACCGGAGAGAACGATATCGAGCCTGGACTGCCTCTCCCTGAGTTCGGAGAGGTCTGGCTCCAACAGACTTTCCTAAATGCTTTCTTTGCAGAAGTGTCTCTCACTCTGCCTGACAGCTGTCCCCAATGAGCGATGTATCAATATTCATTCCTCTGCAACAAACTCAGGACAAGACAGCTCCAGGAGCGACTGAATTATCAAGGTAAAACTTCACCAAACTCCTGGGCAAAAAAAATCGATTGCAGTCACCAGCACACTGTGACAGTAAGGTCGATTTCACACGGGCCCTCAGAGTGGCTCCTCACACTCTGAGGCGGAGCGGGCGTGGGGTGAAAGGCAGCCGACTTCGAGCCAAACATCTTTTGCTCATCATTCGCCCTCTCTGAGCGAAGAAGGGACTTATGTTTAATGAATGCACACGAGCGACTCGTAACTTCCAAGTGAATCCTCTTCAGGCACTGCTCTTCATGTCCTGTTATTTCCCTTTGAGTTGGTCGCGGTTTCTTGTCCCCCCTTAAAAAAAAAATATCTCAAGATTACAGGCAGGCAGTTAGTTTTTTATTTTTTCACAAATATGTTTATTGCAATTTTCAATTTGGGAACAAAACATATAATACACACACACACATACACAAATACAAGAAAATGAAATAAAGTCCCTCCCCCCACCCTAAAAACCCACCCTTCACTCAATTACAACAAAATGATTTCTACAAATCAAAGTCTTTTACAAGGCGTAGAAAAGGCAACCAAATGTCTCTAAAGCCCTCCAGTTTTCCTTTGGCCGTATATGTCACTTTTTCCAGCGCCAAGTTACTGGACATCAGTTTAATCCACTGTTTCACTCCAGGTTTTTCTGTGTCCTTCCATTTCAAAGCAATAACATATTTCGCCTGCATCACAAAAATTGACAAGTTTCTTGTTCTTTGTATTGCATTTGAAGCTATTTGGAAAAATGTGCAATATACAGAGTTTACCATCTAGGGGCATTTTACATTTAATTAAATCAGAAATGAGTGCACAAATTTGCTTCCAAAAGATTTGAACTTCCTCACACTGCCACATACAATGATAAAGTGCCCCCTTTTCTTCACCACATTTGACGCAATCATCTGGTATATTAGGGTTGAAATGATGAAGTTTCACTGGCGTGATGTAGGTTCTAAACAACCACTTGTACTAATCGGAATCTTGTGTTGATAGTTTGTTTTTGTGCAAGAATCCAGGAGTTATTCCACTCCTCAACTGAAATGTCTGTTTCCATATCGGATCTCCAGGCTTGTAAATATGAAAGACTACGTTCTTTTGAGGCTGCAATTAAAATATTATAAAATACTGTGATGATGGTTAACAGCCATATTCTCTATAGTGGACAGTGGGGGCTGCACAGTCGACTTCAATCATTTAGTAACAAAACTTCTGACCTGAAGATACTTAAAAAAATGTTTCTTAGGCAAGTCGTATTTGTCTGTCAACTGTTCAAAAGACATTAGAACTCCATCATTGTACAAATCCCTTATTTTACACACACCTTTATTCATCCACATTTTAAAGCCCATATCCGCGCGTGCAGGTTTAAATGTAGCATTGCCCCAAATGGGTGACAGAGTTGAAAGCTTAGACTCTTCATTCAAAGCAACATGTGCCGGGTGCCAGATCAAAACAGTATTTCTGACAATTGGATTTGTTGTGTTTTTTAGCAGCTGTTTAGTTTCAGCTGAGTAAATATAGGATTTTAATGGCAATTCTTGTGTGTTGTTTTCAATTTGTATCCAAGAAGGAATATCCTTACGTGAAAAATACGAAGTAGCGGCACATAGTTGAGCTGCCCAGTAGTACAGCTTCATGTTGGGCAGTCTGAGCCCCCCTCGGTCGAAAGGTAAATATAGAAGAGAAAGGCGTAACCTGGGCCGTTTATTATTCCATATGAATTTGGTAAAGTTTTTATTTAATGATGAAAACAAAGAGGCAGGAATATGTCGGGGAATAGATTGAAAAAGATATATAAACTTTGGAAGAATCGAAATTTTTTATAATATTAATGCGACCTATCATGGAGATTGGCATTGTGTCCCATCTCTCTAATGATTCTAAAACCTTTTGAACTAGAGGGTCATAATTGATAGAAACAATTTTCTTTATGTCCGGGTTAACCTGGATTCCCAAATAGGTAAAACCTTCGTAGGTGCAGGTAAATTGTGTTTGGATAGGAGGGTTGTTTTTGTTCAGAAATAACAGGGAGCTTTTCTTCTGGTTAACTTTGAATCCAGAGAAATGACCAAAAGTCTGCAAAATATTTCCCACTGCATGAACTGACTTCTCCAAGTTAGTTAAAAACAAAACAATATCATCCGCAAAAAGGGATAACCGATGTTCAGTTTGTCCTATTTTAATCCCAGTCAGCTCGGGGGAGTTGCGTATAGCCATAACAAGCGGCTCAATGGCAAAAAGAAACAACAGCGGGCTAAGGGGACAGCCCTGTCGAGTGGATCTACAAAGTAATATAGGTGTAGACAACTGACTATTTGTTACAATTTTAGCAATCGGTTCTGTGTATAATAGTCTGACCCATTTCAAATATTTTTCTCCCAGACCAAATGTTTTGAGGGTCTCAAAAGGTATCTCCATTCTATTCTGTCAAACGCCTTTTCGGCCTCTAATGACGAAAAGGCGTGGTCAGTGGCAGATTGTTTTTCGTACAATATATTCAAAAGTCGATGAATATTATGAAAGGCTTGACATTAGTGATATGGGGCGATATGAACCCATTTCTGTTGGAGTTTTACCTGGTTTTAGAATGACAGAAATGGAGGCCATTCTCATAGGACTCATTAAACATTTCAAGCAGGTGAGGCAATAATTTGTCAGAGAATCTGTTGTAAATTTCAATCGGAGCCCGTCAGGGCCTGGGGCCTTGCCACTGTTCATATGACGAAGTGCCTCTCGAAGTTCTTCTACACTCAGCTTTGCGTCAAGGTTATTTTTAGTCTCTTCAGGTAGGATTGGAAATTGCAGCTGGTCTAGAAATGGATTCTATGCATTTTCATTTTCAGGATATTCAGATTTATACAAATTTTCATAATAATTGCAAAAGCATTGTTTATACGTGTTGGGTCTACAACATTTTCTCCATCGTCCAGTGTAATTGAGTTAATAGCTCTATCTGATTGTATTTTTTTGAGCCTCCAAGCCAGGAGCTTCCCTGCCTTCTCACCCAGTAGGACTGTTTCAACCACAATAAGTTTGTAGCTATTTTGTAAGCGCTGAGTTTGTTATATTCAGACTTTAATAATAGAAGTTTCTTATATTTTTCAGAGTCATCCTGATGATACAAGTGGTCTTGCAATTCTTTTGTTTCTTTTTCAAGGTCTTTTAATTTACTCAAAGGCATTTTAGATTTACTTCTAGTATAGCTTATTATTTCCCCCCTTATATAGGCCTTAAATGCCTCCCATTTTATCGATGCACTAGTTTGGTTTGTATTGAAAGAGAAATAATCTGTTATCTTCCCTTCTAGAAATTCTTCAAACTCAACAGATTTCAACCATTTCACTTGGAATCGAAATGGGAGTGGATGGGAGCAAAAATTGGGCATCAGTAAGGATAAAATAACTGGGGCATGATCAGAGAGTAAAATAGTTTCGTACCAATATTTCTGAACCAGAGATACCAGACTGGAGGAGACCAAGAAAAAATCTATACGCGAGTACGTTTTGTACGTGCTGGAGAAACATGAGAACTCTGCCTTATCAGGGTGAAGATGTCTCCAAACCACCAAATTAAGGTCTCTCATGAATTTCCCAATAGTTTTTCTTGCTTGTTGGTGGGAGGTGTCAGAGGTATTTGATCTGTCCAATGCAGGATTAATCACACAGTTAAAATCACCTCCAATGATGTACTGGCCACTATAAGATGACATAGTTAGGAAGAAATGTTGGTAGAAAGCAGGATCATTCCCATTAGGGGCATATAAACAAAACTGACTAAAGTTGAAATGATAGTACCACTAAGTATAATAAACCTCCCAGTAGGATCCAAGTATTTATCTCTTAATTGGAACGGAATTGACTTATGGATCAGTGTGATGACACCTCTAGAATGAGAGGAAAAACTAGAGAAGAATACCTGTCCAGGCCATCTGGACCTCACCCGATTAATATCTTTCTCCAGCAAATGAGTTTCTTGTAAAAAGCATATTGTGGTCTTCATCTGCTTTATTCTGCCCAATACTTGCTTAAGTTTAACAATTTTATTTAGGCCACGTACATTCCAAGTGGACACATTTATAGTGGAGCTACCTGACATAATAAAATTAACTTTTTATTTGATTATGCCAAAAGAGAGTGGCTGTACCCTTTTCAGTTTCACATCTAAGTTTTGTAGAAACTTTAAATACAAACGACCTTGAGTGAAGCTCCCAAAATAAACCCCCGCACATTTCCCCAAACGAAATGTGACCGTGAACCCTTCTAGACTAAGAACTTGGGTTAAACAAGACGTTCCATCCACAATGTGGCTAACGTACAACTGCGCACACATAACAACACAGGTGTGCTCGCAATAACAGTAGTCTCCGTTGAGAAAACCAGCACCGACCAGCAGGAAAACCCGCGGCCCATACCGGACCCCCACAGGAGAACTTTGACCAAACAGAAAAATAAAATAAAAATATCTGGATTGAATATGCCCCTAATGTAAAAACAGGTCAAATGGAAACTAGAAATAGTAGTGAAATAAAATGTATATTGTAAAATATGTATAGTCGAGCCAGTCACTTACTTATAGGTCCATTAGAACATCTTATTCGGCTCTTGCCTCACAATGACGGTCCGCTCCTCAAAGAGAGAGCTCCGTCTCCATCGTCGTCAGCAGCTGGTTGTGGTCTCATTTTCTTAAGGTAATCTTCAGCTTCTCCGTCCGACTTGAAGATGATACGCCTTTCGTTGTGCGTGATCATCAGCTGGGTATAGCATCCCATAGCGGATATTCAGAGCGCGCAGCTTGGCTTTTACGCCATCGAAGCGCCGCTGCTGGCGGCGGGTCTCTGGCGACAGGTCAGGGAACAGACTGAGCCGATGGTCCTCGTAGAAAATCTTGGCGTCGTAGCTTTAGGGCTGTACGATCCAATCCTATGCGCTCTCTCGATGATGGGAGGCGAAGTAAAACGACCATCGAGCCATTTCTCCAGAAATCCGCACATGTCTTTGTCTTCAGATTTTTCTGGGATGTTAGAGCGTCTGTTTCTATTTTCATAACTTGTAATCTTTCTGGATAAGTCGGTAACCGTTTGCTCAAGTTGTTGAACTTTACCTTGGAGAGAGGCTACATCATCTTCAGCCCGTGATATTCGCTCCTCCGCCTCATCGAGTCTTTGTACGTCTCCTTTCACACTTTTGATGGCTTCCAGCGTGTCAGCAGAATGTTTCTCCATGTCGGCTCGTAATGAACGAATGGCGTTGAGGATTTCACTGTTAGTAATTGTCTCTCGAGCAGCGTCCTCAAAGTGGGTCAGATGCGGCGGCTACGTAGCCTTGTTAGCATTAGCTGTAGCAACATTAGCGCCATTGTTCGGTCTTGTAGTTTTTGTAGTTTGCTGGCCTGGTGTGGCACTTTTAGGTGGTGGCATGAAGACTAAAGACGAGAATGCGTCAAAATTATAGTTGGTCAAAAAGTTAAGGATAATTCGAAGGATTTAGTTGCGAGCCACTCACACGTGCGACCTCTCACCAAGCAGCCATAACCCGGAAGTCCTGGCAGGCAGTTAGTTACTTACGGACGGTCAGAGAGAGAGGAAGGACCGCGACCTCCAGGGATTGCACTCGGAGTCACATGTCAATCATGTGCACTTCTCATTCTCGCACATCGGCCTCACTGACCACGAGAGAGAGGTATGACCCTCGTAACATCACGGAAATACGTTTGGCGAACAGTTGATCGTTGTTACGTGGCCGATGGTACGGCTTTTGGAGCGAGAGCATGTGCACACGGACTAAACTAAATTCAACTTTGAAATATATACAGTTCAACTAGGGTCTCGGTCATAGATTGGCCCCCCAAAGCGCTCCAACAATATTGTGTAGCCCATAAAGACCCTGTCAGATTGTCAGTTCTGCAGCAGTCCAATGAATACTATATACTCTTCTATAACTGGTCAAACCCAAACCTTTTGACCTTTGCAAATGCCATCTCTTGCATAATACAGGAGCTATCTCGGCTCCAGTGCCATTCCCATGCTAATGTCGTCCATAATGGTTCTGGTATATCTTTGTCTATGGTAACAAAGCCTGTAGGCAGTTGCATGTGATTCTATCAAGGTGACCCTCCTCTCTATTCGCCACCAATCTGATCTCACACGGAGCTGTGCGGCCCTCAGCTGAGGTTATTCACATCGCACATAAACAGTAACATGACCCAAGACGCCCTCCACCAGACGTTTCCCGAAAAAATGGACTGCAACGGGACTTGGGTTGCCTTAAAGCTGTGGTAATCAATGTATGAGAGCTAGAAATATGTTTCGGCAACAGCTGAGAGATCGAACTCGGCTGACTAATTCAGTTTTAATAGTCATGTTGCAGTTCCATACAGCCTGCTTCTATTCAGTACGGCTCCGTCGAAGTATTCGGCTTCTCACGTGTCAACTCTAGTCAGTACACGTGAGGGTTTCCACTATATATATATATATATATATATATATATATATATATAGCGGAGCGCAGTTGTTGTGGGCGGCGCTTCTACGGATGCACACGCTAGAATGCACATTACTGAAGGAAAAAACAACAGAACAGCGATAAAACGTTTTGAAAACTGTCATGAGAACAATGTTGACAAATGCTGCCTTTTGGTCGGGTTTATGGAATCATTCAGAGGTGCCAAGGCAAATACTAGAGGAAAATGTTTGCTATGCTAACACCAGCTAAAGTTGTGCTAACAGCGGCTAAATGCTAACAAGATCACCTCATTCAAAAGCGTATGATGTTGTGAAATATTAAAGCAGTACTAACTAACTTGTTTACCTTAATAAATCCTTTCCGTATTCCCTCTGGGGGTAACACAAGTGGTAATGGGATGATTGGGGGATCTTTCCCCTGGTGTCTCTGGCCAGAAAACCACAATTGCAACTTTCCCTGCACCGGGTCGGAGTCACCAATACACACTAATGGAATCACGAAGAAGAAGCTAACAGGCTAATCGGCAAAGCTAACTGCGGGCTAGCCCCACTTAAACAGTATTTACAGCCAAGTTTGAGTGAAACAATTATTTAAAGCAGTCATTCTCAACTGGTACGGCATCGGACTGGGGACCCACCATCACATCAGAATGGCAAGCCGGGACCCATCTCTCAGAGCACACTTTTACACACGCTCACAGCGCCCCCTGGTAGCACAGCAGGCATACAACAGGAGAACGCAACAAGTAACGCACAGCTATCACAATATTTTTTCTGTTGATAGAAATGTAAAGGATTGTGACCCACTGAAAACAATTCTGCAGGCCTCTTTAGGGTCCCGACTCCCGACCCCCCAGATGAGAACCAATCTAAAGATAAAGATCTAAAGAGTCCATAATAGACGGGGGACAAACTGGAATTGACTCCTTTTCTTGTTTTCATCAAAGGTGCCATTACTGCGGGCCTCTGCTGATCTCTCTGCGGTGCTGGTTAGACCTGTCACGAGAGCAAATATATAGTGGCAGGAAAATAGAGCTAAAACAATATTAAAGATGCTAGATACTGTCGACTCTCAACTTTAAACACCAGTAATCATACAATCAAACATTTGCTTTTCCCATCCATTGCCCAGAATTATCCAGGCTTTGTAAAGTCTTTTGCATTGACATAATGTGTGGTGCAGCGCTTAGCGCGTCTGCTTCACAGCCAGAAGGTCCTGGGTTCGATTCCCACCTGGACGGGGCCTTTCTGTGGAGTTTTAGACATGTTCTCCAAGTGTCTGCATAGGTTTCCTCCGGTTTCCCCTACCACTAAAACATATACAATAGGTTAATCCTCCAGCCAGATGTGACCATTAGCCTGGCTTCACATCATGGCTGAGCGCCGGCTTATGCTCGCTGCTCGCTGCTCCTGCAGGTCACCCCAGCACCTTTGAGGATGGGTCAAATATATGAGGACGAATTTCCGTACGGGGATAAAGAAAGTATAACTTAACTTAACTTTTGGCTCCAGAGGCGGCTGTAGTTCTAACAGATGGTCTGCGGACGCATCTGTCTACACCTGTTCTCCCTGACACGCTGTACCTACCCAACCATATGTACCTCTAATCCACCTTTAAAAAAGCCTCCTGCTTTACTGAATGCAGGTGCTAGTCATCATGATTAGGCCTCATAATGTAGTTTCACATTGCCATAGGACCGTGTAACTTTTCTACTAGGGCCGGGACTTTAACGCGTTAATTTAGATTAATTAATTACACAAAAATAACGCGTTAATTTTTTTTGACGCATTTTAATCGCACATGTTTTTACAACGCAGAACGTTTCTCACTGGATGAGTTTAGGCGGACCGATTATACTGGAGCACCAACTTGTAGCACAGTCAACATATAATTTATGTTTAACATTATTTTTATTGTAAACACAATCCGGTGTGTACTTTTTGTTGTTATTTACGCGCCCAGCTGAGGCAGGCGCGCTCATTGTATTTCTTCACGCATGTGTGCGCGCGCCCTCGCTCCCAGTCACAACACGGACTATTCCTCACATGGACTAAAGCCCGGGTTTGAAGCGGGTACACGACTCTGAAAGACTTGGAGTTTCTGGATACTGCTCAACAGGACCGGTGAGAGTTTTCCATTACGTTTGTTTTCGGGTTGTGTAGTGCCTGCACGGGCGCTTCAGCTGCGACCTCGCGCTAATAGTTTACGTGCCTTTAAACCAGCTGTTGCTAAATCAACAAAGTCTGTTATGGCCTCTGAAGCAACAATAAACAATATTTTGTTGCTTAAGCTTATGTATTCAGTCATTATTCAATGGTATACTAAAAATCCATATGAAAAAACGTACTTCTCACTGTTCTCAGGTCAAATATTTATATGCGATTAATTTCGATTAATTAATTACAAAGCCTGTAATTAATTAGATTAATTTTTTTAATCGAGTCCCGGCCCTATTTTCTACATTTGCTCCTGTCAAGAGTGTCGTTATCCAGGGACAGATTATCCACATTTGCAGTGATTTTGGGGCTGGTTTAAAAGCAGGGTTTTTGTAGCAAGTAAAGCTTGTGCCCGACTTCCAGGCTTTTGCGTGGCCCATTAACTGACTTTATTTATGTATTTATGAATACATATAACATAATAGTCTGGAATTGTGTTAATAGGACGCAACATTTCCAAATCAAGACTGGATGCGGGGCTTACGATTGCAGTTTTGAATGAGAGATAACCAGTTTACGTCCTCCGCCATGATTGTTTGTAGTCCACTCGTGCAGTCGGGTAAATGTTCCGGTGAAAGTCCTCAGAGCAGCTTCACGCTGTGGCTTTAAGGACGAGTCCAGCTCATTTAAAACAGAAGAAAGGGCACTGGTAAAAGATCGCTGTGTCGCGGCCGCCATCTTCACGGTTTTGGTTACGCCCCGGAGGAGCACAGGTGTTTGATGGGAAATCCTGGCGTGGAAGATGACGCACTGTGAACTCCCGCCTCCCGTGTTATGATCGGCTCGTCTTGGTTTTGCCGGAGTCAGCGAGATTCAAATCGCACAATTCCAGACTGTATCCCCATGTATCCCTGAACATGGAGGATCAGTCTGACTCGGGCCAGGCTATACTTCTCACTAGCGATGGTTTGTCGTAGCGCTCCTCATGTGTCCTGTGTCAGTACAGTCAAGTTACGCCTATTTGTCTGATCGCAGCCTCCGAAACCTCCAATTGTAAGTAAGGATCGTGACTAAGCAACCTGAGAATTGCATAAGGGTTTTTACATCATAAACTAATAGAGATTTTAAAAGGTGAAATACTGGATCTAATGTTTACATTAAAACATTTGGGCACTACTTTGTGTTAGTAGTGTTAGTAGTTTTTTATCTACACAATGTAAGAAACTTTACAATAGTGGAAAGTTGCCCTTCACTTTTGACCCAACCGTCTACTGACGAGGAAAAAGATCGGCCTGCCTCCAAGCAAACTTGCTTACACCTGCTCTAGTGTGTCCCAGGTTTGTTTTTGATGAGGAAATAAGTTATAAGTGAAAAAGTAAAGAAAAAAAAGACAAACGTAATTGGCAAAATATAAGCATTTTGTTTGTAGTATCATGCTGTTTCTAAGCAGTGAGCAGTTTACTCTACTTTGAGTGCAGAAATGTGCAGTCATTCACAGTCACTTTGCGCTGGCGCAGCCTGAGCTGGCCTCAGCGTGTGAACGGCCGCAGGTTGGGACAGACGTCTGTCAACCATCATTGTAAATGAGCCAGAACTGTAGAAACATTTGGTGACAGGGGAATCACAGTCTAAAAGCATCTCAATGTATCGTATTGGGTCATGCTGTAAGGCGCTCTGTAGTGCAGTTGTGACCTTGATTTCATAATACATAACCTAGCACTGCAAAGGTAAGTCTTTCCTAACAATAATGATGTTTCAGCATGTGCAGACCATCCTCCGTGAGAGCACGAGCTGCTGTGGATATTAACACTAGCCGCATTAGCAAATGTGTTGTGAATAGCCTATTTATTTATTACGGAATCAAGGTTATGACTACAACAGAGATGGTTGGCCTTACAGCATGATATGATAAATAATTTTTTCGACTGTGATTACATGCAAATATTTCTATGAATGTAATAAAATAAATATTTCTAAAGTTCTGGCTCATTTACGCTGACGTCAAAATGACCTAATACATATTTCGGAAATGAGGAATTGTGAAAATGAGGATACATTTGCCTGGAAACACTTCTTTTTCTACCCTTGTTCCCCCTCTAAGCTCTTTGCAATAGGCATTTCCCCACAGCTCTGGAGAAACGTGTACGGCCTTTACACCTCCACCTCCCCCGTCTGTGTCCACTATTGGAACATCTCCTCGGAGGTTTATGTTACAGAGGGGGGGGGGACTCCCGTCATGGCTGCCCCGTCCCGTTACCTGTGGGCACCTCCTGAAAATTGCTCTCTGATAAAACAGCCTCCACGCTGGCCTACTTTATTAGCTGCGCGGCGGAACAGCCTTTGGTGCGGGGAGTGTACGGAGAAGGGGAGATGTAGTCCAACCGCCGAAAGCCAGCGAGTTTAGCTGCATTTCAGCAAACAATGGGTTAAACAAAAAGAAAAGGGGGAAACTACATAAAAGATAAAAAAAACTTTGACAGAACTGGGCTGAACCAAGTTTGGAGCAACATTTTAGAAGTTAGTCAAAGTGAAACTCGCTCGGGTGACATTGAGGGTCTCTATTCCCAGAACTGGTGTCATTGCTGGCGGACTAAAATATAAAAAGCCTTTTTTTCATGGCTTTGTGAGGGCTTTAATTTAGAAATGTGCAACCATTGTTGACCTGGCCAACTAATGAACATAGCGTGACCTATCTGATCCCCTGTTTAGAGGAGCACCTTGACAGTAAAGGAACTATTTTCCCCCAATCCAACAGTCCAAAAGTGCTCGAGTAACTGCGGATTTACAAACTAAACACTGCTGGACAAACTCTGAGCTCTCCGTAGTAAAGGTTTGCCATTTGATCAGATTTAGAGTGATTTAGAGTCTGTCTTGCGTCTGACAGTTCATTTGGATTAGATTTGCTCTAACTCTCAATACGGCGTGTTGTTGGCAAAAAGGGTCACCTACAGTTTTAGTCTTAAGCTTTAGGTCTTTAGGTTTTGTTTGGGATCAGTTTTAGTCTAGCCCCGCTGGTTTTGGGAAGCCAAATATTTTACACTGTGGTTCTTTGGTATCAGAGGCTACGTTAACCAAAAATGGAACTGACTTGGACACATGAATGGACAGGGAGAGGAGAGACGGAGACGTTCCATATGAACTGCTGGATATTGCTCCGTTCACCCACTGGGTTTCCTAAACGTTAAGTCAGAAATGTGGGAATGCAAATAATAAGCTCCAATTTGTGAGTAAATTATGACTGAAATATTGACGAGCAGATGATGCTCTGAATAAGCCGTCCACCTTTGAGACTTTTACGCACGAGTTTGAACTGACTTCTGTTGCAAAATTCCTGTTCCATGATTCTATTCAGAAACCAGGTTTAGTTTAGCTCTATTTGTCCTGTAATTTCACATTATTTCCTAAAATAAATATTATTTGTGGGCTGTACCTCATTGAACACCTTTAAAACAATGCATATAATGAGAGATGAGTTAATAGCAAGCGGAACCACTGTTTGGAATATTAAAACCACAGAGATTTTATTTTTGCTGCATTGGAACAAACATGTCCATGTCTTGCGGAGAGTAGCCCCTCCAGATCCACTAATCACGTACTGCATTGCCATTATTTGTCAGTATGGTAAATGCCCCTCGGCTGTGATCCATGGTAGGCCTCGCAGTAATGTAATTGGATTATCCTGGCTCAGCCCCCACACAGTCGGCCCGTACAAACTGGGCATGTCCCACTGATCCTATCGCCCCTGCTTTATCTGGTCCTCCGTCCTGCCGCGCTGATTACCTCCGCAACGCATTCATCCTCTCCGTAGTCCTCCTAAAGAAACTGCTGCTTCGTATAGTTTACTTCCTTAAAGCCATTCAATGTACCGTTTATTTAGAGTCGGTGTTGAAGGGACGGCGCTTTCGGACAGTGATGGGCGAGCTCCAGATGCTTCGTTCCCCGATCCATCTTCGCCTTCCACTGTTGCACCTCTCTGAAGCTGTCAGCTACAGTCCCGGATGTACTGGGAGCTCCCACTCGGCCTGTGGCCAGCACCTGCTCCACAAAAAAAGTGACAGGGATTTGATTAAGTCAGTGTAAGAACAGTTGGATGTCTTTGAATCAAAAAGCCGAAACAAAATTGCTCAAAATGCATCACCCTAGCGCCAAAATCATTATTTTTATTTTTATAAATAGGCAGAAAAGATGTACCTTGGACGCACCATTTCGAACCAAATGACTGTTTTTCAGGGTTTGTAACACCTTTGTAACACAGGTTCCGTAAATACAATTCTGATTCTGGCACCCGGGAGACATCCGGAACAGATGTCCACGCCACCTCGCCTCTTGATTTGGGGGAGCAGCATCTCTACTCCAAGCTCCTGGTGATATAGCCCCTTAATATATAGAATATAGAAAAAATGCCATCTTACCTTAGAAAAATGGCTTGAAATGTGCTCGGAATAAGACATTTAATGCTGGTTTGGAGTAGGTTTGGTCTCGTCTTGAAATAAGATTTCCAATGGAACAAGCATTTCTTCACTTAAAATAAGAGAAATTAACTTGAACGCTTATAATTACTTGAAATGAGATAAGAATAAGACTTGAAAGCCTCAAAATCAGAAAAACTCTGATAATTCAAGCACTTTTAAGTCATTTTTGTCTAAGATAAGATTTGATTTTTCCCAGTGAGGGATCTCCAACCAGTAGCCCGGGAGCTGCCAGTACCTCTCCAGCCCTTACTAGGTAGTTCGCCAAACACTTTCTTCATTTGGGATGGGAATAGAGAACGATCCATCAGAACGTATGTCTCCTTCACTAACGACAGCAGATCCACGACAGAAGATCCATGACTGCAGATCCACGATACAGGACTTCAGATCCATGACTGCAGATCCACAACAGCAGATCCATGATACAGGACTTCAGATCCACGACTGCACTTTCACTTCAACACAAAGTGTCAGCTGTTTTATTATTATTCCTTTTGAAAACAGATGATCTGCCTCTGACACCAGTAGATCATAGGCCAATTTCCCCCCCAAAAAATCCTTCCCTCCATCTCTTCTCCACGTCTCTCCTTGCCCGTCTCCTCTTTCTCTCCCCCGTTATCCCCCCCCCCCTCCTCTGGCCAGCAGCCTGCGGACACTCAGGAGGGCCGTCCGGCACACAGAGAGGAGAGAGAGAAAAGATTTCAAAGTCACTTCTGCCCGGGCCAAGGACTAAATAAATGTGTCTTTGAGAACTAAATCACGGCCGTGGCATTTGGGCTTTTCTCTCAGTCTATAGCAGGCTCATGGCAGGGTGGTTAGCGATCCGATGATATACTATGCTTAAAAACGGCCGATACCTTCAGCAACAAAACATAAATAATGGATAACCCAGGTTTAAATGCACGGTTTCATTTCGTTGACATATTCGTTGCAAAGTTTTGAGTCATTTTGGATCTTGTTTAGTTTTTGAATAAGCTATTTATGAGAGAGCAAAAAAACTGTTGTTGGGTCCTGAACTTTTGTAACATGTTGATGTTTGTGAATGGATACTCGTGGGAGGCCGGCTTCGGCAGCGCAATGTTTTAGTGACTTCCTGGATGTCTCTGGACCGCGAGCGAGTTTGGTTTGACACAAAAAAATATAAAGATGGGAAGAATGACCGAAGCATTCCGTAAGCAGGACTTACTGAGAGCTTGCGTGAATGAAGCAAAATACTACTCCAGGTCTGTTTTTTGGGACGAGGGAACGATGCACAGCTAATGTTGCTAACTAGAGTCTTACCACAATTGCATTAAAGGTCCTATATCATGCAAATCTTTTTGGAGCTTTTAACCATGTTGTTATGCTATTTCCTTCTCAAAAACACCCCCAGAGTGGTTTTTGGATTCATTCACGCAGTTCTCAGTAATCCTCCTGAATCTTGCGCTCTGAGCAGCTGCTCCGCCCTCTCCTGGTAAACGACTGGCATGTTCAGTTGTGTCGTCACAGCGGAACGGAAGTGCTCGACGTCTGTAATCTAATGCCTGATTTTTCATTATTTCTGTTGTAAAAAAAAAAATAAATAAATAAAAATAAATGAAAGTGCCTGCCGCGTCCGTGCTGCCCCTGCAGGGAAATCAAACGCACCCCCTGAGCGTCTGAGCAGATGTCGTGTTTGCACCGAAAGCTGTGAAGAAGGAGCTCTTTCTAACCTACTCTGGAGTCTGGACACCTGTTCTTTTTTCTAACGATAATGTCACGGAGAAAAGCGCGTTTGGCTACGAGGACAGGACTTTATTCAACCTAAAGAAGGCAACCACTCGCCAGAAGTTGGAATTTCTCTCCAGGATTCAGCAACTAGCAGCCACAATAGTGTTTGTCTGAGCCTGTACTGATGGATGTTTGGTGAACCTTGGCCAGAATCAAAGTGGATTAACTTTTATAACCAACATAATGGAAACATCAGAGCGGTGAGTCAATCAAAATGCGTGTTAGCGTGTGTGTTAGCCATTATATATATTTCTACTACTGCTAAAGTTGTATGAGCGGAGAGAGGGGGCGGAGTTAACTGAATCCAAGCGTTTTGTCTTCCGGGTTGGAAAAATACCTCCAGAAAATACTTATATTTATCACAAAAATTAGTGCTCCGTAGTGGTAGAGGTACAATATATCATATAAATGCCTATACTTTACTATGGAATGGCTAAAATAGCATGATACAGGTCCTTTAAGATTCCATTAATGCCTCTGTAAAACTAATCCAGCGACTAAAAAGTGCTCAGAAAAAGCAAAATGATGAAAGTTTTCGATGAAAGTTCCCTCGAGGGAAAGCTCAACAGGGTTAGAAAGCACAATTACACGTGATACGTCCAACTTTGGTAAAATCCTCGATGACCCGAGCGTTCCGTCCGAAGCCGGTTTGGACCCGGTGTCATCCATCGTCTACGCTTCTGTCTCCCCCTCTCTCTCTCATTCTCCTCTTAGCCCCGTAATAAAACCACACTCATAAAACTCTGCCTTTGGGGGCGCATTTCCAAAATGGCGGCAGCAAGGGTCGTAAAACCCCCCGAAAAATGGCAAATGGAGAGCGGTCTGCGGAGGGCTTAGGCTTCGCCGTCAAATGGAAAGCAGTTGTTATAGTTTGTGAAGCGGCACGGCAAATCACCTTTTACGGGCTGTGGAGGACGGCCTGGATATACGTGGCTGTTCTGGACGTGTACTGGGGGGAGTGTGTGGGTCCGGGCTCCGTGGTGGGATCTATTCTGTCTTTCATTTCCTTTGGACGTAATATCAGGCTGTAATCCACTGGAGCGCAGTTTCTTTCTTTCTGCGCGGTGTTTTCGTGCGGTGGGCTGGTGGAGGCGAGTCAAACGATCAGATTGACCTGGGCCCGAGTTGTTTACCTCCGAAAAGCAGATTGTTATCACGGCCAGCGACTTTTAATTGAGCGCAAACTGCTGACGAAGCGTCACAGATATGGCTAATTAGCATGTCCTTCATCTGGAGCCGGGCGGACTGGGCCGGCAGCCTTTTAAAGACGGCTCTAAGGAAGTTCGGGGGAAAAGTTTTATACCAATATTTTTCATCAGATTATAATGTCGCTTTTTAATAGCAAAAAAACTAAACAAACAATTACCTGTTGTGCATTGCGAAAATGTAACTTTAATTACCCTTCTCCTGCTCTCCCTCCAGTCTTATCCGATTGCCCCTAATCTGGATGTTTTCTCTGTACTCATTCCTATTGACGTCCGTACACATCTGGTCAATGGTCCTGATGAAACAAGAGCTCACCATCTATGTCCAATAACACAGGAAACATATATTTAGAACGCCTATTTTAAAGGGACTAGATTGATTGATTGTTTATTTTTTACATTAGCATGTGCAGCTTTTACGAAATTTTAACATGCATCCATTCATAATACTGAACATAAACTCGAAACGGAGTGGGAGCAAGTTTAGAATTATAAGTTCCCGCCCCTGTAAATATTATCATTCCATTAAAGGGACTAGATGCGAGTTGGTCGTTTTATACTCACTACTGCCACCTGAGGTCTAACACGTAACTGCAGTCTCTGTATTAAAGGAACAGGCCACCGTTTTTCCATACTGAGATGTGTTCTTACCTGAGCTTAGGCGAGTTGATGCGCACCCGTCTGGTCTTTGTGCGTGTGCCCAGTCACGCAAAACGACCAAAGATGTTGTTAGCATTTGGCCTCTCCCAATATATTCCTATAGCTCCAAACGGCTACTACGCTCTTCCACGGGCACACACAAAGACCAGACAGGTACGCATCAACTCGCCTAAGCTCAGGTAAGAACACATCTCAGTATGGAAGAACGGGGGCCTGTTCCTTTAAGCTCGTGCATGACGGCACTTTGGACCCGATTGAACACCTTTTAGAGTGACACTGCAGGATTTTAGAGGCAGTTCTACACATTAGGACATGGCTCAAGCAGGCAGGGGGAGGAAAATACAAACAAAAAATTAAACTCTGTATAGTCCCTTTAATGTGGTTGGAGCCAGTAGCAGGGCAATGCTGAACCTGATGGCAACAATCAGCATAACGATCCCAAATAATTTGACACGTTAGGTGTGCACGCAGCTTAACCTCTTAACCCCCACCGGAACCAAGCACATTTTCTCCGGTTTGGCTTCAACCAAATCTGAAAGCTCCTTGGAAAAAAAAAGGTCAATACAGCAACGAAAACAAGGGTGAAAACGTAACAAAAATGTGACCAAAAAAAGCGAAGAAGAAGAAGCAATAAAAGAGCGAGAAAAACGGGCCAGAAAAACGACAGTAATACAACAAAAAGTGACTAAAGAGGGACGAGCAACAAAAAAGCTGATGAACTAACGCCGCACTACTCTATACGTGTGCCACAGGACATAGAGGGATCACATGAGCGTTGTGATCGTAGCGGGTCATTTCTTCGTTAGCTTTATGCTGTGGCGTGTCCCGGTGGTCCGAGGAGACGGCAGCTGCAGCCTGATGCCCTGTGTGTAACGGGGGCTGATGGGGAGCGAAGGGCTCCATCCGTCACTGCTACAGGACAGACGGGCAGTGTGTGTGTGTGTGTGTGTGTGTGCGTGTGTGTGTGACCTCGCTCAGACGGGGCAGGGATCACTCATGTCTGTCACTATAGGGCGCACATGCAGAAGTCTAAACACAGCTGCTAAATGCTGGATGGTTGAGGGATCACAGTCCGACCAGTTTTCATTTGAACATATTAAAAGTGTGTTTTTCTGGACAATTTGATTCGGTTTTAGTCCAGATTTGGTCCGATCACTCTTGTCAATGTCAGTTCTACATTTAGTTGGCAAATATTTCAATTAATTTAGTCGTGACATCCATTTTTACATCATGCTAATTTAAACATATTGTGTCACGTTGCACTGCTTTATGGAGATCCTCGCACATGCACAAGGGACCAGTTGCAATTATTGGGTCTGATTATTGATTATTGGTTCAACTAGTATTGGAAGTTTTTATGTTAGTCATAGTTTTAGTCTCATTACCTACTTTAAATTTAGTTTTTGGCTGCTTTTACTTTGAAGTTATGACGAAACATTTTAGTCGACAAAACGGATACTGCTTTTCACAATGCTTACAATGTTCTGACGCGAGATGTGTTGAGAAACTTTGAGAAACACAGACTTGTAAAGCGCAATACAAGTGTAAGCCATTATTATTATTATTTGTTATTGTATTATATTCAGGTTGATGCCTCAAAAGAGCTCAAAACTAATGAGGTTCTAACAATAGGTTTTTTTTTCAAGGCCAAGGCATATAAATAATATCTAAAGGATCTTATAGCTTTCCATCTCTTTCTGAGTAGTTCCCGCATTCCGCTTTCTAATATTCATGTCCGTGCGACCTATAGGAGGAAAAAGCTTGCCAAACAAATCAAGTCAAACCTAGTAAACATTAGATTGTGTGCTTCTCCTCCCCCTACTGTCCACAGTGCGAACTACATCGGCAACACTAGCTAAAGGGGCTTTCTGGCCAGATGTTAATATGTTACCGCCAGCGAACAAAGGCGGTCGGTGTAAAACCCCACAAAGCGGCTGGTTTCTCTCCTTCCTGCGTGACGATATGGGGAGTGGACAGATGTTCCGATCCCCGGTGCTCTGTTAGCGCTGGCAGTGCGTCTCTCCAGATGACGGCGTAACGACCCATTATATAAAAAAGCCTTTTTACGCGACATAAACTTTGGAGGCTTCGGAGGCCATCTTGTTCACTCCTCAAAGCGTACATGGAGTCATTCATGCACGTGTCAACGCACTGGCCTTTTCCGTCCATGTTTCAATGCTGCCCCGAACGTTGAGGGCAAACCTTAAGGAACAAAAAGGCTTGAGCAGAACAGCACCAGAGTTTGTATGTTCCTCCCGTGTTTGTGTAGGTTTCCTCCGTTTTCCCAAACCACTAAAAACATTAAAAACATGCACAATAGGCCAGAATGAACGGCACAGACTGGTAGCCTCTCTTCCGTAGTAGTTTACCGCCGCTGAGTATGGCGTGAATGAATAATGACTACAGTGTAGCGGTTTGAGAAACTTGCCATCGGCATGTGTCAATTTGTGGCAAAGGTCAAGTTCAGACGTTATTTCAACACAATTATAAGAATTTACTTGAATTCACGGTTTGTTCTTTATTGACGTATTTGTTTGCCGTCTGTAATCAGTATGTGCAGAACAAAAACAAAACAATTATTCAACTCCTGAAGCAAATGTAGGAATGTGGAAGGCCTTCGGCAAGCTACTGGTTTGAGATCCCTAAGACAAGAGCTTTTGCCTGGCGCAACAGCAGCGTAGCTCAAGACCGAGTACAAACGGCGTGCTAAAAACAGCGTGCTACGAACAGCAAGATAATTATTAAAGATACACGGGCCTACTAGAATGACCTATATTTACGCTCACATCCACTCACACGAGACAGAAGATTTCGAAAAGGAAGTGTCACGTCACGATCACAAGGACAAAGTACAAACTATTTCTCCCACTGTGAGTTAAACACTGTCTGTGCGCGGTAGCGGAAAATATTCCAGTCCGGCACGGTCTGTAGGAGGTAAAGAGGCCACTACTGTGCAGACCATGGGAGTCTGTCCAGACACTCACTGCACCAGGTAAGCTGAAGGTTTCACAGATTTTTATAATTTTTTTTTTTCGAATCGCGCAGCAGTGACTCATCCTGAAGGGAACATATGCGAGTGACTGATTGCAAGTTGCCCACGGCTAAATCTGGTGCAGTCACTCAAAGTAACTGAATGTGCACTGGCCTCTCCAATTAAACAAATAACTTGCATTCATATTAAACACTTGACTAAAGCATGACTCTGACCCAACTGCTCTTTTTTTAATCCAGTGGTTTTAAAAATGGAGGCAGAGGGAATATTTCAGATCCTTTGGAGGAGAAAACTGGAGCCAAGGAGCTCTTTCCCTGCAGAGTTGCCAATACGTGATTAAAACAGCCAGACAAAACGTCGCCCTGTCTCATTTAAAAAAAGACTTAATTGAATAAGTAAACATGTGAAAACACTTGCCAACAAGCCAATTACATCGACAGTATCTCCCATTCTTTAATTATATGTTCACTCGCAGAGGAAGTCATTACGTTAGCGCTAATAGCATCTAGCGCAACCCCAAAAGTATGGATTCCTGGGGTCATTAGCGCCCATGGCTCACGAGAGGCACATCTTCTGAGTTTTGAAGGGGTCCAATGTCTGCTATACAGACTTTTTTTTCTCTCTTTCTGTTTGGATAAAAAAAAAAAAAACGATTGCTAATAATTGAGAATACCTTGAATAACTGAAGCTGAGGGGAAAGGGTCACGTAGCACCAGACTGTAGCTGCTCGTTCGGTAGCTCACCCGCTCGGGGACGGCAGATGGAAAGTGGCTCGAGATAAATCTGTTGCAAAGGGTCCTTAATGAATGGTTTTGCACATCGTTCCCAATTAAAATAAATGAACAAACTAAACTGACGCGGTAATAGTGTGGACAGTATTACCAAATGAACCTGGCAACGACAATGTCCAATCAATCAAGGGAAGCAATGGAAAAAGCCGGCATTTTTGCATTTGTCAGTTTCTGTGTTCCACATTGTTTCACAAGATGCTTTTGTACATCTTTGACGTGTTTTCGTAAGATTCAGTGTATTTTTTTTTACTGCAGAGTCCTCACAGGCCATGAAGGAAACCGCTTTTTTTTTCCTTTAAAGTAAACAAACAGCTGATGATCTAAAAGGTCTTTGAGCGACATGTCAGACCTACAAATCCACAGATTTCTTATTCTGAAAAACAAAAGAGGCACCAAGATTCCCCCCCACACCTGCAGCACAGTGGAGGCGCTACAGGAAACAAAAAAGGGGCAAACGGGACGGTATCCGGGCAAGACTCACAGCTAAGCCACACATGCCTTCTATGCAATGTTCTTTGTAAATCGTGTAATGAATGTACAATTACCAGTTAAAATTGGCAACGAAACTATTGAAAGAGTTTATGAACATTGGTGTAACACTCGACCATAAAATCAGCTGGAAACCTCACATCATAAAAATTAAAACTAAAGTTGCAAAGATTTCAGCCATAATGAATAAATCTAAATATATTATTAACAACAGAGCTCTATATACTAAACACTTATCCTTCCTTATTTAAAATTGTGTAGATTTGGGGAAATGCGTATAAAAGTAATCTTGACCCATTGTTTAAAGTTCAGAAAAAGGCAATAAAAATAATCTATTTAGCTGGATACCGTGAACACACAAATCCATTATTTTTTAAATATAAAACAATGACATTTGAGGACCTTGAATTTAAGATGGCTCAAATCATGTTCAAAGCCTCACTAAAGTCGCTTCCTGAAAGTATACAGAATATGTTCTGCAAAAGAGAAGTCAAATACAACCTGAGAGGTAAGATGAGTTTCGATAAACAGTACTCCAGAACAACCATGGTGTAGAAATATGGAAAAATCTAGACAAAAGCATCAAAATCTGTAAAAACCTTGCACACTTTAAAAAGCTTTACACAGAGTCTATATTCCGCACATACGAACACACATTGTAAGTGTTGTGGTATATTCTTTGCTGTTGTTTCTTTATTTTGTTGTTTTTTTATTTATTGCTGTTCTTTATTATTTGCCGTTTCCTTGCCCTATATTCCCTTGTTTATTATTTGTTCAATGTAAATGTTGTTTCATTTTGGGGTGGGCGTCTATAAGCCTTTGGTTTTGGCCCACTCATTTTGAGCAGAACACAGCTGACCAGTGCAGGACACCACGCTCTGAGACACGGACAAACCCATGAGGCGCTGCACCGTTTCAGAGGATCAGAGGAGACAGAAGGCAGCCAGCCAGGTTCCTTTACAGGTGCTATGGTTTCCTCGACCTCCAGAAACATGCTGGTCAGGTTGACCCACAGCGACTCCGGACTAAAACATCAACATCATTTCGTGGTACGGTTGTACAATGACAAATAAAGCACTTACTTACTTAATTACTTAGTTTTAACCGCGTTTTATTCAACAAAAATGCTTGGTAAATTGAGTTGACTAAATCTGAAACACATTTTAACCCTGCAGAATTAAGGCCTCGTAGCCCCCCAAAAATGGCAAGTATCACAGCCCCAGACGCTCTTCTTGGTGCCAAGAGTTTTTCCAATTCTAGTTTAATCGATTTTAGTTCTTTCTCCCAAACAAAAGTCTTCCAGAACTGAGAGATTTCCGGGCTGGATGTTTAGGTCAGGAGACTGTGAGAGCCACGGCAAAACCTTCAAACTGCACCTCTTGACGTCGTCCATCGAGGATTTGAGCCGTGTTTATCTTTAGAAACCATTTGCTTTATACCTTCAGCTTTTTCACAGATGGAGTCGCGTTTTCCTGCAGAATGTGTTGGAAATTAATTAATCATCTTCGTTCTACTAAGAAATATTCCTTGTGCCACTGGCTGCAATACAACCCCAAAGGATGACGGATCCACCCCAAGGATTAACAGTTGGACAGATGTTCTCTTCATGAAATTCTGTTTCCCCCGTCTTCTCCGAACTTTGCCAATTTAGACCAAAAAGTTCATTTTTGAGGAATCTAAATGTTATGTCTAAACCTTTGCACCCCACTGTAGACCAGACCTTTGATTCTACACACTCTTCTTCTCTTGTTTTTAGGCTTCCATTTATTTTTGCTATTAATTGGCAAAATAATAAGTCGATACCGTGAAACGTCGCCTCGCTCCCTGTGGTTCGTATCTTGTAAATAAAAAAGATGCACGTTTGTGGCGGAGGAACCAGGACGGAGGAGAGGGAGCAAAGTCCTTATTCAGGCTTTTCGCCCACACTCGTCACATCAAGGCTCCGAATCAATCCTGCAAATTGGTTTGTTCCTCGGCAAGGTTACTAAATGACGGAGGGACGGGGGGGGGGGGGGGGGGGGGACAATATGGGCCTTGAGGGGGGTGGGGGGGTGTCGAGCGCCGGGGTCGGTAAACCATGGGGGTGGGTGAAGGATAAGCCGCGCGGACGCCGGTTAGTGAAGCCGTAGCTAAAGGCACGGCGTAGTGAAGACGAATGGCGACGTAGCCGTAAGCCAACTGTTGATGCCGGCGATGGAGCGCGCTGCCGCTGGTGCTCACGGGGTTGGCCCTCTGGTAACCCTGTCGTGGTGAAATGTGGCGGCGGAAAACAGAAACGGGAGTGTAAGGGGCCAGCTATGTCAATGGACAGGTTTAGTATTGACAACGTCTTGTCGATACTACAAGGTCAGCAGGGTTCTCACAACTGGTTCAAAATTGTAATTTGGGTGCTGCCTCAGCCAATTTCCATTATTTAGGAACCTATTGATGATCCCCAGATGATGGTTTAAAGCAGTACTAAGTAACTGTTTACCTTAATAAATCCTTTCCGTAGTCCCTCTGGGGGTAATACAAGTGTATCTCCCCCTGGTGTCTCTGGCCAGAAAACCATGCTCGCAACTTGGCTGCCACCGGGTCGGAGCAACCAATACACACTAATAGAACCATGAAGAAGAAGCTAACAGGCTAACGGGCAAAGCTAACCGCGGGCTAGCGCCACTTTAAACAGTATTTACAGCCACGTTTGAGTGAAAAAAAATGATTTCCATTGTATAACTGGATGAACAACATCCCTCTCTCACTTCGCCTTTTCTGTTAGCGTAGTATTTACTCTCCAAGACATTTAATAAGTTAGAAAATCGTAACTTGCTACGACACCTGCAGTTGCGCTTATGGCCTCTAGGGGCAAGAGTTACTTAGTACTGCTTTAAAGCACATACAAAGCAGACGTAACACGGCACAGCTAACCTTAGACACTGCTCAATGTGTTTTCATATGAAACTGCAATTGCAAATGGAGCTCCACAATCCCATTCAATATCATTAAAATATATATACACTCAACACAAATGGTTGAGTCATCAGGGCAACAACTATGCTCTTTTTGTGAAAAGCTGCTAAATACTGTAACTTGACGATATTGCACACTTATTTGTAATTTGCACTTTTTATTTGTATATAGAACTTGTATTTGTAAATTGCCTTTTGTTATGGGACCGTGTACTTTTGCATTCATTATATTTTAGATTTTAAAAGTAATGTGCAAAATCAAGAAATGTGTATTTTTACATATTCTGTTGCAATCTATATATATATATATATATATATATATATATATATATTTATATATATATATATATATATATATACAAAAATAAGCTTTTTTGTTGTTTTTAATTTCCCTGTATCAGACAAGTATTTCATAATTGAGTGTGCAATAAGGAAATTACAATAATTAAGCTTTTATTGATTACCCGGAAATGGAAATTGAGGAAAACGGCACAAATAAAAAGTTTATTACTACATGCGTTTATTTTTTGTCAACACTTAAATATTACTGATGGTGCAAAGCAATGCATGCATTCAATTTACCAAAATCAGCCAGAATCCATTCATAGTGGAACCGATGCCGTGGCATTGGTCCGACAGCCCATTAGTCCAACGTCTCATTAGTCCGAAAATGTCCCATTGAGCAGAGGTGCCGTTAGTCCGACATCTCTAACCCAGTTGTGTTGTGGATTAGAGAGCCATATACAACCACTGGCCCTAGTGGACTCTTGCCTGAACCTAATTTTATTTTTCAACCCCTACTCAATGGGACATTTGGGTTGTCGGACTAATGGGCCGACCCCATGGAACCCAGCTCCGACTGGCACTGGGACACTCTGAGGACACGCAGCGGAGACAGGCCTTGGACACCAGGACACTCACAGACACGCTCCATTGCGTCCAACTACCTGGTCTCATGCACGTTTTAATATCAATAAGTGATTGTTCTATAGTTCTAAAGGTATTTACACCTCTTATAAATTCAAATGCATCAGTAACGGTCCTTACTGTCTCTGCTGAGACTGCTGCCTCCGCGACCCGGCCCCGGATAAAGCGAAAGAAAATGGATGGATGTTAAATGTGCCTTGTTAAGGACTGCAGATGGAAATGAGAATGGTGCTAGCCATCTTTTCAATGCAAATGCAAATTCCATCCATGGTCGTGGGGGCAGCTGTTGGAGCTGCACCAGCCCCTATGGCTCCTTCTGCAGGTGGTGGGTCCACAGAAGGACGGCCTCATGGTTCTACCCGGGCCTGTTGGTCTCTCATAAGGGGCTTCTGAACCGCTCTTTGTCTGACCCGTCACCTAGGACCTGTTTGCCATGGGAGACCCTACCAGGGGCACGAAGCCCCCGACAACTTGGCTCCTAGGATCATTCGAGTGCTCAAACCCCTCCACCACGTTAAGGTGGCGGTTCAGGAGGTTACAAATGCAAATTGTCCTTCAAATAAACGAAACGAAACTAATCTAAATGCAAACGCAACACTTTTGTTCTTGTTGATTTTTCATGGGGTGAACTCGACATGAAACCCATTTCTCCCAAATATTGATCACAAATCTGTCTAAATCTATGTCAGTCATATGTCAGAGAATCCATCCCCCTCACAGGTGGGGCATATCCAGATGCAGATTATAGACACATGAGTGAAGGTGTGCCTTAAGCTCCTAACCCTGATCCTTCTGTCGCCGCTTTGCCCTGATGTCTCGCTTTGTGTCTTGCAGGAACACTTCACGCCTGAGTGTAAGTTTAAGGAGTGCGTGTTTGAAAACTACTACGTGACGTACTCGTCCATCCTGTACAGACAGACGCAGTCGGGCAGAGCCTGGTACATCGGCATCAACCGCGACGGGCAGGTCATGAAGGGCAACCGCGTGAAGAAGACCAAGGGAGCGGCGCACTTTCTGCCCAAGCTCATCGAAGGTAACGCTACGCAGCCACTTAATAAGTCATGTGACCTAATCAATCAAATCATGGAGCAGTCGGCCATGGATCGACGCGGCGTCCATTGCAATGAATGAATGAGATGTGTGAGTGATGGTTGGCGGGCTGTGAATGACTAGAGGTGGTTAGTAAAATGTAAATCTACTATTCTGGGGGATCTGGAGCACAACAGTAACAAAACAAAAAAATAAGAGTTTAAAGGGACTAGATGGAAGTTGACATTTTTATACTCGCTACCGCCACCTCAGGTCTTACGTTTAACTGCAGTGTGTATATTAACCTCGTGCATGACGGCAACACCTTTTTGAGTGACAGTGCAGGATTTTAGAGGCAGCTGTGGTGAACAGATCTGGGCTCATTCAACACATTAGGACATGGCTGGAGCAAGTAGGTTTTTTTTTTTATTCTGAAACTCCGTCTCGTCCCTTCAAAAGCATGACGCAGGCTGAAAATATGAATGGGGTTTTTTCTTTTGGCCCCTGGCGCTCTATAGGGAGGGGGGAGGGGCTAAGGTACAGAGCTCTCGATGAATCAGGAAGTGGAACTACTGTAGATTTTGGGCAAGCAGTTTTAGATCGTTATGTGTTTAAGATTAGTTTGAGATTATTACCCAATACATGCAAAAAGTATCATACCCTTCTTTAATATTGCTGGGTTTCAGGTTCCAGAATGTGATGTTTTTCCTATTAACTGCATTACACTTTCACAAGTCGTATCCAAAAAGAAAATTCATAAATAACAAAAATTATCATTGATATCATGATCTCTCTGTACAACACTACACATCTCCTCAAAAACATAATCATTTTACCTGCCCCCCCGCCTCATTAAATATTATAGGCCTTTAGAATGCTCTGATGTCACCTGAAACCCAGCAATACCCACGTATATATACCCTACAGCAGGGGTTCTCACCTGGTATGGCCCCGGGACCAACCGTTACACCAGGATGACAAGCTGCAACCCGAATACACATTTATTTGTGATATAAAGAGTAAAATGATATTTGAATAATTGAATTAAGGGAATAAGCTTTAATTAAGCCTTAGAAACTCCACATTAAAGCAGTACAAACTAACTCAAGCCCCTAGAGGCCATAAGCGCCACTGCAGGTGTCGTAACATGTTGCGTTTTTTTACTCATTAATTGTCCGTGAGAGTAAATACTACGCTGACAGAAAAGACAAAGGGACAGAGGGAGATTGTACATCCAATTACACAATGGAGTTTTTTTTTTCACTCAAACTTGGCTGTAAATACTGTTTAAGTGGTGCTAGCACGGTTAGCTTTGCCCGTTAGCCTGTTAGCTTCTTTTTCGTGATTCCATTAATGTGTATTGGTTGCTCCAACCCGGAGGCAGGAAAGCTGCAATTGTGGTTGTCTGGCCAGAGACACCAGGGGGAGATGAAAGACCCCCCCCCAATCATCCCATTAACACTTGTAGTACCCCCAGAGGGACTACGGAAAGGATTGATTGAGATAAACTGCACACTGCCACATTTGGAAGCCTGCTGCACACTGCAGAAGAGTTACAAACTCACGACAAAGTAGGAGGGTTGTCCCCATCTTGTTGCCGGACCGTCAACACTTACGTAATCTGATTTGTGCGTTTCCTTTTATGTGGCCAGGAGGTTCTCTTCTTTCACTCAAGTAATGAAACCAATACTTTGGCCTCAACCGTGAATGACAAATGTGTTGAAGAGACAAATTGGGTGCAGAGACTAAGGTTTGGGAACTGTGTGCAAAGGATGAATTGTGTTTTTGAGGTATCATTTCAGTCCGCTGGTGATTCGCCGCAGTCAGTAGCGTTTAGCGTCTCATCAATGGGAGAAAAACCGTAACCTCACCGTACATGTTTCTACTTTCTGTCTTTACAGTGGCGATGTACCGAGAGCCCTCGCTGCACGACGTGGCCGAACAGAGCCCCCCTCGGAAAACGCCCAAGACCTCCAGTGGCTCTCCGGTCCTCCAGAACGCCAAAAAGGACAAAGACCTCAAAGAACACAAAGAACACAAATCCAAAAGCAAAACCTCATCCTAGCGCTGAGTGAGCGGGACAGACGGATGTGCACCAGCGGATATTTTACTACTTCCACTCTAAATACAGGGTTGTCAGGGCTAAAACTCCCAAACTGCTGCCAGCGGAGGACGGTACGCCTACGGGATCCGCGACGCTGTCAGGCGGGAGGATTTCGAAATCGAGCTGTTTTTTTGATTCTTTGGATTCTTAACCCATGTGGAAGACATGCCAGTTTGTATTTACCAAATTCGGGGTTGGGATTTTTAAAGCAATAACAAATCGAAAATGGAAAATTGCATGTTTTTGAAGAGGTTCGGCTGATGGAGGAAGAATGCGGTTGGAGGATATCGTCAAAAGCCTTCCAGTCTTTTAGCATCACAATCGCAACTTCTTCCATGTCGTACGTAGCTTAGCCATGCTAGTTAGGTGCAGAACGTTGTCCGGTCAATGCAAATGTGATATATGACTACCTCTGAGAGGAAAGAACACACTTTCAACGGGTCACGACAGTAGCAACAGAGGGATCGCTTACTTTCTAGCAAATGTACATGCAACTATTTGTGACTTATGGCAGAGCTGTAATGGAGGCGTGTTACTGCGCTCCTCGAGGTGGAAGCACAATCGGCGGCCGAACACACACAACTGCGTTCCACTTGGCCTCAGAGGTCGGGGTTTCTGAGCTCCAACTAATAAAATTCAAGAGGAATGCGCACCAACCTCGTAATACTGGGTTCCAGGCTGGCGCTCAGGATCCCGGAGTTATCAAAAAACACCCCACTCCAATATAATTCGACATCTCTTGTGTTTTTAACCCTTTGAATAGGGTGACCAGATGTCCCAGTTTACCCGGGACAGTCCCCGTTTTGAAACCTCTGCACCATGTCCCAGTGGATTTCCCCAAAACCATTGACTTGTCCCAGTTTTTCACCAGTGCCATTACAGAAGCAGCATTTTACTTGAAACCTAATGACTTTTGGTCATTGGTTCATTCCATAGCGAATGAACCAATAAAAAAACCTTAAAAGTCTATGGTCCATTTAATGTCAATTAATTTACATTTACGGACAATTCCGCAAAAAACATCAGTTTTTAATATGGAAAACCTCTCTGGTCACCCTACTTTTGCAGTCCTCTGCTGCCCCCTGCTGTCTGTCATTTAGCTCCTGCAGCCGGGTGACCAGACATTGCAGTTTACCCGGGACAGTCCCCGTTTTGAGCTCTGCGTCCCATGTCCAGTAGGGCGTCATAAGCCCCAGGAGAGCACCCACAAGAGCACCCGCCTCTGCCCCTAACGTTCAAACAGGCCCATAATTCTTTGCAATTTATTGTCTTTAATGTTTGTCAAATCAATTATTTAACAATTAAAAAGAAGTAAATAATAGTAATGTGCAAATTACTGACATACATGCGTAATTGTACTTCTGATGATGAGAAATTACTTTAGTACTCGTTCATGTCCTTGATCGTGCTTCCGCCTCGAAACGTGCAGACACAACAGTGAGTGCAGCTATTTAATCTGTCCCCTTTTCTTTTTCCAAAGGATTTCATTTCAAACCAAGGTTCCACAAGTCTAAATTTTACCCAACAAACCCACATCTTACAGTCACATAAGCGTATGTTTTGAAGGGCTGAGTTGTCCACAATTAGTGCAGCAATCCCTTAAACTTTCCAGACTAAGCTTCCAGTTGTTTATTCCGCAGCTGTGGTACATGGAACCTCACTCACTTGTTTTCTGAGGGCCATCTGCTCTATCTTAATGGATCCTGTCAGCGGCTCTGCACCAGTGCCCCGATAGGCTCCTCGTCAGGCTCCCTCTGCCGTATATATGTGCTCGCGGGTGCATCGCTACCCCGACCTTCTCGCTCTCATTCACCTTAGGCACCATCTGATTACTTTTGTGACATGGGACGCAATTTTCCCCTCTGCGGCACAAAGGAAAGCCCTCTCTGATTGTTAACGGGGGTTGCCTGGACCTTTAAAAACTAAGAGCCCATTTAAAAAGACATATACTTGAGATCTTATCCACGAGAGGCGGTGCCTTCAAATGCTGGCACGCTTATTGTGCAGTGAATTTAGGTTTGATTCGATAGCAAGCAGGGTGCCAGGGCTAGTATTGCAATATAAATGCCAATGTGTTTTACTTAAAAATGCACTGAAACTTGGGAAATTGCTGGTACAGTATTGGAAAGGAAAAGGAAAAAGTTTGAGGGTACAGTTTAGTTTTTATTCTAAACAGAACCCTCAAATAATAAAAATGCACACTTCTGTTGCCGTGCTGTTGCTATGCTGTAGCTATTTATTTATTTTTGTTCCCTCTATGCAAGAAACACTAATATTAAAAATAAGCAGGTAAACAAGCATCGGCAAACATTGGTAGCATTGTTAATAATAATAATAATAATATTACTATGGAGCTCTATTCTTAATGTAAGAAAGCTTATCGGGTGAGAACAGTTCTGGGTTTTTTTTGTTTTGTTTTTTCATGTTGTAGTAGACCTAAGAATTATGAACTACTAATAAAACAAATTATTAGTAATAGTTCTATTGAGAATTATTACTCGCTAAAAATAAATCTTAGTTGATTAGATTAGTTGACAATAGTTTTATGCTGCATTCCTGGAATTTTCCCCACAAATGACTACTATTTCAGAGCGTTCCAGCCATAGATGGATAGAAGACATAACCATTGCTCCATTCAGACCCATTCATAGATTACTATGATCCTGTGAAAAAAAAATACGGCTCCTTCTCCTCCTATGAGGCCTGTTCCTTAAAAGGGCAAAAAGGCGGGAAGCCTGTCAATTATAGACTTAAAGCTTCCACTTTTTAGTGCTGATGTACAAAAACAGCGTGGTTAAAAATATGTCACCTACCCCAGATTTATCACATAGGTCATAGGAATTTTCAGAAAAAAAAAAACTCCAGGGGCAATGTCAGCTCCATGAGAACCAATGGGCTTTCCTCACCCATTGGTTCCAGCTCAGTAAACGCGTATGTAAACAAAGTGGCTAATGCTACAACAGCTAGCTAATACGATGCTAACGTGATGGTGGTTTTGTTAAAGTTTTATCATTAGAAAATTTAACAAATTAAATTTCTAAAACAATACAAACTTTATACTGTCTTTTTAACCATATTGGTCAAATCTGCCAATGCGAAACGGAAGGCCCTGTCGCAGTTTTCACAATGAGTTTAGGGCATATACGTCACCAGTACAGGTTTATGGGCCCCATTGAGAGGGTTGTTGTCACGGCAATAGGTCGCAATATGACAGAACGATGGGAATCTTTGTTTTGGCGAGGTCACGGGTGCACAAGCTCGGCCCTTCAGCGGATTGGATTTGTCCGGCTGCGAGAGTAATAATTTGTCTTTATGTGCGGAGCGGATAGGAAGAAGATGTTTGTTTGTAGTAGAGATCTGAATGGAAGAAAGGTGTTGCTTGTGGCGGTTTCCCGTGTTTTCTCTGGTCTATTATTGTCCGCTGGACTCCATGTGTCTCCTCGGGGGTTTCCATGGGGCCTTCAAGAGCATTAAATCGGACTCAAACACAAAAACTATGACCTAAAACAAGTTCCCCTGCAGGTTTGGATGAAATTGTACACACTAGTTTACACACTAGTTTCCCGATCGTGTTTCGAATAGCAGTTAGATTCAATGTTTTCAAATCTTCCAAAATATGCCACCATTTTTTTTCTGCATTCATTAAAGTCATTAAAAGAGTTTTGGCATTAAAAAGTTGGACTCCCTGCCGCCCGTAGAAACCCTGCTCCTCCCATTCAAATTCGATTCAAAAATTCGTGATTGGAAAATTTGCATAATCCGCGTTACGAGTAGGGATGGGTACCGGAACCCGGTATCATAACGGCCCCGGGGTCACGTGTGTCGATAAGCTCCAGCCTTAGCGGTCTTCGGAACGGGGGCCGCTAATCATTTGAGCAGAAACAACCAAGCCACTTAATGGTCATTTTTGTATGTACCTGCTTTCGATACATTAAAACAAATATATATTTATACCAGTAGTACCTGAACCTTTTTCCTGATACCATACCGGTATTGTTTAATGGTACCCAGCCCTATTCGAAAGTTGTTTTCATACATGTGTTCGTTCTGCCTCTCTCTCTCTCTCTGCAGACATACCCGCACACACGAGCTGCAGCAGATGGAGAATGTATTATCGTTTATCACGCGGCGAGGAACATTCATTTGCCCTTCACTAATCGATCACCGGGCCTGAGTTATTCAGAATGCCACGTTTTGCGAATAGACTTTTTTTGTGTTCCCTGTTTGTAAAGTCACTGACAGACTGGCATTAGAAAAGACTGATATGGACGCAGTCGTCCTGTGGTCTCCGATCTGAGCTTTTAGAATCTCCTTGGTCCTCCAAATCCTTCAGTTTTCAAAGCTACATATTCCAGAGACCGGCCATGTGAACGCGCTCGCTTTGTGGGCTGAAAGTCCAGACAAGCCTTGGGTTTTGGTCACGCAATGATTCAGGCTCGGGCCGTTCCAAACAAGAGTCGAAACAAACAAGAAAGAAAAGACAAGTGGTTTGTGAAATTAACATGGCTGCCAAGTCTCCTCCTACGAAGCCTGTTCCTTAAAAGGGCGAAAAGGCGGGCGGAGCTTCCACAGAGCTCCAGAACCTGTCAATAAGATTTAGGCTGATACTTTTTATTTTAACCAGTGAGGTTAAAAATATGACCCAGCCCAGCGTTGTCACATGGGCAATGTTTAAAGAAACTCTTTGGAGCCGGGCTTTCAAGCCGTGCTCGGGAGGTCCAAAGACAACATGTGTGTCTTTGGGAGTCGCCCCTGACCACCAGGGGGTGGTATTACAGCAATGTCAGCTCCCCGCCATGAGGACCATGGAGAAGAGCTTTCCTCGCCCATTGATCAAAACACAGCTCGTCACGTGATTGACAGTGGCTTCGTCCAATGAGACGCAGCAACGTCACCGTGGGCCCTTGATAATAAGATCAATAATAAAATCCATTTGGGTTATTGTAAAACTGTTTAGGCCACAGAGAAGGCTTCGCAGGCCTTGACAGAATGCCGCTGAGATTATTGAGCACTTTAAAGTGAAACATGCTGTAGCAATGCACCATCAGAACAATGGGCCTCATTCAGGAACATATTTCTTCTTACAGAGGAACGTTTTCAGCCAAAAATAAGTTTTGTGAATGCCAAAAATCAGGCATTAAAATAATGTGTGTATACAAACGTGTTGTGAGGCCTAATGTTAGTTATGTAAAGTATTAAGCAAAAATGTATATTACTTACATTTTATTTTTCACTTGTGGAGATAAAATGGGTGTGGTCTACCTGAGAAGGTTTACCTTGCCAGCAAGCTGAATTATCACAACATTTGTGAGTTTACAAACGCACACGAATCCATCTTGAACCAAAATTGGTTCTGGCACAAAAAAAAGACACTAATTAACAACGAGGCGATCTCAAAAAACAAGACATAACTCAAACACACATCACTTTTTTTCAAAACTAAACATGAAATGGATTGGCGGCGTTCTTGATCCAATGAGTGTCAAAGGCTGCTCCGATTCAAGCCGCCGCCGTCCCAGATTGACTGTCGTACCAATCCGGCTCTTGCAGGTTATCAGACGGTAACTCCTAATTATAAAATAGTAACTCAATCAGTCAAACACGCTTTGTGATAAGGGCTCCGAGAGAGCGAGAGACACGCACCAAAGACACAAATGTTGAGCCGAACAAAGCGCGACTCTAAATGTGAATTATGCGAACGCCGACTGGATGGGCGGATAACCTGGACACGGGCTAACCGCTGAGCCGACCGATCGGGAAGTGATGACAAAGGATCTCCGGCGTAACATCGCTCTCCTCCCGGGCTTATATTAAATCAGCGCTCTCGGGGCCCCTCACGCGGGCTAAAGAGCGTAATTACATTGTTAAGTAGGAGCCGGAATGGCGCTCCCCCATGGGTCGCTAAGTCCGTAACGTTGTACCCGCCAAGTAATTACAAGGCGAAGATTAAACGAGGCTGGAGCAGCGGAGAGGAGTTTGATTAAGGAAAGACGTGTTGTATTTAAGGGCTGGGACACATTTGCAATATGTTCGAGAGACGAGAATGTTTAGTTCAACTCTCTGGGAACCTACAGGCTTCTTTCTATAGGATCATGCAAGAATCATTATATTATAGATCAAGATAAAACAAATATATATACAGAGAGAGGGTTTATATTTGAGTTTAATTGAGTTCAACACATTTTTGCCGTATATTAATTGTTTAAGACTAAAGCTAAATCTCCAGTCAACTTGTAAAAACTAACCAAAAAGAAAAGGTCTCAATGGTTAATGCTGTGGTGGGGCTTAACCTGAACTAAGGGCTAAAATACCTTTGTTATAACAATAATACAAATATGCAGATAAGCCTCATGTGTGCTCACATAGATGCAATATACAGCACGTATATACATTGTAGGGCTGAAGTCAAGAAAGAATTCTTCTGTTAATCTTGAGACGTCAATCAATGCTTAGGAGCAGATTGGAATATATATGTGTATCACGCTGACTCGGCCGGTATGCATTATAGCGAACGATCCATCAGGAGCAAAAATGCTTCCGACATCATCATTTCATATTGTTGTTTTGATTTGCAACATTATCCGATCCATACCTCAGAAATAGACTTATTTCAATCACTGTGTTTTAGCCATAGATAAAAGACAGAAGAGATAGCCAGTGGTCTGTGAAATTAACATGGCTGCTATTCTCCTCCTACGAAGCCTGGTCCTTAAAAGGGCAAAAAGGCGGGAAGCCCTGCTGAGCTCCGGAGTCTGTCAATCATAGGCTTCCAATTTTTATTTCTAATATATAAAAACCGTGGTTAAAAATATGTTACCTGGCCCAGTGGTGGAGGCAGGCTTTAAGCAGTGCAAACGATAAACCTCCAAAGGTCTGTACATTCACTGATGATTTCTAACTAAGCTTTGACCTAAATGTGGTGAAAACATCTGGGAATGTGCAGTGTTTGGTGGCTAATGCTAACGGCTGCATTGAGCAGACTCTGAAAAGTCTCCCGGACTAGCCAACTTGCTAACTGTCTGCATACGTTTGGATCGAACGCCGCTTATCCTTTTTATTTTGTGAGCTGAGTTTAGCGTTAGAATGTACTGTTAGCATGAACTGAGTTTAGCTAATTGTGTGTATTGCTTGTTGTTGCAATGCAAATAATATAGGAATATGATTTATTTGAACTTGTTTGACATCTGGCTACATTGTATTGGCTGGAGAAACTTCAGTATAATTGTGGGACAATTATTGTTTGTCCCACAAACAATAATTGTGGGACAAAAATGGACACCATACTTTTACATGACTTTTAAAGGTCATACCGCCTTTGCTCTGCCCGATCCCGAAGCTAAGCAGGGAAGGGCCTGGTCGGTACTTGCATGGGAGACCGTTTGGGAACACCAGGAAGCCTGCGTGAATATGATGTGTGAGTGTGTGGTGGTGGTCGCGGGGGCCGATGGCACAGACTGGTTGCCTCACTTCTGTCAGTCTACCCCAGGGTAGCTGTGGCTACAACAGTAGCTTACCATCACCAATGGATCACCATCAATGAATAACAGTGTAGCGCTTTGAGAAACTTGGTAATACAGGCTTGTAAAGCGCAATACAAGTGTAAGGCATTATAAAGGGACTATACAGAGTTTAAAAAATGTAATATTAAGTATTTTCCTCCCCTTACATGTTCCAGCCATGTCCTAATGTGTAGAATGAGCCCAGACCTGTTCACCACAACTGCCTCCAAAATCCTGCACTGTCACTCACAAAGTTGATAATTTGGGTCCGAATTGATGAGCTTAATATAGGGACTGCAGTTACGCGTAAGACCTGAGGTGGCAGTAGTGAGTATAAAAATGTCCATCTTGCATCTAGTCCCTTTAAGAAGTTTACGCAAATTCTTTGGCTTTACCCGATATTCCGCCCAAAACCCTGACCCCTCAATCCACGCCAGTCAAGTCAAAATTAAATTCTGTATACTCTTAATAGTGTGGTTTTCGTAGCGTTTGTTAGCGCTAGCATAACTTATTAGCACCAGTGGCTATTATAGGTCCTTCAGTAAAGCCACATTCACGTTACAAGTCACTGGAGATCCGCCATCTTTGCAGCTGTTGGCATATATTTTCCATAGTCTAACATTAGCTAAAAACAGTATAAAAAGAAAGTGTAATTAAAAGCCATGGAACAGCTCCGTTAGCTGCCGAGTCACTGCTGGTAAATACATGTAACTCACTGTGGTGTCCAAGTGTTCAAGTACCTCTAGTATTTTCCCTTTGAAAATCTCCATTAGTTTTAGCTGCAAATCCTGTGATGCTGAGTGAATATGACAATCCTGTGATGGATGATTAGTTGATTTGTTTGGCCAACAATATTGTCTAGCATTAACTTTTCCTCGTTTAAATGGTTTCCGATCGTGTTCCGTTGTCAGCGTAAATGTTATTGACGCGTGCGTTGTTGCCGCGCTTGTTTATGTCTTAGGGAAGCGTCTTCCCGGCTCGTGGCTTCACTCCGAACGATTTTCCCTTGAGTTGTGAGCCGCGCCGACCGTCGTTTTTCCTCCCTGTCCGTCCTCGCCCGTTTGATTGGTGACCGCGCGGGCAGTCCTTGTAGTCGGTGAAAAATGTCGCCCCGGACCGCCGCTAAATGTTACATATTAGGCCTGTTGTTAGCGTGCGCCGGCGTTGTCACGTCGTGGAATTGTCGGCGCGAGGAGAAAGGATGGCATTGTATCGGGCGGCAGAGTTAAATGATGGATGTCTGGATTACCCCCGAGAGCCAACTTCCTTTCGCATTCGTCCCAAGTGGAGAGGTTTCTTCCTGGGCTGCTGCACAGGGGTCCTCTGGGGCTGTTGAGGCCAGGGCACAGTATCAACGTGTGTTTCTGTATCGCTTTATCGCGATTCAAGACGCCATGCAAGTTCTGACTGTCCATTGAGATTCGATTTAACCAGAGAAGCAAATTCAAAGCGGAGCCTCATCAGAACGTGCCTGGAGTAGGACTTCGGCTGCGTCCATAATGATATCGCAACGTTCTAAAGAGCCTCTAGCTCAGACCTGGGCAAATTATGGCCCGCGGACCGGATGTGGCCCGCGAGATGACTCAATCCGGCCCATGACTTATAGGGCATAAATTCCTGAGTATGTTATAAAAAAAAGTACGTCTCTAGCCCATTCCTTTGCGGAGTTATGATTTTTTTTATAGAAATTACCAGAATGCTCACTCTAGCCACTAAGGGGGGCTGCTTAAATACAAATAAATGAAAGAATTCCATACGTGTCCAGCAGAGGGCACTAACATAAGAGATCAGGATATAAACAACACATTGGCTACAGTCCA
Source organism: Proterorhinus semilunaris (assembly GCA_021464625.1). Classification (NCBI taxonomy): domain Eukaryota; kingdom Metazoa; phylum Chordata; class Actinopteri; order Gobiiformes; family Gobiidae; genus Proterorhinus; species Proterorhinus semilunaris. The sequence goes on from CM038364.1 coordinate 3,852,377, forward strand.
GTCAGGCTCATTATTATTAATTATTTAGATTTTGGAGATTTTGTCGAATAACTTGAATAATGACGCACACATATGCGCGTCCTTACCTTGATATGGCTAAATATTTACATAAAATAATAGTCCTACTAAATATCAGTATCAGATATTCAAAATACACCATTTAGTGTAATGTACAATAGGATAAAGTTGCAGAATAAGTTCGAGTTATTGTTGGTGCGGCCCTCCGACTCAATTCAGGCTTCTTATGTGGCCCCTTATGAATTGCCCACCCCTGAACTATCTTAAAACTGAGGCGCTGGGCAGTTGAAAGTCCCATGGTGGTAATTATGGTAACGGACGAACTACAATTTTGTTTTTCACTCCCCTATAAATGTTCATTCAATTGATTATCGTTCTTTTTTTTTTTACATAGCTGAGCAAATTTAGTTTTTCCGATTGCTTATTTAATACAGTTTTCAAAAATGTATAGTTGTTGTACTCTCCACAAAAATCCAGCGAAATTATATAGTGGACCAGACTATGAGGTCCAACTATTCAGAAAGCTGTCTGAAAGTGGTGGAAAATACAAAAATATGAGCGCCTTGGGACTCCAATCACAACCAAATAATGACGAGGTACGATATCTGTCTTCCATATTTGTCACCAGATATTTAAGGTCCATAAACTATCATCAGACCAGTTCTGATCGCTTCTTCTGCTGTCAAACGGCGTTCATCACGGTGCCCTTGATTTGTTTAGCAGACTTTCAGCTTAAGGTGGCGGCTCATATACTGTTTTTTTTTTTTTCACCATGTTTACATAGATAGATAGATAATTTATTAATCCCAGCGAGGGGAAATTCAGTTGTCCTTCAGTAGCAAACAGCGGATAAAAAGACATATAAATATAATAAAAAGTTAAACCCCCTACACATTTCTATCAGCAATGATAAGGTTCTTTCTGGAAAAATAAATGCAAGTCATATAAAAAGTGCTGAAAAGCAGTTATTTGGACAAGGGTTGACCCGTTATGTCCACTTTAACTTCATGAACATTGCAACACTAACGGGGATTTATATTCACAGTTATATATTTGTTTAACACTACAGCTAATAGAAGCAGCCTATGCAACAAGAACTCGCTGTGCTAAATCCTAATGTGTGCGAGCCCAGTCCTAGTTAGTATTTAAGACTCAGTGACTGAATTCTGGAGGTTCTGAGCTTTCAAACATTTAGCTCGAGGCCACCCCGCATTGAGGACCAACTTTTCTCCGACCTTTTGTTCTTTCACTCCAACGTCTTCCTTTTTAAGCTCCTCGCATTGACCTGCATCATCGCCAATGTTTCTGTATCTAATGATTGTGTAGCCCTTGATATTGAACAGAGCCGTTGTGCAAACCCAGAGAGGTCGGATTAGTGACGGGACGGGGCGGCATTTTCCGCACAGGACAGAGAGACCTATTGATATCGATATTTAGAAGAACAGACGGCGGGTTTTTATATATATTTATTTTATTTTTTTCTGGGAGTGCTTGATTTCCGTACCTCTTTGCCCTCTGGTAAGTGCGTGCGCTGGGATGTTGAGGTGGAGTTTCCTCCCCCCCCAGCGGCACATCTGCAATGCAGCAAAGGAACACTGGGGGGGGGGGGGGGGAGGAGGAGAGGCACAGGAGTCCCCGGACAAAACAGGGTACAGGTCTCGGATGGTTTCACTTTGTTTGGCGATAATGAAAGGGGCGGATCGATTTCCTCGACGGGGGTTTTGTAAACAAATTAAAGGCAAGGTGCTCTTAAAGGGGTGGTGACTCCAGACACATCTGCAGTGCACCTACGTGGCTCAATAGATGACCTTTGCAAAGAAAAGAAAATCGAGTGTTCATGGGTTTCTCACAAAGGTTTATGCAATGTGATACTGTAAGGCAGTGGTTCTCAAACTTTTTAGTCGAAGTAGTTTGGACGCGGTGTGTAAAGTTAAAGCCATGCATGTGTAACATTTTACCCAGTAATTGAAATATAAATACATATGAGTAAATACATGACGCTTATGAACTAGGGCTGGGACGACACACTTTTTTGTGACTGTTAAAATTAGAGATGCACCAATCCAGCTTTTTTTTTGCTTCCGATACCGATACTGGGGGTTTGAGTATTTACCGATATCCGATACCAACCAATACCTCTTTTCTCCTTTGTGAGCTCGATAAAGTATGTTCTTACAAACAAGACGTTGCAGATCAATTATCAATGACATCTGTTCCCGGGCTGTGCTGGCCTGTCTGTCTGTCTGGAGTTTTAATGTTTCTCTCACCGTGTATGGATGGGTTTCCTCCGGTCAGCCAAAAACATGCACAATAGGTTAATTCTGACCATTAGCCTGGCTCCACATCTGGAGATGGGTCCCCGCCGTCGCCCACTGCTCCTGACGAGTTCCCTGAGCGGCATCGAAGGATGGGTCATGGATCATTGGCGACATGACATGGTTTTTATGTAACATTAATATAAACAACTCACATAAAGTGATCTGATCATTACAAATATGCTAGATCAGTTATTTTCAAAAAATCATTTTATAAACTGAAATACAATATTACAATATTATTACTTTAAAAGACCCAGTCATAGTTTCTGTCCCTCCTTTGATGAGTTGGCGTTGGCATGGTTAGCGATTTGACTTAAAGCAGAACTAAGTGACTCATGCCCCTAGAGGCCATAAGTGCCACTGCAGGTGTCGTAGTATATTGTGTTTTTTTACTCATTAATTGTCCGTGAGAGCAAATACAAAGACAAAGAAAAGACAAAGGAACAGAGGGATATTGTTCATCCACTTACACAATGGAGATCATTTTTTTCACTCAAACTTGGCTGTAAATACTATTTAAGTGGTGCTAGCCCGCAGTTAGCTTTGTCCATTAGCCTGTTAGCTTTTTCTTCGTGATTCCATTAGTGTGTATTGCGCCTCCGGGTCGGAGGCAGGGAAGTTATAATTGTGTTATTTTGGCCAGAGACACCAGGGGGAGATGATTAATTGTTAATTATCCCATTAACACTTGTATTACCCCCAGAGAGACTACGGAAAGGTTATTAAGGTATTTAGTTCTTCTTTAACTCGGCGATTGAATTCTCCAGGCAGATTTAGTCGGTGAAGGTTGTCTTTTTTAAGCAGCGAGAGCCAAAACCGGTATCGGTTCAGTATCGGATATTTAGAATTAACCCCGGATACAGTATTTTTACAAGATTGGCTCCGATATCCGATCCTTGTATCCAATATCGGAGCATCCCTAGTTAACATCAGTACCCAAAAGCTATAACAGTGCTGTAGAACAGTTTGAGGAAATAACTCAAGAAGATAAAAGACTAAAACGCCCGGCACATAAACAGAGGCCTTTCAGTTAATATCATTTCAAACAAAACGTCTCATTCTATAAAACACTTGAGGGAAAACTTTGCACATAGCTCAAAGTACAATGCACTGTCTGTCCGTGACTACTTGTGCTCGCCCCAGCGTTTGAGAACCAAACAAGGTGAAAATGTTCAAAAGATGGACACTGTGAACTTGGCGTGTCAGGAAAAGATAAATGATAAGTGAAAAGTGTCGCTTGTAACCGGTGTTGTTGACTGTTCATATTCTGTTTTGTATACAGAAAAAAAATCCACGTTTTCTATGCATTCGGGCCACGGTTGACAAAACTGTTTCATTTCTTTTAAAGACTGGGTTCTAAAGTGATGATTGTGAGTTGTGTGTAACGCCTGGGGTACTCTTTTGGTTTGTTTTCCTGAGACATGGTTGTATTGTAAAATAACATAAATCTCTATTGAAGAGGTATTGATATATGCTGAATAGATTGGATATTGTGATGTGAAAACAGGAGAATGGCCTGATCATCCCTTTATATTGTGTGTGTGTGTCCTTTGCTGGTCAAGGTCCTGGCCACACGGACGCTGTTATGTGACCTGAACCCTCGAAGGTCCTACTTTCTGCTAAACAATGTTTTTAACAACATTTTAAAGGAGACAAATCATGCTTTTTTTTTTCCCTGGCATTTTGTGATCATCTAACATGCATACAACATCATTGGACACTTGCAATGCTCACATTTTGAGCTAGTGTTTCCTCTTCATTTAAAAATAAGACTTAACTTACCGTTTATGATGCTTGATAAAACAGCCCAAAGGTTTAGTCCCTTTGTACATGCAGACAAAGGGACTCAACTTTTTTTCCGTATGTTGTTCATTGACAACATACTCCTGGTCAGTGATGTTGTGAAGCCATTTATGTGAAAAAAAAAAAAAAATCAAATCACCGTAACAACATAAAATACCAAAATGACCCTGTTGAAAAGTTTACACACCCCAGTTCCTGATGCCGTGTATTTCCCCCTTTAACATCCGTGACAGCTTGGAGTCTTTTGTGGTTGTTGTGGAGAAAGTTCGGTATGCACTTTTCATCATAGGCCATGTTCTCAACAAGGCCTTAAAAAGTGCACCATACCTGCTGTGAAATATGGAGGTGTTTCACTGATGCCAGTGGCTCCAGCAGAATAAAGTGAAGGTCCCGTTAGTTTCCATTTCAGTCTCAGGACCTCAATATCATTGAACCACTGCGGGGAGAGCTCATGGGCTCAAGAATGGGCCGCTTTACCATTAGATTATATACAGAACCTGATCCACAACGACCACAAAAGACTCCAAGCTGTCATGGATGCTAAAGGGGGGAATTCACGGTATTAGGAACTGGTGTGTGTAAACAACAGGGTCATGTTGGTATTTTATTTAGTTATGGTGATTTGAAATGACTTCACACATTTTATTTTTCCACAATAAATGGCTCCACAACATCACTGACCAGGAGTGTAAAAAAAAGTTGTTGTGTTTTCATTCATATTCTTTGAGGAGTGGCCAAAAGAACTCCACCGGGGTGTGTAAACGTATTGGCACACCTGTAAGTGTTAGTATTTTAATTTTCTCAGCTTTACCCAAATCTTCTTGGCCAGAGAGTTTACAGCCTATAGGCCAATGTAACGGCTCATTTGAAAGCTAAGGCCAACACAACTCTGCGTGATGTGTCTCCTTTAAGGCTGCTCGTGTTCCTTTCAACATACTCGGCCTCTCTCATTCTCAGGAGCCGTGTGAACTTTGATTTGAGTGTCGTTTTATTTTTTATTTTTTTGTAACGCTCCGACAATGTAGCAAACGCCTTTTCATGAAAACCTCGGTGCGACCTCGGAATGTGCGTGCATCGGTACTTCCATGAGAAAACGAGAAGAAAGACTGTTTGACTGTTTTGTAGACTTCCATAGACCTCCCCCCGCCCGTCTTTCAAATGTGGCGGCCGACCTTTGACCTGCTGTAAAGGGAGGAAGACGCGCCTCGGCAGCGACACCTGTGGGGCCAATTTTGTTCCCTTTTCTTTTTTTTCCTTTTCTTTTTTACTGCATGGACCGTCTTCCAACGTCTTCCAAGGATCTTCCGTTTTCCGATGCAAAAAGAGCGCTTCAGTCTTCCAGCTGTCAAAGCCACAACGAAACTATTTTTGTACCGACGGGGCAAAAAAAAAAAAAAATGTAAAAAAAAAAAAAAAAGAAAGAAATATCTATACCTATATAAATGTATCGAAAATATACTCGCGCGAGTCGTGGTGACGGCAGGGGGGCCCTCGGAAGGGGCGGGGCTAAGGCTGCATGCGCCAAAATCATATACTGGACTTCTTCAGAGACTTGTGAAAAAAGTATTTATCCTCGAAAAAAACCCTTTAAGCCCCTCACCCCCCAGCCCTGAGAATTTCCGTTTCCCCCTAAATTGGTATGTCTGCGTTTGCGACATGAGCTGTGTCTCTCTCTTTCCGAACCGGAGGGAGACGTGTTATTGGGTAAACATTGAATAAAATAAACTAATATATTTGTATGATTGTAACGCCGGCTGTCCTGAGTGTTTATTTATTTATTTAGCCTTAAAGGAACAGGCCACCATTTTTTCCATACTGAGATATGTTCTCACCTGAGCTCAGACGAGTAGATGCGTACCTGTCTGGTCTTTACGCGTGCCCTCAGTCATGCAAAAAGACCAAAGATGTTGTTAGCATTTGGCCTCTCCTCCTCTGCTCTATGGGGCCAAACGGAGGTGATGTTAGTAAATACGGTTACAGTAGTTACACGATCAGAGTCTAGTTACATAAAAGTAAGCACGTTGATTTTTGATTATTACTGCACGGACGTCAAAGTGCTCCTAAGGTGTTATTACGCCTTACAATATAGTTCATCTTTTTATCTGCTTGGTTTCCACATGTTTAATTTTGTGTGACTATACTTGGATCGTGTAACTATTCACGTAACCGTATTTAAATGGGGAAAACGTCCAAGAGCGTGGTCGCTTCCAACTTCACCCCCGTTTGGGTCCATAGGAACATGCCGGGAGAGGCTAAATGCTAACAACATCTTTGGTCTTTTTGTGTGACTGAGCGCATGCACAAAGACTAAGGCAAGAACATATCTCGCTTATGCAATAACTACTTAACGAATAAGTGTAGTATGTGAAGAACTATTCATTATGAGTTAGGCATTAACTGTAGTAGTTAGGTAGGCATTCACAACATTGTTAATGTATTCAAGCTGGAAACGGGTGATTGTTAATGGAATACCTACATAGGTCTGCAGAGGTTCTAATGGTACATTGTGTTAGAGGCTCATTGATGATTAGAAAACCCTCATGCAATTATGCTAGCACTGTTGATAACTGTTGTGCTGATTAGAAAAGCTATACATTAGAACTGGCCTGGGAGACTCCAAACCTTTGAGCGGTAGGGTATATTAAAGCATTAAAGGAAGTAGCACACAGAAGCCTAACCCTAACCTGAACCCATCAAGATGTCTGCCACAGTGACTGAATGATCAATAGGCAAAATCGCAATCTCGTACAAATTAGCGCTGCCGGTCAAAGGTCAATCGGGACAAATGCGCTATTCCCAATGTAAAATGTGCATGAGTAAAGATTGTTTTACAGGCACTAAAACTGTGGTACATTAACAAATCATTAAAAAAAAAATATCGAGGGTGAGTTTGAATCCGCGCTGCCTTGGGCTCCATTCCTCCTTTAAGCAGGCCGCTACCCGCTAATCGTTAGCTTCTGTAGTGAGTGATTAAATTGGCGTCCGACCAACATGGCCGGAGACCGCCCTTCATAAATTCTCATCGTTATTAAGTCTGTGTGAGTGTAGCATTAGCATAAATAGATACCTAGCTGGGAGTAGTAGGCTATTTAGACCCAAGAGTGTTCACCCAGGCACACAGGAAGAGAAGTGATGAGCTTCCAGATAAATGATGTGGCCTCTAGGACGCTACAGGAACAAATATGTTTTTTCTTTATTTTAGGGTTTTCTGGTAGGTTTTCTGGACAGAATGTAATAGAGAGCAGTGAAACCTCGCAGGAACCCTAAAAAACAATTGGTCCTGGAGTGTTGGAGAGACCACTGTGATGGTAAGTAAAGGTCACCAAAAGGTCAAATACACATACATATCAACGTATGTTTTTGTTGCATAAAGTGTTCCATAATGCACCTTTATAGAAAGAGGATTCAAGTTATTCCGGTGAACTGCGAAACATCGAGGAGGCGCAGACTTGCACAGTAGATGGTGGTGTGCACTCAGGTCAAAGAAGAAGAAGAATCTCTTTAGTGGTTCCACTATGACCCCCCCCCCTCCTCGCACCCCCAAGTGTAACCGGAGGAGGCTGCAGTTGGCCTGGCCGGGCCGAGGCTGACTGACAGACAACAACAGTGACCCGCAAAGCGAGCTCAAAAGTCCAAGACAGAAGGTGGGAAAACTGCCCATCGGAGACGTTTGTGAGAAGATCGAGCATTTGGAGAAGCTGCGATGAAGAGCGTGGACTGGTTCCTGCTGGCGTGTTGCCTGTGGAGCGCACACACCATCGGGGGTAAGTCGCGGGCGTGCTTGGCTGTTATGGAGAACCTAAATGTGGAGGTTAATGTGGCAGGCCTCGACTAATTTTAGAATGCGAATAGCGTCGACAAAAAGAGAGTCTTGTGTCAGAGGTTGACGTCCATCGGCGTAGAAACAGATTTTCAGCAGGTTTTCGGTATAAAACTTGCGGTGACATTTGGTGATTGCGTGCAAAGTTAACAAGCATTCGAGTTCGACAAGATCAATGAAAGTGTTGTGCCCAAAGTCTGCCTTCTCTGCAAACTTCATCAGTGCGGTTGGTTTATTTATGCAGTTGCCTTTGAAATGTTCTCAGCTTTCTTTCCCACTTGTCCTTTCACTTCATCCGGTTGGCTTTCTCCACTCAGCAGTTACTGCACAACAGCTTCTACTAACAGGCCCCCGGAGTAAAGAGCATGGTTATGTTTGTGATGGCCGTGACGTACATCAGTGGTTCCCAACCTTATTTGTCCCACGTACCCCTTGAGGCATTCATTTATCCTCCGAGTGCCCCCCAACTCGAGGATCCTTCCAACATTTTAGCAAAGCCTGCAACTTGACATAAATTATTCAGTATTTAGTCGAGTTTTAAGTTCAAAATAAAGTCAAACATGATTAAAACAAAATTGTCTTTGAAAGTAATGTTGAAATTCGAGTCAGTTTCACTTTCTTTGTTTGATCCGAGGCCATTTCAAGTACCCCTGGTTGGGAAACACCGACGTACATCACGCACATTATTTTTATACACTTCACTGAACAAACACAATTTAGTTTGTTTTTTCAGTTTAGTTACGTTTATTTTAAACATCAAACACTAAGAATGCCAAACAACTGTTCAGACGAGTGGGTTGACGTGTGACCGGTCGGTGTTCAATAAACAGTATAGCTGCGCAACTGTGAAATCCTAAAGGTATGATAAATAACTCAGTTCTGAGGAAAAGATGTTCAAATCAAATATTGATATGACGCCCGCAACATTGATTTAAATGTTTCTTTAGTAAACTCTACTCCTTAAGGTTAGGATTAGGGTTATTTTGTATTAGTTTAAGCTTGCAGGTGTTTTTTTCTATACGTGCATTTGTAATGACATCACGCATAGTTCCGGCCGCCATTTTGAATACCGAAGTAGAATTATGCAGTACTACAACATGTAACAATATCTCTACTCAGGATGAAAATGAAAGACAACTGGTCAGTAACAGCTCAGCTCTGACCTCTGTCACATGTTGTATCCAAGGCGAGATGTTCAGGGCTTTCTCTTGGAGAGGTCAGAGCTGAGTTGTTGAAGCTAAATGCTAACTGGTAGCATGCTAAAAGCTCGAGTAGCTTAAACACTGACTCACTGTATTTTTTTTTTTACAAAAACGTGCGTCTCTGGGGCCGTGTTTTTACTGTTATCTTCTTGAGCAATGATTACGCGTACATCAAAATGTCACTGTCAGTTGTCTTTCATTTTCATCCTGAGTAGAGATATTGTTACATGTCGTAGTACTGCATAATTCTACTTCAATATTCAAAATGGTCACCATAAAAACAAAGGTCACATGACTGAAAGGCATGTATACGCTTCCGCCAGGGCCCCATATCTCAGTCAAATGACGGTGTTGTTTCACTTGTTAGTCACTGCTGCTGTATTTGTCTCAAAGGGGAGGTAATTCCATCGCTCTCATGGGAGCGGCTAGTTACTTTCAGTAAGTTCTTTCACGCTGGTTCTCTGAACGATCGAAAACAAATGACCGTCTGGTGACCGACCACTCAGGTGCAGGTTTCAGTTAGTTTTAAATCAGCGGTTAAATCAGGGACCAGACGTGAGAGAATGGGACCATTTACCATTGTAAAAAGTGTCCAAAACCCCAGTCTGATAGTGGTTCTCACACAGAGGGACAGGGCCCGAACTGAGGTCATTATGTTCCACTTCTGCGTCTAACGGTTTTTGACTGTAAATGGGTTTGTTCTTCGTCGATTAGCCTTGGAACTTTAAGGCCCTTTTAGTGGACTTTTGCTTAGGGCCCCAGAAAGGCGAGCACTGGCTCTGGTGGAGAAGTGGAGCTCCATCGGCTGCATCCTGACCCTTCTCGGGTGTTTTGGTGAATGGCAGGCAAACCAACTTGTTCCAGCGCAAGGTGTTTGTTAACGTCGCTTTCTTTGAGCAATCCATCAGAATCGTGAGTCCCCTTCAAAAACAATTCCTCTTTGCGATCGCTCGTATGCGGGCTTTCAAATGAAGAATGGCAGGTCCGTTCATGTATCCTGAAACTTGTGCTTGTTTCCTCGTCTGCAGCTGCGACCTAAGGTTTGTCGTCTGTACTCCATCTTTTTAACCACTCACGTCCTGATTACTAAGCATTTGTGGGAAATAGATAATTGAACCAAAGTGGAGCAAATAGCAGGTGCAGTTGAAATGTGTGTCTCTCATAAAACGCTAAAAGGCTGCAGCACAAACTCATTTACATACTGATTCATTATAAAATAAACAGTTTCAAATTGCACTTTCAGATAAAGAGTGAATACAGTCTGCCCTGTGTGTTGCTGAACAAACTTTATTTTTCTGAGATGATGTCAAAGCCCTTTGGGACCATGTGAAATGTCTTTTAAAGTGAAGGTCTATGAGCACCCTTCCACATGCAACTGACTCCATGGGAAATCCCATTGAATGAATTGTCCCATTGACCTGAACAGATGCCTGACAGAGAGAGGGAAGTGTTTGTTCTTCTCACATCAATATTGAGATTTCCAATGCTCACATTGTTTTTCCTGTTGTGGTCAGGAGCGTCGGACGCAGAGAACATCCTGTTCAAGTCTATGTTCAGTGACTACAATCAGAAGGTGCGGCCCGCGCTGAAACCCGAGGACAGAGTGGTGGTGAGGGTGGGCATGGTGCTGTCATCCTTCGACGGACTGGTGAGCCTCTACAACTGTCTGTTTTTATGCACTTTTGCACAAACACTAGGGCCAGCACACCAGTAGACACCACAAGAGAAAGGGTTTGGCACAAAACATGACATGACTTGATGTCGCTGTGGCAAGTAACACAAAGCACTTTACACAGGGTACCGGGAGTGACCACACTGAGGCAAACGTTAGTGCAACCTTGATGACCAGAATTGATTTTGAATTTATGTTTAGTCTTAGGACAAAAAATCCTAAAGATTTAGTCAAAGAATTCTCTTCAATTTTAGTATAGTTTCAGAGTGTAAATTTATTTGACTTTGCATTTATAACATTTATTATAATCAAATATTATCGCGGTCTTCTGTTTGTTTTATGGAGCTTCTCCCACATGAGCAAAGCTCAGAGCTGTTCCTTCTGCAGTCGATTTCAATGATTTGAGGCTCTTTCAGTGGAAGTTTGGATGATTTTAGACTCTTCTTTTCATTTTTATAGTCATATTTTAGTCAACAAAAATATCTGCACATTTTAGTCATAGTTTTAGTCTCATAAACAAGAGCACGTTGAATTATTCTATTCAATGCAAAGAGTGTTATATTGGAGAAACAAAACAGCTGCAGAAGAGGCTCTACCAACACCGCAGAGACAGCTCGAGCGGGCCTTAGTCTGTGGCCCACCTCCATCTTAAAGCCACTGACCACTCCTTTGAGGACAGTGAGGTTCAAAGTTTGGCTCAAGAAAAAAGATAGTTTGAAAGAGGAGTCATGAAGCAATTTTTTAAAGAAACACAACACTTTTTTGTTTTTGTTTTGCAGAAACTGAAAATGACATACATTTTTCTGTATCAGGTCAGGTTTTCGTGCTGTGTGGATTTTTGTGTACCAAAATGTACGCCCAAATGCAAGAGGGGTAAAAAAAAATATTATTATATTGACCCGATTCAAAACCAATGTCTTGTAAACCACTGTAAATCCTCCATTTGAATAACGAGGGGTGGGATTAGGACGAGCTAACCCCTCCCATTGGTCTTTATTTACTCTTGAGGGCAGAAAGCCCACAAGAGTTGCTGACAAAGCCTTTTGGAAGAAAGGTGAAACGTCGCTTCAACTCTGGCGTACAGATGATGACTCAAGAGCCTTTGTCTGAGGTTGGACAACTGTACGACTGACATAAACTTTTATGCTCAAACAAATCTTCATTCCGAAATAAAAAGTTGAGTAAATGCTTTTGACATTTTTATGCTATTATGACATTTAAAAATGTAAAAATACTTACAACTTCATTTTAAAAGGGATTTGTATGGTTTGTTTTTTTAATCTTTTATTTATTTATTTGGTCGCGACTGTGCATGAGAACATACATGTAAACAAGCCACACCAGATTGTAGCCTTGGGCTAATTTGCATCCGTTGTTCCCCATGCACACTCTCAAACATCCTGGCCTATTATACATGTTTTAGTGGTAGGAGAACCTACACAGACATAGGGAGAACATGCAAACTCCACACACAAAGCCTCCGTCCAGGTGGGAATCGAACCCGGACCTTTTAGCTGTGAAGCGAGAGCGCTAACCGCTGTGCTACCGTGCCGCCTGTATTTGGTTGTGCACGATTTTGTAGAGTCAAAGCAAATAAGGAACGAGTCATTTGGTTTCCGTGGCTTTGCTTTTGTCATAATGCTACGTAACCTGATTCCATCCTAACGTGCCGCACCATAATCACATTTTTATTCATTCTAAACAGCAATTAGAGGAAACGCAACCAGACTAAATGCTCCTTTTGATGCGGCAGCAGGTTTACCCCCCACTCCCCCTCCATCAAGGTGACCCACGGGCCCGGGGGGGTGGAGGAGGGACAGAACGCTCTCAAACACTGACCCACTTGGACAGTAGTATTAGCATTCTCCGCGCTGACCGCGGCTGTTATTATTAGCATTCCCCCTAAAGGTGAACCACACAGGGCACATGCGATCACAGCGCTCGGGCTGCATTTGGGACGACAGCGGCGCAGGTGGGACAAGAGCCTCCTGTTGGACAACCCGGTACTTCAACCCGAATGAGTGTTATAGGGTTAGAGCAGGGGTGCCCAAACTTTTTCTCTCCGCGGGCCAAAATGAAAAAGTGCCTCTGGGTCGCGGGCCAAACACGGCAATGTCTAGGGTGAAACACATATAACTGTAAATAATAATATTTTACTTTATTTAATGTTTTTGGTAGCCTATACATTTGCATATCTATGCCAGCCATTCCCAAAGTCCGGAACATCGCGGCCCCCTTGTCATCAGAAATTCTCTCGGGGCCCCCCAACAGAAAATAATATAACCTATTCATTGGAATTTTCTTATTGTTTTACAGCTAAAATTACATAAAAAGCAACATCTAGCAATGAGTGGAGTTTAAAACTGGCTTCAAGTAATACATTTTAGCGAATAAATGTATTTCCTTTAAAAATATATATTTTTTACTTGTACTTGTTTTATAGACAAGCTTTTTGGGCCCCTCCCATAGTGTCTCCAAGGCCCCCCAGGGGCCCCGGACCCCACTTTGGGAACCACTGATCTATGCAAATAACATGCTACATTATGTGCAAATGTGCAAGGGAAAATACAGGTTGGACTCAACAGACGAGGGTGATGTGGTCAGATTAGTCCAGGTTCACTCTGTTCCAGAGTGATCTGCATCAGGGGAAGAAGAGATGACCCATCATCCCTAGTGCCCACTGTACAAGCCTGTGGGGCCAGTTTTCTGATCTGGGGTCAAGGTTCAGCAACACTATGGCAAAGAAAAAGATCAACTGACAACTTGAACACCCTGAACGACCCTTTTTTAAGAAAACAATATGACTCATTCATACCAATGTTTCTTTTGTTTTAACATCTGCATTTTTGTCCTTGTAACAAACTGCAACTGTCTCAGTGAGAGAACTTTACATTACAAAAAATTACAAGACATGAAAATGAACTATAATCATTTTGACATGAGTGCTTTAAAATGTACATGTTTTCAGCAATAAAATAAGATGTGTAGCAAAGCAAACTTTTTTTTTTTTGCAGTTTGAACATAATACTACCATTCAGAACTAATTTTACAGTGCAGTTTTTTTTCACACTCGAACACTCGAGTTAGCACTCTGTTTCTAATGATGCAATGTGAGAATAAAGTTATTCCAGTCGTTAGAAACAAAGAGCTATATTCCGGTCTATTTCAGTCCCGCAAAATGTAGCTGAGTAGCTGAGGGTGGCTTTAAAATCGATTATTTTATTTTTTACATCGATTCACATTTTACGCATATTAAATCGATTTTAGATGAACCGTTACATCCCTATTGAGGATGTTTCGTTTCCATCTCCAGAAGCTTCTTCTTCACTCTTGTGGTCGTAGTTGAAGTAGGCCTCCTTAAAACAAGACCCCAGTCACAAAGTCATGTAGGGTATTCAATGTTAAGAGGTCAAAAACGTACAATTCCTACCACAGAGTTGTGTGTGTTTTTGAACCTCATCAATCCGCAGGCTTAAGAGTTAAGATACGACTTTGGAATGTAGTCAAAACTAGAAACAAATGATCAAAAAACAGACAAAAAGAAAACAAGGAGCATAAAACAATTACAAAACGTAATTGTAATAAATAAGTAGCGTAGACCCTGATATAAAACTTCTAAAACACAAAAATCAAACAATAACATAGAAGGCCCTGAGAAGCACTAACGCTTGTAGGGGAAGGGTCATTCTGCAGGATGGCGGCGGTGGTGGTGGTGGTGGTGGGGGGGGGGACTCGCTTAGATGTCCCACAAACACTCGCTCCAGCTGTCTCACCAACATTCCACTCTGGGTTTTAAATAGCAACACTACGGCCAGGAAATGACCCACGCCGTCCTCCGATCTGTCAATGCTCAATGTCTGCTCTTTTTTTTGACAGAATATGAAAAATGAAGAGATGGGCACAATCGTGGTCATGGCTTTGGTAAGTTTCAGACACAAACTACAGTTATACGCCGGAATGTAGAGCTGGCAATTGAGTTGAGGAAAAAAATCAGCATCATTAAGGTCCTCGCGCCACGATTGGAACCTGCTGAATTCAGACGAGAGCAGCAGAGACAGAGGAACCGTGGTCAGAACTCCTGCTTCAGTCTGAGCAGGGAAACTCCTGACAACCAGAGCAATTATCAATTCACTGAAAATGTTGCCAGTACACATCAACATCAAAACCCTCTCCTCACTGTGAAGTCTGGAGCAGGAGAATCATGGTGTGGGGCTGTTTTGTTGCCTCAGGGCCTGGACAGCGTGCTCTCATCAATGGAAAAAATGAATTCACAAGTTTATCACGATATTTTGCAGAAACACCTGAGACATTCACAACAGCATAGAAATAAGTAAGTGAACCCTTGTAATAAATAGCTGGCTGACCCTTCTTTTGCAGCAATAACTGCTTTCCTGTAGTTGCAGATTAGACGCTCAGAACGATCAGGAATTCATCTTGGACCGTTCCTCTTTACAAAACTGCTGCAGTTCCGCGAGATTCCTGGGTTCACTTACTTTTTCCTCCCTGTCCTGTGAATGTTTGCATGTTATGTCCATTAAAAATATGATCAAATGTAATTGTGTGGGTGGTATTAGTTTAAGCGGACACTGTTTACTTATTTTTATGATTTTGATGAAGAGCAGACCACATTTTATGACCAATTTAAGCACGTGGGAACGTTTCTAAACCGGTAAAGAGACAAAGAGATGGACCCTCGTGAGACCCCAAAAAGAGACGAGACAAACTCTGTAATACCGAAAAACAATGCTTCGGAGTTTTGCTCATCTAGATTTCCATGTAATGTGAATCTTGCTCATTCTGTGACGGCGTTGACCCCCACAGAATTGGACGGACTACAGGCTTATGTGGAAACCTAAGGAGCACGAAGGCATCACGGTGATGAGGATCCCCGCGGCTAAAGTCTGGCTGCCCGACATCGTCCTCATCAACAAGTCAGTAAGAGGCTCTGTGTGTCATTCGTACAGAATACGATAAAATGTGTGCCTCGTGAGGTGGTGCTTCTCTGTAATTTGAAAGCCCAGGCAGCGTCATCAGACTCGTGCTAATCGTTTCATTACACAATCCGCCTCCGCTGCGATCTCTTCTTTATACTAGCTGGCAACTATTGTTTGTCGCTTGATTTAAACCTATGTGCCAGCAGAGGATGAGACTAAGGGAGTCTCAAGTGCTATTTGCGAGCGGGTGCGCTAAAAACAGAAGCAAATCCACAAATCTCTAGCTTTTAGACAGATTTTATTTTATTATTTTTATTAGCCTCATATTTGCGGTCTTAGAATTACGGCAAGTTTGTGGAGGAAAAATCAAACAACACGATCACACGTACGTCACGGCGATATGTTGCAATGTCGGCCTTTTTCACACAGTATTTCATCTGTATCAGCCAGTTATAAAAGCAGCAAAAGCAGGAGTACAGGAGTCCTGGCAAAAGTTTGGACTTTAGTTCAGTCTGGAGCCTGTGTCTACTCCTGTTGAGCGCGAGGTGCAGGTCACAGACGGCACAGGAGCAGGGGCGGAGCAGACACAAGCAGCAGAGGGACCGGGCCCCCACTGGGAAACACTAACAGCGGATTTTGACTGTAAATTAAAAAAAGTACTTAAAGATAAAAAAGTATGACCAGCTTTGAAACAGCAACGGTTCAACTATGTCCCAAAGTCAACTTTAACACCTGTTAACAATAACCCAGACCACTAATAAATACTGTATTGGTGACGCGTTCAGAAATAAACTAATGAGCAGAAACCTCCTCTTGGTACAGCAACTTTTTTCTATTTTTTACCTTTTTCTGCCAACTGATTTGGTAGTTTCTGTGTTCCACATTGTTTTAACAAATACTTGTGTACATCTTTGCTGTGTTTTCATTCAATGGATTTTTTTTACTGCAGAGTCCGTACAAGCCATGAAGGATCCAGATTTGTAAACAAACAGCTAGCTTATGAGCTAAAGACATTTGAGACCTACTGTACACATTTCTTCTTCTGAAACCCTGAAGAGGCACCAACCTGCAGCACGAGAAGATGGTGAAAGACTGTTGTGGGAGCTGTGCAGGAGGAAGAGGAAGGAGGTGGAGGAGCTGATCAGTGCAGGACACCACGCTCTGAAACAGGAAGAAACATGCTGGTCAGGTTGGCCCACAATGGCGGCGCGCTAAGTTGCAGCGGTTCAGGACTTACGTAATTCCGTGGTACAATTCTACAATGATAAATAAAGCACTTACTTACTGACTTACTATAAGCCAAGTTATAGCATTGACAATGCTTTTTTGTGTTTTCACAAATCAAAATCTCTGCTAAATTAGTCTAAATGTTTACTGTATAGGTTAAGATCCTTAAAGTGAGGACACCAGGACTGTGTCATCTGAAAACTTAACCAAGGATCTGTTCTTCTGAGTGACCCGTCAACTGTCCATGTACAGTATGAACAGCAGAGGGGACAGAACACACCCCTGAGGGTGCCTGTGTTAGAGATGGACACTGGGGACATCTGACCATTCACGAGCACTCCCTGGATCCTGTCCGTGAGAAAATTTAAAATCAGTAAAAGAAGCTGGTCAGGCAAATTAAAAACAGCGGCAAGTCTTTCAATCAGGATGTGGGGCTGCATCTTATTAAATGCAGAAGAAAAGTCGGCGAACAAAGGTCTTACATGAGCCCCAGGTTTGTCAAGGTGCTTGTACTCTGTGTTCATAGGAAGAGTGTAGCGTCCACATCCTTGTTTTGCTGGTAGGCAAATTGAAGTGGGTCGAGTTTTCCCTCAGTTTAACATAAAATCTCAGACTTTAAAATGTTTTCAAAAGTTTTCATCCCAAGTGACGTAAGTGCGACCGGTCTGAAATCACTCAATTCCTTTGAAGTACTTGATTTGGGAATTGGGATTACAGTTGAAGTTTTCCACAAATCTGACCATGATCTACACAACTTTGAAACAGTCTGCTAAAAACACCACTAAGCTGAGTGGCACAGATGGCACCAGGGCCCCCTCGCTTTCCCCGCCTTCACTTTTCTAAGTAAGGCAGTCACCTGGTCTTGTGCGATCACAATCCCCCCACTTGATTCGAGAGACTCTTTACAAACAGAAACCTTTCCCAAAAGGTCTGCCCTCACAAACCGGCTAAAAGAGGAATTAAAAACATTTGGGAGATTAGAATCTGGCACTCCTTTTACACTAATAGGTTTATTGTCCCCTTTTTGGAGGCTGCTCTAAAGTCACCACTCCGGTACTTTTCTTCTATTTCGTCCTTCTATTTCAGTTTAGCCTTCCTGATCCCATCTCGTACTTCCCTAGAGACCGCTTTCTTCTCCAGGGAGTTCCCACCAGAAGAGTAGACCACTTTCTTTTTCTAATGATTGACTTAAGTTCTTTGTTTACCCATGGTCTGTTATCGAAACAATGGACTAGAGCTGGACCAAAAATGATGGGGCCAGTATGGTGTTTTAACTTGCAACAAAATGAATACGTGATAAAGACGAGTAAGAGGCAGCGCCGTTTAAAACTGGGTGTCCCCGAGGTGTCTGTGTGGCAATTTGCAGCGACATGGCGCTAACAAATGAAACTTCATAATAATGAACATATTTCCTCTTGTGTGCGCAGTAACGACGGAGTGTTTGACGTAGCGCTTCACGTGCACGTCCAGGTCTACCACACCGGGATAGTGACGTGGACCCCCCCCGCGCTGTACCTCAGCTCCTGCAGCGTCAAGGTCGGTGCCGCACACAAGTACTACTGTATATGGACTCGCTTCTTGGCCTTTAGAGTTGTTGTAACCATTTTTTTTTTTTTTTTAAAACATGACAAAAAGAGTTGCTTACTAAGGTTGTCTTTTTTTTAGCTAGTTTGTCAATTATCAGGGGGATAGGCCAAGCTGTCCCTCGAGGTAAATGGTAACAACAACTAGCTTCTTAACTAGCTTGCTCATAAAGGTTCAGAATACGACGCAGTCAGCACATAGTGACCTATTTCCCCCACAAATGTCATTATTGGTTACTACAAGGGGGCAAAATGCATTTCTCTCGACTGTAAAAATAACTCCAGTGCATCCCCTTTCAACTGGGACTTCACTTGGAGAAAGAGTTGAATCAGCTCTGATAATGACTAGAGCACACTAATATTCTGCAAAGGGAAATATACAGCAAAATGTATAACTTTCTGTGGAAAACGAGAGGTATCTAAGGCCCTGTCCACACAAAGTCAAGCTCAGGACTAAGCGCAAAAAAATATTTCATCACTCCAACATATCATCCAGACGAAACCGGCGTTTTGGGGGTTTGTAAATGAACATTTTTTCAAACTGGTGAGTCCCAGAGTGGAAAGGCTCCATCGTTTTACCAAAACAATGACATCACGTGCGCCACCATCGAGCCTGTTAAGGTATTGACCTTATAATGACTTGTACTGCACAATCCTCCGCCTCTCTGCCTCACGGCGAGCCACAGGTCTGTGTTTTCGGACTGACGGTATTTCTGCGTTTAGTCCCATTACCTTTTTTTCTGAAGATTGTAGATCCACTGAGAAGTTTCATATTTACCAGCAGAGTTTCTGTTTGTCATTCAGAAAATCTTGTTATATTGTATTTGGTAGCGCCCCACAGCGCCTCACACACACAGGATTCGCGGTGTTTTCACAGACCTGAGTCAATCCAAGTGGACGCACACATTTACGGGGCTGGCTCCGTGTTTACAGAGAAAGTTTATGCAATTATAAGTGTTTTGTCTTCGTGTGGATATAGTTCCATGTGGGATCTTTGCCCGTCATGACAGGCAATAACCACAGTGGCTCAGATGGTAGAGCAATCTGCTTATAACTGGACGTTGGATGTTTCAACCCCAGCTCCAGCCAGTGCAGGATGGTAAGGAATCATGAAGAGCACGGTATCAGTGAGCACCTCCGGCTATTCTCCTTCTAAAAACATCCACCTGGGCTGTTGTGTCCTTGAGTAAGACACCCACATGCAGGTCTGGTGTCTGCATTTTATGTGAACCATTAATGTCTGCCGTGTGTGTGCCAGGTGGAGTACTTTCCATTTGACTGGCAGAACTGCAGCATGGTGTTTCGTTCTTACACGTACGACGCAACAGAGATCGACATTCAGCACTCTCTGGACCCTTCGGGGAAAGAGATCCACGAGATCCTTCTGGACGAGTCCTTCAGTGGTGAGTATGTTTATAAGAAACGAGGACAAAACAGAGAAAAAAACAATGTCTTAAAGGGATATTTCAGGATTTTTGACAAAGGGCCTCATTTCCTAGTTATCCAGAGTGTTGATTTCTGGAGATCTTTTTTTTTCTTTTTTATTCACGCAGTGCTTATATTTGAAGAGTTTAGTGGCGCTAGGCTAGGCTAGTGCATTTCTATGGTAACAGCTAGCCTGGTTAAAAATAGTCTGACCCACTCCACAGTGCACCTGAGGCAAAACACTCATAACGCCAGCCTAACGATATAAATGTCTGTGTCAATAGAATAATTTTTACCATTTTGCATTTAAAATAACTTATATTTGAGCAGCATCAGCCTCGTGGTTGTAAGCTACGCAGCAACGCAAAATAGTCCCTCAAAAAATGCGATAATTCATGTGATATAAGGTCAGTTTTATTTCTAAAATGATTCTATCGACACATCCTTGGTCTGGCGTTATAAGTGATTTACCTCAGATGCACTGTGGAGTGGGTCAGACTGTTTTTAATGCAGGCTAGCTGTTATATATATAACAATATATTTTTACAATCATATTTACATCCCTCCTGTGGACCCACCACCTGCAGGAGGAGCCATAGGGGCTGGTGCAATGTGATTTGGGCAGCTCCAACAGCTGCCCCCACGACCCGCCAATGGAAAAGTGGAAGAAAATGGATGGACGGATGAATATTTATCAGTAATCTACAGCAAAAGTTTCAAATTGATATCTCTGCATTTATTTATTTGTTTCCTTATTCCAATGTCATGTTGAATGCTGTTTCATTTCGTTCAAAATGCGAGCTTCTGAACGTTACTGGGAGCTGCTTAAAAATATGCATATTGGCATCGTAACAAGATGGCAGATTATGATGTTACAGTAGGTGTTATTTCCGATCAGATCTTCAATGCCTCTGCGTGTGTGTGTGTGTGTGTGTGTGTGTGTCTGTATATATGGTTTATGGAGCCAATTGACCTGACTACTCACCAGCACTACGAGAACCTAAGGGGATTAGCAGGACTATGCTACGGTCCTCATAAACCAAGATTTTGTATTTTAATTTTTAGCATATAAAGAGCATAATTTCATTGTTTTTCTGAAGTCCTTTTAATGCTCAATGATAATATATCATGCACATATCAAGTTTTTTTAAATTCTTAGCTTTTAAAGACCATAAATTGAAAGTTTATTTGACGTCCATATAATACCCCAACCTGACTTCTTGTGTATGGAGTGTATGATGTGCTCCCCCTACCCTACTCTGGCGGTATTGAAGGCTCCATTGTGATTGGTTCTTTATGGGGACACGTGCGGGATATGTGTCCGGGCATGTTGAGTGATTTCGGAAGACATCTAATGGTAATGCGAAGAAGAAGGACCAAGAGAAAGTTCACTCCAAAGAAGACAAGAAAATATATTGGTAAGTATCTAGTCCTTGTTAAATATACGTTATCAAGTATTTTCTGAATGGAACTTAGCCCCGGCCTGGAGGATTTATCCCCGGGCTGGATGATATGGGGACCGGGCTATTGGGTTTTGGAGCTGGCTGTGGAACTTAGCCCCAGCCTTGGTGAGTTTTCCCCGGCCTGGATGAGTTGGGGGGTGTAGTCCGAGGAGGGGTGCTTAAGAGTGGGTCCGAGATGTGGGCTGTGTGTCCCCGGAGGTCCAGAGGAGTCAGGGGGGCGAGTGTGTGCATGTAGGGCCGGGGTAGGAGTGCCCTGAGCCGGGTAGTGTAAGTGGAGTAGAGGGTGGGTCATTGTGGTGGATGTCGGTGCGGAGCTGGTAGCTTTAGGAGCAGGCTGGTCAGAGGAGGTCCAGAGGAGCCAGGGGGGCGAGTGTGTGCACGTAGGCCGGGGTAGGAGTGCCCTGAGCCGGGTAGTGTAAGTGGAGTAGAGGGTGGGTCATTGTGGTGGATGTCGGTGCGGAGCTGGTAGCTTTAGGAGCAGGCTGGTCAGAGGAGGTCCAGAGGAGCCAGGGGGGCGAGTGTGTGCACGTAGGCCGGGGTAGGAGTGCCCTGAGCCGGGTAGTGTAAGTGGAGTAGAGGGTGGGTCATTGTGGTGGATGTCGGTGCGGAGCTGGTAGCTTTAGGAGCAGGCTGGTCAGAGGAGGTCCAGAGGAGCCAGGGGGGCGAGTGTGTGCACGTAGGCCGGGGTAGGAGTGCCCTGAGCCGGGTAGTGTAAGTGGAGTAGAGGGTGGGTCATTGTGGTGGATGTCGGTGCGGAGCTGGTAGCTTTAGGAGCAGGCTGGTCAGAGGAGGTCCAGAGGAGCCAGGGGGGCGAGTGTGTGCACGTAGGCCGGGGTAGGAGTGCCCTGAGCCGGGTAGTGTAAGTGGAGTAGAGGGTGGGTCATTGTGGTGGATGTCGGTGCGGAGCTGGTAGCTTTAGGAGCAGGCTGGTCAGAGGAGGTCCAGAGGAGCCAGGGGGGCGAGTGTGTGCACGTAGGCCGGGGTAGGAGTGCCCTGAGCCGGGTAGTGTAAGTGGAGTAGAGGGTGGGTCATTGTGGTGGATGTCGGTGCGGAGCTGGTAGCTTTAGGAGCAGGCTGGTCAGAGGAGGTCCAGAGGAGCCAGGGGGGCGAGTGTGTGCACGTAGGCCGGGGTAGGAGTGCCCTGAGCCGGGTAGTGTAAGTGGAGTAGAGGGTGGGTCATTGTGGTGGATGTCGGTGCGGAGCTGGTAGCTTTAGGAGCAGGCTGGTCAGAGGAGGTCCAGAGGAGCCAGGGGGGCGAGTGTGTGCACGTAGGCCGGGGTAGGAGTGCCCTGAGCCGGGTAGTGTAAGTGGAGTAGAGGGTGGGTCATTGTGGTGGATGTCGGTGCGGAGCTGGTAGCTTTAGGAGCAGGCTGGTCAGAGGAGGTCCAGAGGAGCCAGGGGGGCGAGTGTGTGCACGTAGGCCGGGGTTGGAGTGCCCTGAGCCGGGTAGTGTAAGTGAAGTAGAGGGTGGGTCATTGTGGTGGATGTCGGTGCGGAGCTGGTAGCTTTAGGAGCAGGCTGGTCAGAGGAGGTCCAGAGGAGCCAGGGGGGCGAGTGTGTGCACGTAGGCCGGGGTAGGAGTGCCCTGAGCCGGGTAGTGTAAGTGGAGTAGAGGGTGGGTCATTGTGGTGGATGTCGGTGCGGAGCTGGTAGCTTTAGGAGCAGGCTGGTCAGAGGAGGTCCAGAGGAGCCAGGGGGGCGAGTGTGTGCACGTAGGCCGGGGTAGGAGTGCCCTGAGCCGGGTAGTGTAAGTGGAGTAGAGGGTGGGTCATTGTGGTGGATGTTGGTGCGGAGCTGGTAGCTTTAGGAGCAGGCTGGTCAGAGGAGGTCCAGAGGAGCCAGGGGGGCGAGTGTGTGCACGTAGGCCGGGGTAGGAGTGCCCTGAGCCGGGTAGTGTAAGTGGAGTAGAGGGTGGGTCATTGTGGTGGATGTTGGTGCGGGGCTGGTAGCTTTAGGAGCAGGCTGTGGAACTTAGCCCCAGCCTTGGTGAGTTTTCCCCGGCCCTGATGAGTTGGGGACCGGGGTATTGGGTTTAGGAGCTGGCTGTGGAACTTAGCCCCAGCCTGGGTGGTTCTTTGTAGGTTCAAGTATTGTCTGTTTATCTTTCAGAGTGACACTGGGAAGGACCAAAGGCAGGAGATGGCACAAGAAAAAAACAACCCAGACTCAGACCCAGACTATGTGGGTGATGAAGATTTAGATGAGCTCCCCCATCCAAATATATGGCTGACACAAAAGTCGGATACAAGTCTTGCTCCTGCTTCTAGTGCACCGGGAACCAGCCAGCAAGGTAGTTCTTCATACACCTCAGAGTTGCATTCAGAGAATGGTCCACAAAGAGGAGACCCACAGCGGACAAGTTCCATAAATTACTGCTTTGTCTGCGGTAAGCCCCAGAAGAAAATATCGAGACATCTTAAAACACACAAGACCAATGCAGAGATTGTACAAGTCTTTTCCCTTACTGATGTCAAGGAGCGCAACAAACGGATTGAAAAAATTAGGAATAAAGGGAACTTTTTACATAATCAAGCAGTATTACAAAGTGGGAAAGGGCAATTGAAAGTGAAGCGACGATGCAAAAAAAAAGCTTTGGATGGAAAGTTTATTCACTGCATGTATTGTCAAGGCATGTTTCTCCGCAAAGAACTATGGAGGCATACTCGCAGGTGCCCTCACAAACCCGAAGATGCAAACCAAGAAGAGACGTCTGGAAGGAGAAGGATCCTCGGCTCTGCATCAGCTCAGGATGCCGCCTTATGTGCGCAAATCTCGGGTGGGGTTTGGAAGCTTCTCAGTGTTATGAACGTGGATGAAGTTGGATCAGTTGTGCGAAATGACTTCTGTATTCTCCAGTTTGCCCAGTCACTTTACAACATTCATGGACAAGATACAACAAAGTATGAATACATAAGACAAAAACTGAGAGAAGTGGGACGTCTGCTGCTGTGCTTGCGGACAGATTTCTCTGTGCCGACCCTGGAAGATGCTGTTAGGCCTGCAAACTTTGAGAAAGTGGTACAAGCGGTCAAAAAGGTAGCAGGTTTTAATGATGACAATCTTTCGTACAAAACCCCGAGCCTTGCTCTTAAACTCGGCCACACACTGAATAAGATCTGCGACATCATCCACTGCCGGGGCTTGATGGCAGAAGATGAGAAGCTGGTGAAGTATACTGAAACATTTAAGAAGTTGCTCAGTACCAAGTGGAAAGAATATGTATCTCACAATGCCCTTAACACACTGAGTGATGCCAAGTTTAATAAACCGTTAACCTTACCATTCACTGAAGATGTTGTGAAACTTCACAAGTTTTTGGAAAAGGCAGCAGAAGAGGCCACAAGCAAACTGCAAGAAACAGATGATGCTCAAACTTATGCCCGTCTTGCCATGGTGTTGCTCACACAAATCATTGTGTTCAACCGTCGGCGAGCTGGAGAGGTTTCCAAAATGCCTCTGAAACATTTTCTGGAGAGGGATAATCAACAACTTCATGCGGATGTAAGCCTTGGTTTATCGGACACAGAAAAGAAGCTCTGCCGGTATCTAAGTCGCGTGGAAATTATGGGTAAAAGAGGGAGAAAAGTTGCAGTTCTTCTCCCCCGACCTGTTGTCAATGGTCTTACACTACTCACAAATAAGAGGAAAGAATGTGGTGTGTCTCCCTCAAACCCATTCTTATTTGCACGACCCAAAGCACCAACCCATTATAGAGGAAGTGACTGCCTGAGACGTTTCTCCACACAGTGCGACACAAAGTACCCCGAGCACCTCCGGTCGACGGGTCTCAGGAAACATGTGGCCACGCTATCTCAAGTCTTAAACCTCCAGGAGAATGAGCTGGATCAGGTGGCAGACTTCCTTGGACATGATATCCGCGTACACAGGGAATTCTACAGACTGCCTGTTCCAACAACACAACTTGCAAAGATATCCAAAGTATTGCTTTTAATGGAGAAGGGATCCATTTCCTCGCTAAAAGGAAAGACGCTGGAGGAGATTGAACTTGAAGGTTTGTTAAATGTATCTCTTATCTGGGTGTGCATGTAGGGCCGGGGTAGGAGTGCCCTGAGCCGGGTAGTGTAAGTGGAGTAGAGGGTGGGTCATTGTGGTGGATGTTGGTGCGGAGCTGGTAGCTTTAGGAGCAGGCTGGTCAGAGGAGGTCCAGAGGAGCCAGGGGGGCGAGTGTGTGCACGTAGGCCGGGGTTGGAGTGCCCTGAGCCGGGTAGTGTAAGTGGAGTAGAGGGTGGGTCATTGTGGTGGATGTTGGTGCGGGGCTGGTAGCTTTAGGAGCAGGCTGGTCAGAGGAGGTCCAGAGGAGCCAGGGGGGCGAGTGTGTGCACGTAGGCCGGGGTAGGAGTGCCCTGAGCCGGGTAGTGTAAGTGGAGTAGAGGGTGGGTCATTGTGGTGGATGTTGGTGCGGGGCTGGTAGCTTTAGGAGCCGGCTGGGGATCTTAGCCCCAGCCTTGGTGAGTTTTCCCAGGCCTGGTGGCTTTAGGAGCGGGCTGATTGAATTGAATCCCCCTTTTGTTTTTAGATGAAATTCCCATCAGTGCAGATGAGGCCGAAGAGGAGAGTCACAGTGACTCGGGGGACTCTGCTGAGAAACAAGCGGCAACTGTGGTTATAGATGATGACCCGATCGACATAGCTGATGGAGATACCTCTGATTTTGAAGGCAAGTTCTTCTGTTTACTCTTGTAGTAGTCTTGCTCTGACTTATTCACATTGTTTTGTTTAAATTAATTCCTAATTTTCCTTTTCAGAGGCAGCACAGAGGCCTGCAAAGCAACCTGGACCAAAACGCAGAGTGACAAAAAGAGCATGGTCAAAGACTGAAGAAGCAGCTGTAATGCGGCATTTTAAAAAACACATCAAGAGAGGAAAACTGGCCACAAAAAATGAAGTAACTCAGTGTAAGCAAGCAGAAATGGCCTTAAGTCAGAGAACACTGCAGAATATAAGAGACTTTGTGAGAAATCGTGGACTAGCACATAAAAGACAACTAAAGGTAAAAGATGGATAAGCATGGAGTGTATGTATGAAGAACATTAAAACTTTTCCAGCCTCTAATTGTGGTTCATCCATCCATCCATTTTCTCCCACTTGTCCGTTGCCGGGTCGTGGAGGCAGCCGTTGGAGCTGCCCAAATCACATAGCACCAGTCCCCTATGGCTCCTCCTGCAGGTGGTGGGTCCACGGAAGGACGGCCTCATGGTTCCAAACGGGCCTGTTGGTCTCTCATAGGGGAATTGTGGTTCAGTTATGTTTAAAGTCCTCATAATTCATCTTTGGTCCTCATGAACCACCTTCTGGTCGGTGGCTGTGTATAGACAACCGTAGCTGATACAAGGATGTTAAATAGACCTAAATTTTTTTCAGATTTTTTACAGTTAGTCTATCCAGAGCTTATCTCTCTAGGACCTTGGGAAACCATAGTCCTCTTAAACCACACCAGGGTTGGTTTTTCCAAAAGGTCAACATAAACCATAAAACCACGTATGTGTGTGTGTGTGTGTGTGTGTGTGTGTGTCTGTGTGTGTCTGTGTGTGCGCTGTGGTCCAGAGGGCGGGGAGTGGTACATCCGCCACAAGCCGAGTCGTAAGAACCGCGACGATGACGGTTACGAGAACATGACGTTTTACCTGATCATCGAGAGGAAGCCTCTGTACTATGTCTTCAACATCATCCTGCCCTGCATCCTCATCACCATCATCGCCATCTTCAACTTCTACCTGCCCCCCGACGCCGGTAACACGACCTCCATGTCCGCACACTTCTGTTTTCGGCGGCTGAAATCATGACTGACTTACTTTCAAACTTTCCAGACACTAGTCTATAACCGCACTGACCAGACTGTAACAGCTGTCCCAATAGTTGCGCTGCGGAGGTCTCCAAGCCCTCCTCTCGGAAGTCGACCCCGTGCACTTTTAACTTTGCTAATCAGGCCTGAGCACCGCCGTAACATCCACCGACTGAGATGGAGTCGGCCTCATTGTCCGTAATGGCCGGGGCAGAGCGCACTAATTCACACGGATGGGTCCGCTCCGTTCAATTGACCACTGCGGGTAAACACTATCTGTACCTGTCCGCCTCGCCGCAGCAACCTCTGCTGTCCGGCAAGGGCACGGAAAGCTATTTCAAATCCTTGTGAGAAATCCTAATGGTGAAAACAGTTAACGCTCTGTTTTGTTGTTTCTCATTGTATATATTGATGGATGTGTCAAGAGAATAGTTGATTGAATTCAATAATGGGGTTACCCATCTCCTTTTTGAGGGGTCTTTAGCCCTATTTGCACGGGACAAGGATTTACCTCAGGCTTTGAAGGATGGCTCCTGAGAATATGGAGTAAGTGATCATTTCAATAGACCTCTGACGTCTTCTTAGTCGCTCCAGGATTTCGCAGGCATGTTCTGTGATTGTTGCTAAAACGTCAGATTTCATAGGGGAAATTTTTGTTAAAAGTTGTGATGAAAAGTTGCAAGAGTTCTTTGTTCTGCTTAAAAGAATATATTTTTGGAAAGGTTGCGGGAAAGTTGTGGGTTTTCTGCAAAGTTGCCGACCAGGCCCTGCCCCGCTTAGCTTCCCAGATCTGATGGGATCAGGCAGAGCACGGCGTCTTCCAAACGTTAGTTATTTGAATAAAAGTGTTTATATTGAACAGATTTCATCTTGTCATGTCCATGGATTTTGCGTTGCCTGAAACTGGACTGAAAGGAAAAAGAAGTTTGCTCACATTTTGACTAAAACGATATGACATTGTTGTAGAAAGACGAAGACTAAAATGTTCATAAAGGAAGTCCAGGTGCGTTCAGGGCATCTCTCTGCATGCATTTCCTCTTCCAGGTGAGAAGATGGGTCTGTCCATCAATGTCCTGCTGACCCTGACAGTGTTCCTGCTGCTGTTGGCCGATAAGATCCCAGAGACATCGCTGGGCGTCCCCATCATCGTCAACTACCTCATGTTCACCATGATCCTGGTCACCTTCTCCGTCATCATGAGCGTGGTGGTGCTCAACCTGCACCACAGGTCTCCCAACACGCACCGGATGCCGCTGTGGATCCGCAGGGTGAGTGTGCCACCCAGACACTCACTAAATAGCTTTGGCAGGGCTACCTTCACCAACAAATAACAAGTCGCTTAAATGAGCCGATAGCCACTAAACCTTTGTAGAGGTTTGTGTCAGCAGTGATATGTTCAGAACGCTGTAGTTCACTTCCAAAACTCCCAAACATGCTCACATCACTCCAGCTCTCCAAACTTTCACTGGCTCCCATTTAGGGCTGGGAACCATTGAACTCTGCCAGTGTGGTATCGTCTAACCCTTGTGTTCGGTTAAGAAACACTACCCTAATGTTACGTTTTTGAAGGCTTTTTCCCCCCGACTTAATTATATTAATGCATACCCATTTCTTCTGCACAAAACTACTATATAATATTAGATATAATATTATTACGATATAATAATATTATATTGTAATAATGTTATATTTTTTTATGCCAAACAAAAAACACAAAATGTCTCATTTTCCATATAAAAATAGTTTGGGCAGAAATTGGATTTACATTTTAAAACACCCTTGGGTATTTCAAAGATCAATAGTGACTTTGATTTTCAATATTTTTCAGTTTTTATGTAAAGTCAGATTTAAATGCTCCAATTTCACTTTGAACTTTAAAAATCACAAATGTTACCTCCTCCGAACAGAAGAAACACGACTGATCAAGAATGTATGATTTTATGGTGTGATGGCAGAGCGATGAAAAAGTGAGTTTATAATGGACGTCAATGGGGCAGAAAATTATATTTGGAAAATGTCAAAAGACAGTACACTTTGTAACAAAAACGTATTCAAATATCTTAAATATGGAAAAAAGATATGGTCAAATCAAAATTGGCATAAGTATGCCCCAACCGAACACAGTACCAAGCCCTGCTCCCAGTCCAGTTCTGGATCCAGGTCAAGGTCCTCCTGTTTGCTTTTAAAGCCATCAATGGGGCCTAGCTCAATGATCTTCTGACTATCCACCGTCCTGTCAGGGCTCTGCACTCTTAAGAACAAACATCTCTGGTGGTCCCCAGCTCACGCTGTAAGGAGTGGGTAATCGAGCCTCCTGGGGGGAGTGAGAGGCGCAGGGGATTGGGGTTTTAACAGTGTGGCATTGGAAGCACAAACGCAAGGCTAACTGAGACAAAACGTTCTTCCCAGTCAGGGCGACACAGATGCTGATTTTTTTCACCAAACATCCCTGATCGAGTCGATAATGTAATCACACACCCCCCCTCGAAGGAGAGAGACGTACCTTGAGCCCAGTATGTCCCGATCTTTATCTTGTAATAATTGTTTGCTCCGTCGCACTCATGTGTAATATCTCGCACCTACTTTTGATTAAGGTCTTTCATCTCAGGTTTACCCCGTCCTGCTCCACTGACTGCTTCGCCGGATGATCTCCAATCGCATTTCCCCCTCGTTCTCTATGAGCCGGGATTCAAAAAACATATTCTTCAGACACAAATGTTACTCCTGCAGTGGTAAAACGGGGACAAAAGCCCCAGTTAAGACCGGAGAAAGCTGTGGCGGCCTTGTCCTTGAGTCCTCTCTCCTCACAGCTGTAGCCTCCTGAACCCTCTCTGCCGCTCGGGCTTCTTATCGCGCTGCCGAACACCGTGTCTCTCCGTAATTAGCTTCCTATGAGCGGGGGCGCCGGGCGCAGATGGAGGTTCAGGCTACAACATGACGTACGTGTGATAGTGCTATCCAAAGGTCTCCAGTGTTGCCTCCACCGCAGCGCCGCTAAACCTCATTATAAACACAACGCCGCTCTGATGATGGATTCAGGGTTTTTGCCCGTTACATTAAGGCCCCTCGCAAACTGTTTGCATGGTTTGTTGGTCTTGAAAATGATTCGAATGAAACTGGTGTGACGTAGAAGGCCGATACGCCAATACTGGAAATGGGAAGTTGAATTGAAATGGACGTATCACGCACAGCTGTGGCTTAGAAAGCGGCTTTGGTTTTAACGTGGGAATCAATGTGTGTGCTGAAAGGGGCTGCAGGTGAATAGGGAGACATTAGGGGACTGGATAGGGCGGTGTGCGTTGAGCAGCAAGTGTCCAAGGGGCCCCACACTGAGGCCACTGTGAAAAGTTTTAGTCCGACAGTTAATGGGGTACAATTGTGGAACAAATTGGAGATGGAGATGAAACGAGGCTCAAACGTCAACCTGTTCAAATATAAATTCAAGCAGAAGATTTTTGCAAAGTATAGAGAAGAAAAAAATGAGTTGCCACTAGGGGGTGCAATAGGATCAAATTGCTTTTGATTAATTAAGGAAGAATGTTGTTGCTCTCAACGGTTGTCATTCTATTGCTCAAAATGACAAAGAGAGAATTAGGGTAGGCGAGCTATGGATCTGTTGAGAGGGATCCTCCCAACGGGCTCGTAATCCTCGTATTTTAACACACCACACAGCATAGGAACATCATCTACAAAATCAGCTAGTTAGGGCAGCTGCGTAGGGGTTTGTTGATGAGGAGCTACTGCCCTCTACACCTGGCTTTTTAACGCACTACACTGTGTAGGGCTTACATCATAAATGCACATAATAATATTCACGGAGTATAACATGTATATTAATCTGTCTTTTTAACATAAAACTAGTGACTTTTGGTAATGCTAAGAATGTTAGGCATGGTAACCGTCTGAAAGAAATGTAATGATCGTTACCTGCTTTGTACTGGAACTAGACCGTTGTTGTAATTGTGCTTCTTTTCTGTTGATATACGAACACTTCGTATATATACGTTATAGTTCTTTGTAAATAGTTTGTAAGTATGTAGCATTATCATAGTTTTTTCGTAATCAGTATTGCTCCGTTTTGGGGTGTGCAGGGTCTATTTTCTTGTGAAATAATGATTACATTTAGTTGTATTGATTTTGGGGGCGGGCGCTTATAAGCCCTTGCTTCGGCCCACTCCTTTTGAGCAGAGTGTTTGCTGCTCAAATAAACAAATCAACTAAACTAAAACTGTGATGGAATGACAAAAAAAAGTCCTAATATTAGATGAGAAGGACAAGGACGAGGAGGAAAAGAAACGTGTGCCAACGTGGCCAGAGATCAGGGGAGGCTCCAGACACAGGCGTCGCTCCACGTGCGAAGTCTCCCCGTTCTTTCGACTGACAAAATGTAAAACGATCATCAGTAAACGTAAGTGGCCCGACGGAAAGCTAGCAGCCGGTTGTGTTCTCCGCGGGGATTAAAAGAGGAAAGAGGAAGGCTCAGATGGAGGGGGAGGACGGCGCCTGAGCTGGAGCACGGCCTGGCTGCAGGGGCGGAGCAGTGATATTCAGGTTCTGGGTTCAACAATGACACAATTTCAGCGGAACTCATTTTTTAATTATTGATACATTTCTACCTTTCATTTCTATGAAGTTTAAAGCAGTACTAAGTAACTCGTGCACCCTAGTGGCCATAAGCGCCACTGCAGGTGTCGTAGCATGTTGCGTTTTTTTACTCATCATTTAATTCTCCATGAGAGTAAATACTACGCTGACAGAAAAGACAAAGGGACAGAGGGATATTGTTCATCCAATTACACAATGGAGATCATTTTTTTTCACTCAAACTTGGCTGTAAATACTGTTTAAGTGGCGCTAGCCCGCCGTTAGCTTTGCCCGTTAGCCTGTTAGCTTCTTCTTCGTGATTCCATTAGTGTGTATTGCTGCTTGGACCCGGTGGCAGTCAAGTTGTTTGTTTGTTTTCTGGCCAGAGACACCAGGGGGAGATGAAAGACCCCCCCCCCCCCCCCCCCCCCAATCATCCCATTAACACTTGTATTACCCCCAGAGGGACAACGGAAAGGGTTTATTAAAGCTGGGGTTTTTTCCTGTTCCTAGCTCTCATAGTAGCTCTGTGTATTCAAATTGTTCAAAGAATGCCACCCCCCATGATAAATTCCACTCATTTAGATTAGACTCATCCATTGCTCAATAAACTTTAGGTGAAGACAATACAACGAGATCTGTGTGTTGCTGTATTTACAACATATTCTGGTGGTAAAATAAATGTATTCTACAACACACACAATCAGGTACCTCAGCTTTAAGGTAAACAAGTTACTTAGTACTGCTTTAAAAGGCGATAGAAGTAGCATCTAAATGAGTGGTATTTTTTTAGGGACGGTCACCCCTTCTTCACTTTCCCCACTGCTCAAAGCTGTACACGGGCGTGAAACGTGCATATAAACAATGTGCACAACTACACTTCGGTCATGCAGGAGGGATTGTGAGGGCTAGAAACGAGTTTGGGCCAAATAAAAACATTTCAAAAGTTTGTGCGAGAAAAATCAGGTACCCTCTGCATTTTCTCCAGTTCGGCATTACCTGAATCTAAACGCTTCATGACTGGCGATCCTGTGATGCCTTATTTGAAAGCTAAGGCTGACCTTTTTGTCACATTTCTCAGAATCAGAATTGGTTTTATTGCCGTGGTTATGAACAGTTTTACAGCTAGGATTTTTTTTCAGTCAATCGTACAACATGAAACATAAAACGTATAACTTTAGATAAATAATAAACTATAAGGCTTTACGACTATAAGGGCATACGTAAGATAATTACATTTAAACTATGATTGTGTTGTGTTTGGGTCACCCTTTGGTCATTTTTTATTTATTTTTTATTATTAGGCCCGAGCGGCCTGCCGTAGCAAGGGCCTATTGTAATCGCAACGCAGTGCGCGCAGCGCACTGAACCGAGGTGCGCGGAGCGCACGAAAACAGCGCGAAGCGCTGTCCCCATGTCAAACGTAAACTCACCGTGTAAAACAGTGACTGCCCACACCTCTGGTGTGGGCCCTTATACTTATAATTGCAGCAAAATGAATGGGGGAATATGGCCAACTGTCATACGGAGGTGGATGACGAGCGCGAAGCGCTCGTCATCCACCTCCGAGCCCCACGGGTGTGTGGGGGAAGTCGAAAGCTTTAAAAAAATGCATAATATGTTGTAGTCGCGAAAGCGACTATATTGTTTTTGCAAGAAATATTATTATTCTTCTTTATTCTTCTTTCTTTCTTCTGCTCTTTGAGCAGGAATTTGACCCCCTGAACATAGTCAAAAACTCACCAAACGTTGCCCAAAATTCAGGTCCGGTGAAAAATTAATTAAAATGTGTGTTTCGTTTTGGGGAAATAAAAAATGGCGCGACAGCGCCACCTACAAAAGTGAAAATACATTGCGCCTATGGGGAGGGGGCCAACATAAACTTTGTCATAGAGCGACGGGATTCGGTACAGACATTCGTCATGTGACGACAACCAAAAAACATTATTGTGGCCACGCCCCCTGACAAACCGGAAGTCCGCCATTTTGACAGGAAGTCTGGAAAATGGTGAGTCAGCGTTTTCGCTGACGTCGCATTTTAACGAACTCCTCCTAGGGCGTTTCACCAAATGAGCCCAAAATCGCTCCAGCTCATCCCGAGATGTGGGGCATCAAAAGTTATCCAAATTTTTTGGCTACGTTTTACGGTTTGTTTGCGGCGAAGCCGCAATCTTTACGAAGAATTTTGTGACTTACCGAAAACAACAAAATGCTCCCATTTGCACAAATGAACTTCGATTAAAAATCGGAAATATACATTTTATTGACCTTTCACCCCCGGACACAACAAATGTGAAAAAGTGAGATTTGGCGCGATAGCGCCCCCTCTAGGCCGAGAACAAAAAATGCATTATGGGAAAAAAATTAGTTTCTCGGAAATTGATAAAATTCGGCACAATAATAGCTGATGGCATCCCGATCCAAAAAGCCAATAAGACCCATACCGTATTTTGTACGGTGTTGCCATGGAGACGATCAAGGCTCCCCATGTTAATCCAATAGGACTGACACACAAATATCACATTATACACAATTACAGCGCGCTAGCGCCCTCTGTCAGGAGCTTGTGGACAGTAGTAATTGAAGTACGGCCCGTCAAGGCCGTCCGATGCTGCTTGTGAAATAAAAAAGATTTGGGGCGCGCTAGCGCCCTCTGCAGGTTGGAGCCATCATTCACATGGAGACGCTAAAAATCTCATTTTGACGTTTACTCACAAAGATTAATGGCTCATCAGGGCAATAAAATGTAGTGTGGCCACGTTGGCGCACTCGGTGGGTTATGGCGCGGCAATGGAGGCACTAAGGGAGCCTCCATTACATGGTTGCTAGGCGACCAACAGGTGGTCGGCCATTTTGGGAAAAATCGAGTAATCAGCGCCGAAGGCGCCATTTCTCGCCTTTGCCTCTTTTATAATCTCGACCTAGGGTGGCAGCGACATTATAACCACGTAGGGCGCGGCAGCGCCTCCCGGTTATTGCGGCGGCGTGCGGCAACCGGCGTCAACCGGCCACCGCGTCCCGCGAGGGCCTCTCGATGCCGCTTGCGGCTTTAATTATTCTTTCTTTCTTCTTCTTCTGCTCTTTCAGCAGGAATTTGACCCCCTGAACATAGTCGAAAACTCACCAAACTTTGCCCAAAATTCAGATCCGGTGAAAAATTTATTAAAATGTGTGTTTCGTTTTGGGGAAATAAAAAATGGCGCGACAGCGCCACCTACAAAAGTGAAAATACATTGCGCCTATGGGGAGGGGGCCAACATAAACTTTGTCGTAGAGCGACGAGATTCGGTACAGACATTCGTCATGTGATGCCAAATAAATAATATTATTGAGGCCACGCCCCCAGACAAACCGGAAGTCCGCCATTTTGACAGGAAGTCGGGAAAATGCTGAGTCAGCGTTTTCGCTGACGTCGCATTTTAACGAACTCCTCCTAGGGCGTTTCACCAAATGAGCCCAAAATCGCTCCAGTTCATCTCGCGATGTGGGGCATCAAAAGTTATCCAAATTTTTTGGCTAAGTTTTACGGTTTGTTTGCGGCGAAGCCGCAATCTTTATGAAGAATTTTGCGACTTACCGAAAACAACAAAATGCTCCCATTCGCACAAACGAACTCCGATTAAAAATCGGAAATATACATTTTATTGACCTTTCACTCCCGGACACAACAAATGTGAAAAAGTGAGATTTGGCGCGATAGCGCCCCCTCTAGGCCGAGAACAAAAAATGCATTATGGAAAAAAAATTAGTTTCTCGGAAATGGATAAAATTCGGCACAATAATAGCTGATGGCATCCCGGTAAAAAAAGCCAATGAGACCCATACCGTATTTTGTACGGTGTTGCCATGGAGACGACCGAGGCTCGCCATGTTATTCCAATGGGACTGACCCGCATATCACACATTATACACAATTACAGCGCGTTAGCGCCCTCTGTCAGGAGCTTGTGGACAGTAGTCATTGAAGTACGGCCCGTCAAGGCCGTCCGATGCTGCTTGTGAAATAAAAAAGATTTGGGGCGCGCTAGCGCCCTCTGCAGGTTGGAGCCATCATTCACATGGAGTGGCTAAAAATCTCGTTTTGATGTTTACTCACAAAGATTAATGGCACATCAGGGCAATAAAATGTAGTGTGGCCACGTTGGCGCCCTCGGTGGGTTATGGCGCGGCAATGGAGGCACTGAGGGAGGCCTCCATTACATGGTCGGCCATTTTGGGAAAAATTGAGTAATCAGCGCCGAAGGCGCCATTTCTTGCCTTCTCCTCTTTTATAAACTCGACCTAGGGTGGCAGCGACATTATAACCACGTAGGGCGCGGCAGCGCCTCCCGGTTATTGCGGCGGCGTGCGGCAAACGGCGTCAACCGGCCACCGCGTCCCGCGAGGGCCTCTCGATGCCGCTTGCGGCTTTAATTATGGTATTGTTCCTTCTCCAGCCTGTTCTTGTCGCTCTTTTGTGGCTTTTTTTTCCTTCACTTTTTGGTTGCGTTTTCATCCTCGTTGTTGTTACTACATTGATGATTTTTTGTGTGATTTTTTTTTTTTCAAGAAGCTTTTAGATTTGGATAATGCCAAACTGGACAAAAATGTGCTTGGTTCAGGTGGGGGTTAAGAGGTTAGTCAATAATGTCAAAACATTCCGTCAAATTGCAGCTGCTTGGTGGACCAGGCCTGGTTTTTGGACATTGATTTTCGAATGACATGAGGACCTTTACAAACTGTCATTGGAAGTGGATGTTTTAGGTCCCCATTTGTTTCATTTTCATTCGCCAAAACTAAAACATCTGGATATTTCAGCCGTAGGTTTAATCGTTAACTACTTCAGTCCAGTATTAGTCAGCAACTGATACTTTTCTATTTGAAACTTTCTGCATATTACTGACATACAAAGTAGTGTGAGTTTCCATATTGTACTGTTTCCGTTAGATTTGAATAATGCTTCCCCAAACGTCTGCCCTGAAAGTGACCTAATCTTCTCCGCAGATCTTCCTGCACATGCTGCCCCCGTGCCTGTGCATGCGGCGGCCCAAAGCGGAGACCCTGGTGGTTATAAAGCTCCGGACCATGCGGCAGTCCAAGGTCCCCCTCGGCAAGATGTCAGATGAGTACTTCATCCGCAAGCCCGACTCCTCGGTGCTCTTCCCCAAACCCTACAGGTCAGGAGCACGGGGCAACGGGGTCACCATTGTGTGTAATGTTCCCCCGTGTACAACAGACCAGACCGATCTCATTCTCAAAAACCAGGCCCCACTCTGCGTCTGGTTCAGATACTACGGAAATGCAGTCGGAGAACTTCCAACTCAGCCTGGGGGGGGCAGGTGTGGAGTGAGCATGTGCTGTGTCTGCGGGGACAGTGATGAGGCGGCACTTCCTCTCTTTATAATTGCCTCAGAGCTCGTCCCTGTCCCGGTCTCAGCTGAATTAGCCCCTGAACGCTCATTTATTTGCCGTTGATGAGGTGACCCCCCCCCTACCCCCCTACCCCACACGGTCATAGCCTGTTCACCGGTCTGCGTGTAAACTCCCCTGGTCCCACGGTGTTGACCGCAGACGTGTGAGCACGTTCTTTAATGGTAGAGTGGAGCAACACTGTCCTCTGCTGGTCAAAACTCCACCTGCACCTTCAGTAGGAGATCAAGTTATAGGGAAAGACTGCTGGCTTTCGTAACACATTGAGTGTTTTGGGGGATTTAACCATAGAGTGCCAACAGTCCAGACCATTTTTCATAATATTTGTAGCACCACAGCGTAGTCTATGGACTAATTTCGCTAATTATCGCGTGTGCATTTAAACAGCCTGGTTCTCGGATTGAAGACTTTAAAGCGGCACTAAGTAACTTGTTTACCTTAATAAATCCTTTCCGTAGTCCCTCTGGGGTTATACAAGTGTTAATGGGATGATTGGGGGGGGGGGGGGGGGGGGGGGGGGTGTCTTTCGTCTCTCCCTGGTGTCTCTGGCCAGAAAACCACAATTGCAACTTTGCCTGTACCAGGTCGGAGGCCCCAATACACACTAATGGAATCACAAAGAAGAAGCTAACGGGCAGAGCTAACTGCGGGCTAGCGCCACATAGACAGTATTTACAGCCAAGTCTGAGTGAATTTTTTTTTCCATTGTGTAATTGGATGAGCAACATCCCTCTCTCTCCCTTTGTCTTTTCTGTCAGCGTAGTATTTACTCTCACGGACGATTAATGAGTCACCTGCAGTGGCGCTTATGGCCTCTAGGGGCATGAGTTACTTAGTACTGCTTTAACAGGATGTTTCTCCTTGGGCTGATTGTAACCATTTAAAAACTCAGAGAAAAGTTAAAATCTCAACTGCTTCGATCTTTCCATGGGGAAGCCGCTCTGCTTTGTCAAACGTGCTCCAGAGAGGGAGAGAGAAGTGTGATGAGGTGGACAAAAAAAAAAGAGAGAAAAGAAACGCAATAATAGCTTTTGATGGTCATTTCAGTTCTGTTCATTAGGTGTATTAGAGTGTCTGGTTTTGTAATTAAAAACAGAAATTAACTATGACTTTTTTTTTTACAAAGAAAAGTATATATGGTCAGAATCCGTGTATACTTAAAATGCAATATAGGAGCTTATATTCACTTCCTGGATTTACATTTTTTTTAGGCAATGCTCAGTGTTAATGTGTTCACCTGCACCTACACTCCTGAGATTTTAAAATAGGACAGCAGTTTTTTTTTTTTACGATTCAAGTTTAGGAAAAAAACTAATAAATCAACCCGAAATGTTGTATTTCCGATTTTATTTTGAAATGGAAAACCATTGATCCGCCCTGCACCCCAGTCTGCAGACCTGTCCTGTGTTTTTGCATATGTCTGTCTGTATATGATGCCGTGTGTCTGTCTGTATATGATGCCGTATGTCTGTCTGTATATGATGCCGTATGTCTGTCTGTATATAATGCCGTATGTCTGTCTGTATATAATGCCGTATGTCTGTCTGTATATGATGCCGTATGTCTGTCTGTATATGATGCCGTATGTCTGTCTGTATATGATGCCGTATGTCTGTCTGTATATGATGCCGTATGTCTGTCTGTATATGATGCCGTATGTCTGTCTGTATATGATGCCGTATGTCTGTCTGTATATGATGCCGTGTGTCTGTCTGTATATGATGCCGTATGTCTGTCTGTATATAATGCCGTATGTCTGTCTGTATATGATGCCGTATGTCTGTCTGTATATGATGCCGTATGTCTGTCTGTATATGATGCCGTATGTCTGTCTGTATATAATGCCGAATGTCTGTCTGTATATGATGCCGTATGTCTGTCTGTATATGATGCCGTATGTCTGTCTGTATATAATGCCGTATGTCTGTCTGTATATAATGCCGTATGTCTGTCTGTATATAATGCCGTATGTCTGTCTGTATATAATGCCGTATGTCTGTCTGTATATGATGCCGTATGTCTGTCTGTATATGATGCCGTATGTCTGTCTGTATATAATGCCGTATGTCTGTCTGTATATAATGCCGTATGTCTGTCTGTATATAATGCCGTATGTCTGTCTGTATATGATGCCGTATGTCTGTCTGTATATGATGCCGTGTGTCTGTCTGTATATGATGCCGTATGTCTGTCTGTATATGATGCCGTATGTCTGTCTGTATATGATGCCGTATGTCTGTCTGTATATGATGCCGTATGTCTGTCTGTATATGATGCCGTATGTCTGTCTGTATATGATGCCGTGTGTCTGTCTGTATATGATGCCGTGTGTCTGTCTGTATATGATGCCGTATGTCTGTCTGTATATGATGCCGTATGTCTGTCTGTATATGATGCCGTATGTCTGTCTGTATATAATGCCGTATGTCTGTCTGTATATAATGCCGTATGTCTGTCTGTATATAATGCCGTATGTCTGTCTGTATATGATGCCGTATGTCTGTCTGTATATGATGCCGTGTGTCTGTCTGTATATGATGCCGTATGTCTGTCTGTATATGATGCCGTATGTCTGTCTGTATATGATGCCGTATGTCTGTCTGTATATGATGCCGTATGTCTGTCTGTATATAATGCCGTATGTCTGTCTGTATATGATGCCGTGTGTCTGTCTGTATATGATGCCGTATGTCTGTCTGTATATGATGCCGTATGTCTGTCTGTATATAATGCCGTATGTCTGTCTGTATATGATGCCGTATGTCTGTCTGTATATAATGCCGTATGTCTGTCTGTATATGATGCCGTATGTCTGTCTGTATATAATGCCGTATGTCTGTCTGTATATGATGCCGTATGTCTGTCTGTATATAATGCCGTATGTCTGTCTGTATATGATGCCGTATGTCTGTCTGTATATAATGCCGTATGTCTGTCTGTATATGATGCCGTATGTCTGTCTGTATATAATGCCGTATGTCTGTCTGTATATGATGCCGTATGTCTGTCTGTATATAATGCCGTATGTCTGTCTGTATATGATGCCGTGTGTGTGGTCGCAGGTACAATCCCGAGGGCATGTGCACGGACCTGCGCAAGTTCATTGATGGCCCCAGCAGTTACCTGACCCTGCCCGAGGACCTCAAGTCCGCCGTGGACGCCATCACGCACATCGCCGAGTCCCTGCAGGCCGAGAAGGACTACGAGGCGGTGAGTGACGAATCATGCACAATATACTGATATCTGTCCGGTCAGGAAACATCTCACGGCTCTGTTCTTGTTTTCACTGTAAGATCAACTGTGTTACGACGGTCCAATGCACAATAATGTAAGGAAGTAACCAGCAACACCCCACCCCCTGGATTATGTGAAGGGCTTGTTTGGGAAATGCAAAAAAATCAGGCTCAATATTGACCTAAAACCGCTCTAGTGTGTATCAGGTTTAAAGGGGGGGTATTATGTAAAATCGACTTTTTCAAGCTTTACATCATGTTATTATGTCATTCCCTCATTAAACACATGCCTGGAGTGTTGCCTTGGCTCATTCACATATTTTTGAGTAATCAGTAAAAACTTAGACGGCGGCCATTTTAGGTGTAGCTATGCCTCAGTCCTCCTAGGAACGCCCCCACCTCCTGGAGACGCCTCTGGACCTTTCGTCACCAGCCAAGCCCCCAACCACTGCTCCTCAGCTCAGCAGAGCCCCCTCCCCGCACAGTGTTGCTGTTTAAATGCCACAGTAGTGTGCTGAAGGGGGCGTGTCGGAAAGCTTCTTAAAGAGACAGAGGCCTACTTCAAGACGTTCAGTACGGCCATTTTGAGAGAGCAATTTTATTCAAGGCAGTTATTTTAATTTACTGCATATACAGACCAACAGAAGGTTACGTCATCATTGTAGTGTGCTATAGACTGGTGCTATGCGATTGAAAAAAGCATAATACCCCCTCTTTAAATGAACAGACTTGTCCAGGCTACATGTTGTTTTACCTTTTTCAAATATGAATAGTAAAGTTTTACTTACAAAAATATATTTATCTTTGGTCATTACTATCGATTTTATTTCACTTGGACTCTTCTGTCCCCTTTTCTCTCTCCCTTTCTCTCTCTCTCTCGTTCTCTCCCTCTTTCTCTCCTCTATATCTCCCTATTTCTCCTCCCTCCCATCCCTCCCTCTCTCTCTCCCTCACTGTCCCTCTCTCCTTCCTCCCTCTCTACCCTTCTCTCCTCTCTTTCTCCTCCCTCTCTCTCTCTCTCCCTCTCCTCCCTCTCTCAGCTGAAGGACGACTGGCAGTACGTCGCCATGGTGATGGACCGACTCTTCCTCTGGATCTGCGTGGTGGTCACGACCGTGGGGACTCTGGCCATCTTTGCCCACGCCCGCAACAACTTCACCCCCACCGACCCCTTCAAGCCCACCTGAGTGCGGGACACCGCGCCGCTCATTCACAACAGAGACACTTTGTCCAGCTTTTGACCGTTAGTCCTTCTCCGTCATATTTGTTAAGAGGTAAATATTTTATTAGGTAGTACTTTAGTGTGAACGTTTGAGAACCGTTGTAACTGTTGTAACCGGGATACAAGTGAGATTACAATCATGTGATACTAAATGAATAAGGAATGAATCCTATTCATTGTTTTTTTTATTGTAGAATTATTGGTCAAATGCACTGATCCTTTTAATGTTATTTAGTACTGTGTTTTTGTGTTTTTAAGATGAATAAAGTACATGAAATATCACAGAAACAAACTGTAACTATTTGGAATGTGACTTTTTGTGTGCTATTTACTACGGTCATAGAGTCAAACGTCATATCAGTTTTAGTGAATTACTGTGTCATTTTGTTGAATATTTAGTTAGTCTTAGCGAGTCTGCATATCTCTGCTGTGCAAGTCTCAAAGCATATTTGAATTTGAATGTATTTATTTGAATTGGGACAGTGCACATTAATCAACATGTGTTTTTCAACATGTAAATGTGCCGGAGTTAGCCATATAGGCTAATTTTCATCCGTAGTCCCATGGCAGGTTGATGTCGAGACAGGTAGGACATACAACAGGCACAAACATACAGCAAAACACGATCACAGAGACATACACAGTGAATGATGAATAACAACATATAGTTAAAAATGCAAAAAATAGGTACATTTGTTCAACTAAAAGATCAGAAAGGGACAATACACACAACACCACAATCTTCCACACAGCAATACGTGTATCAGTGGTTGTTGACTTTAGACCATGTTGTGTTCACATGTCTGATTGTCCAAAAGCCACTTCTTTACAGAG
Source organism: Proterorhinus semilunaris (assembly GCA_021464625.1). Taxonomy (NCBI): domain Eukaryota; kingdom Metazoa; phylum Chordata; class Actinopteri; order Gobiiformes; family Gobiidae; genus Proterorhinus; species Proterorhinus semilunaris. The sequence goes on from CM038364.1 coordinate 3,894,927, forward strand.
TTCCTAAAAGTGTGGAATGAGGTTAGGTTCCTCAGTTCTGTCGGGACCAAGTTCCAGGATTGTGCTGCGCGTACTGAGAAGGCAGATTGTCCAAATGAAGTCTTTCTAAATGGGATTGTACAGCCTCCTCTGCTTGAAGAGCGTGTGTCTGTATTTACATTCAGCTGTATAAACCCCTGTAATGTTGACAGGATGTTTGTTAAGTGAAGAGGGTCGACTATCGGTGGGATTCTCCACTCCAGCACCCGCATGCATTCCATCCACAAGGGGGACGAGCCAATAGACCTTTACTGCCAGCCCAGGGCCCAGTGCTTCAGGTGATACGCTCTTCTGAACTTTCATCTGCTCCTGGGGGGTGTTATGCTAACTCGACCTTTTAGAGCTTTTTACCTCGTTGTCCCCCACGGAAAACACACTTGGAGCACTGGCACAACACCCCCCCTCTGCATTAACTCCTTTATTTCACGTCAAAGTGCTGAGCTAGTTTAGTTTAGTTTAGTTTTCACACTGGATGCTCTCATCAGTGTACTAACGTACCTTCTAAACGGCATGTGTGTAAGTGTTACTAGTATTTCATAAAGGGGTAAATTATCAATCTTCTGGTAAAGCATGAGGGCGATACATTCTATTTTCTTTTCATTTGGTGCGTTGAGGCCACATGGCCAGCAGATGGTGCTATTGCTTGTAGCACCTTTCCTATCATAAACAAATGCAGTCCCGCTCCAAAGTTTAAGACCAGTTGAACGAAGGCAAAAGTTCATGTTTTCATGGTTGATTCAAGGTTTTTCAAGGTTCAAGTAGAACGTCAATATGGAAGAAGAAGAAATGGGAGTGAGACAAAAAACATTTGAGTGAACCTTTTATTGAAAACAACAATTACACTAAAATACTCTGTTTTGATATAAAACAAAAAAAAGTTCTACTGAGAACCTTGATAAAATCCAACCATTTTTATAATTTTTTCTGTTCAATCATGCAACATGAAACATAAAAACATATAAAGCATAACATAGATAAATAATAAACTATACACAGTGTAAGACTGTAAGAGCATGTATAAACACAGCAACAATCTGACACATTTGGCACGTGCAGGTGCATTTATTGTTAGCAGCAGATATGAGTGTGGACATACCGTTGAAATAGTCCAATATATATAGCTCTCTTCTTTGCTTTATGTTATGTACAATGTTGTATGTTATAAACAATATGTATATCAATATTGTTTGGTAGCCCGGCCCGAGATGGCACTCAGTTTATGCTGCCGTAGATTCAAAATAGTGTATTTCCATTTCTCTCCTCTCCTGTTGTCTAACAGTAACTTTTCTCGTTACTTGTTACTTCTTTTAAAAAGTAACCTGTTACTTTACTTAGTTATTACGTTACTCGTTACTTTTACGTCACTTTTGTAACATAAAATGTCACAGGTCGGAGTCCCTTTTCTGGAGAGCTTTGTGGTGGCCCTTCTGGGGCCCTAAGCAAAAATCCACATGGGGTCCTACAGTACCTACGCATCCCATGGGATAACTGTTTATGGTCCAAAACAGTTCCACTGTGCAGGAGAGCAGGGCCGAAGTGGAACATAATGACTCTCTGTGTGAGAACCACTAACCACTAAGCCACTGTCAGACTGGGGTTTAGGACGACTATTCGTCTATTTTCCCACACTTTTTAAAATGGAAAATGGAAAATGGTCACATTCTCTCACTTCTGGTCCCTGACCCACAGTTTGGGAACCGCTGATTTAACCCTAACTGAAACCTGCACCTGACGGTTATCTCGATCTTACCACAAAGAATAAGCCAGGAATTTGTTTTAGACTGTGCACATTCAGAGAACTAGAGTTACTGAAAGTAACTGTGTTCATGAGAACCGTGTGGATTCAACTCCCCTTTGAGACAAAAAGGCCACGGACAACGGCTTTACTCTCGTCAAACTACTGTCCTGACACGCTGGAGACAATAAGAAGAGAGTTTAAATGAGTGTGTGGCCGATGCAGCCCCGAGTCTGTGCAGAGAAAACATGAGAGACGGAGACACGCGAGGGACACGAGCACCGGGAGACAGAGACATGCGAGGGACACGAGCACCGGGAGACAGAGACACGCGAGGGACACGAGCACCGGGAGACAGAGACACGCGAGGGACACGAGCACCAGGAGACAGAGACACGCGAGGGACACGAGCACCGGGAGACAGAGACACGCGAGGGACACGAGCACCGGGAGACAGAGACACGCGAGGGACACGAGCACCGGGAGACAGAGACACGCGAGGGACACGAGCACCGGGAGACAGAGACACGCGAGGGACACGAGCACCGGGAGACAGAGACACGCGAGGGACACGAGCACCGGGAGACAGAGACACGCGAGGGACACGAGCACCGGGAGACAGAGACACGCGAGGGACACGAGCACCAAAAATAAACAGCATTACGTTACTAAATTGTCGGTAGCTAAGGCGTTACTCTACTTTTTCTCGGAAAAAGGAAACGTTTCTTTGTAACTCGCTACACCCAACACTGGTCCTACAGGACTTGTCCATCTTCAGCGAAGGTTCTCGAGTCACCTTCTGTACTCTGTAGTTGAAGTGTCGAACGTTTAGAATCTCATCCAAAAGGCTTTGTCAGCGCACTAAAGTTCAGTTGAGCCTAGAGCTCAGATAAAGACCATGGGGACAAGTTTCACCAGGTGAAACTTAGCGAAACTAAGTTGTGGTACAACAATGTGTCGTACCACAACTACGCAGATGACACTCAGATCTACGTGTCACTGACGGCAGGTGAACATGGGCCTGTAGATACTCTCTGTCACTGATACAGGTGAACATGGGCCTGTAGATACTCTCTGTCACTGATACAGGTGAACATGGGCCTGTAGATACTCTCTGTCACTGATACAGGTGAACATGGGCCTGTAGATACTCTCTGTCACTGATACAGGTGAACATGGGCCTGTAGATACTCTCTGTCACTGATACAGGTGAACATGGGCCTGTAGATACTCTCTGTCACTGGTACAGGTGAACATGGGCCTGTAGATACTCTCTGTCACTGATACAGGTGAACATGGGCCTGTAGATACTCTCTGTCACTGATACAGGTGAACATGGGCCTGTAGATACTCTCTGTCACTGGTACAGGTGAACATGGGCCTGTAGATACTCTCTGTCACTGATACAGGTGAACATGGGCCTGTAGATACTCTCTGTCACTGATACAGGTGAACATGGGCCTGTAGATACTCTCTGTCACTGATACAGGTGAACATGGGCCTGTAGATACTCTCTGTCACTGCATCGAACAGATCAGTTTGTGGATGCAAAACAACTTTCTCCAACTAAACTCAGACAAAACTGAGATCATTGTTTTTGTCCCACAGACACAAAGACAAAGAGTTATCAGTCACCTTGAGTCTCTCGCTCTAAAACCAACAAATCAGGTTAGAAATCTAGGAGTAATCATGGACTCAGACCTGAACTTAAACAGCCACATTAAAGCAATAACATCATCAGCTGTTTACCATCTGAAAAACATTGCTAAGATCAGAGGAATAGTGTCAAAACCAGACTTGGAGACACTCATCCATGCATTTGTCTCCAGCAGGTTAGACGACTGTAACGGCTGCTCACTGGCCTTTCTAAACGAGCTGTTAGAGCTGCAGAACATCCAGAACGCTGCTGCTCGAGTCCTGACAAGAACCAGGAAATACCACCATATTAGTCCAGTGCTCCGGTCTCTGCACTGGCTTCCTGTCACTCAGAGAATAGAATTTAAAACAGCTCTGCTTGTGTACAAGTTGTTTCATGGTTTAGCACCAAAGTCCATCTCTGATATGTTAGAGCCGTATGAACCATCTCGGGCCCTGAGAACTTCAGGGAGGGGTCTCCTGGTGGTTCCCAGAGTCAGGACTAAACACGGTGAGGCTGCGTTTCAGTTTCGTGCAGCTAAAATCTGGAACAGTCTTCATGAGGATGTGAGACAGGCCTCAACTCTGACAATGTTCAAATCCAGGCTGAGAACAGCTCTTTTTACCCGAGCAGATGAAAACTGAAAGTATTTTATCTGCACTCTTGCCTTTTACTGTCATTGATTCTTTTTTATGTTGATGTTTTATTGTAATTTTATGCAACTGTAAAGCACTTTGAATCGCATTGTGCTCTACAAATAAACTTGCCTTGCCTAGGTTAAGTCCCTCCCCTTAGAGTAACTCATTACTAAATAATCAGTGTGTCTGACTAAATTAAGTTATACTTACTATACTAATAGTTTTATCATATGATGTCCTCAATATCTCTAAGTATTATAATTTATTTGATGTTTTGTCTCATAATTGATGTGCTGGTGCACCTGCACTGGAGTTCTCCAAAGCACTTCATGGATGTCTCAATAATGTACATAAAGTCCCTAACAACACGGGATGAAGTCCCTAAGCCCCCGCAGGTCCAGTGTATTTGAGACATGCATGAAAAGACTTGCCGGAGCGGGCGCGTGAAGACCGCGGCTCCAGAGGAGGATATTCCTCCGCGGTGTTAGCACATAAACACCGGGCCCGGCGGGGGCTCTAACAAGCATGTGCCTTTCATTTCCCTGTGTCAGAATGCGCTGTGGTGTGGCACATGCCGGGCCTGTGTTCCCGCCAGGGTCCTAATCCTCTTTGGATTTTGGTTCGGGCAAATGTTGGCGCGAGACGTGGGCTATTCTTACGCGGGTCGCACGCTAACGCCTGGCTACACCAGCTGCACCAACATTCAGCGGAATTCCCACCACATAGAGCTTCTCCTTGGAGCTCCGTCGGACGTATAGTGTACAGTCCCTATACTATGCATCATTTGGTTTTTACAATTGAGAATTATTAGAATGTTTTGGTAAATACCTTAAAGTTGATCTATTTCTGTCTCTGAATCGGGCATAAAGGGTTTATACAGGCACATGTAATGCTTTTGAATGCCATTTTAAATCCCAAATACTATATTTTTATGTACAACCGCAACAAATATGGCCTTATTTCCTAAAAGCCACACTGTGTAACATTTCATCTCTCCTAAGAGCTGACTCGCAACTTTACTGGTGCTGCCTTCATGTGCTCTCGTAATTATGGCCAATATCACGAGCCGAGTAGAAAATTGCACCCTCCATCTCGTGTTTTCCACTGGGAAACTGGGAAATGATTTTGATGCCCGAGCTCCCGAGATGAGATAAGCTCAGAGCAGGGGTGTCCACACGTTTTTGCATCGAGAGCCGCGTATTGACATGTATAGAGCAGGGGGGGCCACAGATCGGGGGCCAGTGCATTCGAACATTCAACTGGGTGTATTTAAAAGAGCTTTAACCTGTGCCCCACACCTTTATTTAGGCTTGGAACCATAATGTCTCACGATGAATGTTTGCAGAAGAGCGGTGTGATACAAGTGAAACAGAAGCACCGTCTGAAAAGAGGAGGAAAAATTTCATGACGACGCCCAGCCCAGGCATTCGGATCAGAGGAATGACTGTATACGCTTCAATAAAAACGCAATAAAGAACGCACTGGATCACAAACAAGTTTTAAACGGGATTTTATCATGACATGAGGCTGGACAGACTCCAAACCCACACATATTGAAATAATATCTGGGGGAAGCAGGCGAGGTTTGCGTTAAATGTTAAGTGTCAGAGAAAGGTGACCGTCCCACTGGCACCAAAGCCATCCATCCATCCATCCATTTTCTTGCGCTTTATCTGGGGCCGGGTCGCGGGGGCAGCAGTCTCAGCAGAGATGCCCAGACTTCCCGATCCACGCACACCTCCTCCAGCTGTTCTGGGGGGACCCCAAGGCGACACCAGGCCAGCTCGGAGACATAGTCCCACCAGCGTGTCCTGGGCCTTCCACGAGGCCTCCTCTCAGTGGGACATGCCTGGAGCACCTCCCGAGGGAGGCGACCAGGAGGCATCTGGAACAGACCCCCCTAGCCACCTCAGCTGGCTCCTTTCGACGTGGAGGAGCAGCGACTCTACTCCGAGCTCCTCCCGGGTAACTGAGCTCCTCACCCGATCTCGGAGGGTGCGCCAAGCCACCCTGCGAAGGAAACTCATTTCGGCCGCTTGTATTCGCGATCTTGTCCTTTCGGTCATTACCCAGATCTCATGACCATAGGTGAGGGTGGGAACGTAGATCGATCGGTAAATCGAGAGCTTTGCCTCAGACTCAGCTCCCTCTTCACCACAACGGTCCGATACAGCGACCGCATCACTGCTGACGCCGCACCGATCCGTCTATCGATCTCACGCTCCATCCGTCCCTCACTCGTGAACAGGACCCCGAGATACTTGAACTCCTCCACTTGAGGCAAGGACACCCCACCGACCTGAAGCGGCACCAAAGCACAAGCAAATAATCAGGGAACTATTTTCATTCACCTCTTAGCGCTGAGCAGCAACAACGCAGTGTTGTTGTTTTTTTTTTACAGAATGGCCGCAGCGGCAGTGGTTCCTGAAGTGGACACAAGCGAGCGACTGATTTCAAGCGGCCAAATAGAAGCGGCAGCGCGACTCGTCCGGTCGGGTGAGTGCGTACCCTTTGCACACAACACGGAGCTACAGATACATGTTTATGCCTTTTAGCTGATTGTTATGAAGACTAGACAGTGCAAAGTAGCAGCAGTTTGGCGGTTTGTAGACGACACCGTATTGTTGCACAATGCACTCGGAATTTCCACTTCACGTCTTTACCCGAGCACATGGACGCAGCAGTAGGAGCGGGACGTCTTCAGCTCGTCTCCATGGAGAGGCAGACAAATATAAGATTCACGATTTAAGGCCTCATGCAAATCCATGGGAGTTGCCTCACCTGGCTGCGCCAAATATTCAAACAGTGAAATAAATAACCAATGTCGAGGCAAATATAATGTCCAAGCAAATGTCCAGGCAAATATAATGTCCAAGCAAGTGTAGTGTCGAGGCAAATATAATGTCTAAGCACGTGTAGTGTCCAGGCAAATATAATGGCCAAGCAAATGTCCAGGCAAATATAATGTCCAAGCAAATGTAGTGTCGAGGCAAATATAATGTCTAAGCACGTGTAGTGTCCAGGCAAATATAATGGCCAAGCAAATTTCCAGGCAAATATAATGTCCAAGCAAATGTCCAGGCAAATATAATGTCTAAGCAAATGTAGTGTCGAGGCAAATATAATGTCCAAGCAAATGTCCAGGCAAATATAATGTCCAAGCAAATGTAGTGTCCAGGCGAATATAATGTTCAAGCATATGTCCAGGCAAATATAATGTCCAAACAAATGTAATGTCTAAATAAGCAGTCAGCAGCAGATGTAAATGTCCTTATACCATCCAACGCGGCGAGGAAATCATCACTTGCGATAAAATATCTTTTACGTTTTGTGATATACAGCATTGGGTGGCCCTTGTGGTAACACCCCTCAAAGACCAGAGAGTGCGGTGGGAACGGGCCATGGGAGCAGACCCTCTGTCACCTGGACGCTGCGATATAAATAACGCTGAGCACATGCCCCAGCCTGGTCACACGACTCGCACGATTCACATGGCTGACATGGCGGGGCTGCTCAGATGTATGTGAGGACGAGGACACATCGGAACAAATATCCAACAGCAGATATTGGCAGTTTGTTTTAAAGTGATGGTCGGTAAGTCAAAATGTACGAGTGTAAAGATGACCTTCTGAGGCTGTACGTTAGAGTTAACGTCAAATATATATATATATATATACACTAGTTTGGATCACTTCCTGTGATCTTCCTCAGAAGTGTCACCTGGTGGTGGAGGTGATGTGTTGTAGGCAGCTTATATGGATTTTCCAGTCAGTAGGGAGAGCTTACGCCCCCTACTGACTGGCGCCTTCTCCATATAGTACCTTCAGCCACCATCACCCCCAGGAATTATGGCACACCCAAGATACATAAACATTGTAGACAGCATTGGATCAGTCACATACGACATCTGCAAGTCACTCAGTGAAATAATAAAACCATTACTCGGACTCACAAAGCAACATTCCAAAAACTCCAAATAACTGGCACAAGAGCACAACATATTACCATAAACCGGATGAAATGTTTATATCGCATGACGTAGTATCTCTGTTCACAAAAACACCGGCCAAAGGCACACTCAACATTGTAGGAAATAGACTCAAGCAAGACAAAACATTAAGAAAAAGGACTCAACTAACAATAGAAATATATAAACTAGGCAAAATGCTAACTCGTCCAATGGTTGTTCTATATGCTGTAGGTGCATCACCTTGTTATTGAAGTATATAATATTTGTAAAGTAGTAAAAAAATAATAATTCTATCGAAAGTTTTGAATGTTTGTACACATCTGGGTAAAACCCTTTTGTGTGAGGGTCAAAACATGGGTCCAAAGTAGAGGATAGATTTCCATAAAGTTTTACATTAGTGTAACATTTTCCTTTGTCCACAATCAATCCCATCTCTGTCCCTTTTTTACAGTTATATTTCCACCTTGTATCGCTGACCTCCTGTGACTGCATTCGTACACATACTTTTAACAGCGTTCTGATTTATGGCCTTTGCGTTCCGTCGACTGTCCTGGCCCTGACAGAGGAGAGGGCGACCTGTGGGGGTGGAAGAGGAGAACGCAGCAGCTAGCTGTGTGCGTGAGCTAACAGAGCACTTATGTGAAAATGACTTATGGCTCTTGAAGATCTGAAATAGAAAAAGAGCCTGGAGCAGAATGAAGGTAACGGCTTGGCTCGCACCTTATTGATCAAAACACGTTTGAGTCGAGCGCCAACATCGATTGGTGCAGTTCATTGCTAAAATGGGCCAAGTATTTTTATGGAACTCCACTTGTGTGAGGATAAAGGCAAGAGTCTAAGATTTACCTTCTCTTAATCAGGTAAAAGTTCATTCTAAAAAGGCCAAAACAACGGCAAGTTGAAAGTCAATTATGAAGTTGGCTCAGACAGATTCAAAATTAATATTTGATTCGAGGAAGCTTCTAAATAACATGACGTTCCAAATACTTTAAGGGCGTCATTTATCAAGACAAGTGCTAAATAGCGAGATCAAGATGGAAACTAACATGCAGTTATTTTGTGGACATATTTTTATGTAGCGTTTTGGGCTCATGCTTTACAGCTAGAAGGTCCCAGGTTCGATTCCCAGCTGGACGGGACCTTTCTGTGTGGAGTTTGCATGTTCTCCCCGTGTCTGCGGAGGTTTCCCCTATAATGACACAATCGGTGAATCCTCAAGCCAGGCGATTCTGACTTTCAGTCTGGCTCCATATCTGGAGATGGATGCAGAAGACACATTTTGTTGTACAGTTGTTGTATAATGACAAATAAAGCAACTATACCTCAACCATTATGGCCACAAATGATATGTAAATGTAAGAATGCTGCAGTAAAGTAAAGATATCATGAATGACCCTGCTGCACATGCTTCTCGTTTTGCTCATGTTAAATCCATTCATAAAATCCGGTAGGTTCAAGTTCATCTGCAATAATTTTGTTTATTTATTTGTTTATTTGAGCAGTACACATAGTGCTCAAAAGGAGTGGGCTGAAGCAAAAGCTTATGATTGCCCACCCCCAAGTGCAATAAAATAAATAAAAAAAGAACATTTCAAGCAGCTACATTCATACAGACCAACTTACAAACTTACCAAAAAAAATAATAATATATGAACTGTTTATACAATTAATTGAAGCAACGCACAGCTACAACAACAATCCCGTTTCATGTACGATGTCTAGAACAAAGCAGTCAAAAAAAAAAAAAAAAAAATGTGATCCTTAATATATTTCTTCCAGATTTTTACCCTTGATAACCGAGAGTTACTTTTATGTTATGAAGGTACATTAATAGATATTATAATCTGAGATCTTGATACTTTCCAGTTGTCATTACCATTCTCAGTATAATTTTAATTTGGGTGTAATTTCCATAATCATTATTATTATATATTTATTTAATTGAGTTATATGTGAAGTATGCTGCAAGCCCTGCATAGTGTGGTGCATTAAAAAGCCAAAGTGTAGAGCGGGCCAGATGAAGAGGGCAGTAACTCCCAATCAACAAACCCCCACATGGCTGCCCTAACAGCTGATTTTGTAGAATATGTTCCTATGCTGAGTGGTGCATTAAAAGACAAGGTTTAGAGCCCGTTGGGAGGATTCCTCTCAACAGATCCATAACCTGCCAACCCTAATTCTCCGTTTGTGAATTTGAGCAATAGAATGACAACCGTTCCAAGCAGCAACACTCTTCCAGATTATAGAGGAACAATACACATAATCCATCCTACTGCTCCCCCTAGTGGCAACACATTTCTTCTTGTCTGTATATTTCAAAAGTCTTTTGTTTGTATTTAAATTTGAACAGGTTGATGTTTGGACATCGTTTCAAATCCATCTCCAGTTTATTCCACAATTGAACACCATTAACTGTTGGACTAAAACTTTTCAAAGTTGTGCTATGTTTCTGAATCCTAAAGTTTAATTCATCACGTAATTCATAACAACCAGTACGTTCTTGGAACCTTCTTTGTAATTGGTTTGGTAACAATTTATACCTTGCTTTGAATAACATTTGAACAGTTTGGAACTCAACAATGTCACAAAACTTCATGATCTTTGATTTTAAAAATAATGAGTTTGTGTGGTCCAAAAACCCAACTTTATGAATTACTCGGATAGCTCTTTTTTGCAACAATATTATTGGTTTAACTGTGTTTTTGTAAGTACTACCCCAAACCACAGTACAATAATATAAGTAGGGCAAAATCAGAGAACAGTATAAGGTATGTAGAGCTTTGATGTTTAAAATGTGCTTTGCTTTTGCAATTACTGAAATGCTTCTAGAAATTTTCGTAGATATATATTTAATATGAGATTTCCAAGTAATTCTGTCATCAATAATCACACCAAGGAATTTGATTTCATGCACTCGCTCGATAACAACACCTTCTATCTGAATTGCTTCCTGAGCATTGGAGTTACAGTTGCCAAATATCATCATTTTGCTTTTACTCAGATTTAAAGATAATTTATTTTGTTTGAACCACTTGTTGACACTTTTGAGTTCCAAGTTAACAATCCGACACAGCTGCTGTAAGTCGTCTCCTGATGCAAAAATATTTGTATCGTCAGCAAACAAGATAAATTTAAGTATTTCAGACGTTTTACAAATGTCGTTAATATACATATTAAACAATTTTGGGCCCAGAATAGAACCTTGAGGTAAACCACAGACAATTTGTCGACAACTCGACTGATAGTCACCGATTTTCACACACTGTTTTCTATTTTTTAAGTAACTGGTAACCCACTGTAGAGCTACCCCCCTAATTCCATAATGTTCTAGTTTATTAATTAATATATCATAGTTTATTGTATCAAACGCTTTACTCAGGTCAATAAATAACCCTATTGCACATTTCTTGTTATCTACAGCATTAGTTATTTCTTCAGTTATATCAAAGAGCGCGTGTGAGGTTGAGTGATTGTTCCTAAACCCAATAATGAATTCCTCGATTGTGAACCCTGTCACTGAGTGATAGTAAAGATTATTCGTATTTTAATAATTTAAATCCTAAATGTACTGAACATACTACAATTCTAATGAGCAAATGTAACATCGTTGTATGTACTTGCCTGACAGGAAACAAGGAATGACTAACACCACATGCCCCAACGCTCCTGCAAAAATATCTCTGTCCATTGTCACAGCCACAACCCCGCGCCCCCCCACCATCGTCCACACGCACCGACCTCACGCTCCAACAGGTGCCTGGCTGCTCCACACAGAGACATACCCCCCTGGCTAGTCCAAATCAAGTCACTGGCCGAGAAGAAGACACCTTGAACTGGGACAGATTTGGATATTCTTGCTTCATATTTTGTGTCCGGAGCTTTTTGAATTTTGGCTTTTCGTCGACACAGAACACGGAGAGGATGTCTTGGAAGTTGTGTTTGTGAACGAGAAGGTGAAGAACTTTGTCAGGATGAATTTATGTATGGTGATATGCGGCTGGATATGGCTCACAATGGCTGGTAAGTCACTTAGAGACAAAAATGCAGTTTTAGAAAAAATTACATTGAAAAGGAATGCTGCAGGCGGCTCCTCGGGTTGGTAAGCTTGAGGAGGAGAGAGGTTCTCGTCAAAGTGCTCACTAAAGTGCTTTACATCAAAAGAACGTAAGAAAAAACATCATTAATGACGTAAAAGAAACAAAAACGTAGGGAAAACAATTAGAGCAGCACTCAGGTGTTACGGAAGGACAGTCTAAGTGAGTCTTTAGTCTAGACTCAAACAGTTTTGATTATGTGCTGCCACGGTAACAGCACGATCGCTCCCACAGTGAGACCAGGTCCTGGTCCGGGCAGTGGGACTAGGACTATGGGGTGATGAGGGAGAGGACTATGGGGTGATAAGGGAGAGGACTATGGGGTGATAAGGGAGAGGACTATGGGGTGATGAGGGAGAGGACTATGGGATGATGTGGGAGTAGGCAATGGGGTGATGAGGGAGAGGACTATGGGGTGATGTGGGAGAAGACTATGGGCTGATGAGGGAGAGGACTATGGGGTGATGTGGGAATAGGCTATGGGGTGATGAGGGAGAGGACTATGGAGTGATGTGGGAGAAGACTATGGGGTGATGAGGGAGAGGACTATGGGGTGATGTGGGAGATAACTATGGGGTGATGTGGGAGAGGACTATGGGGTGATGTGGGAGAGGACTATGGGGTGATGTGGGAGAGGACTATGCGGTGATGTTGGAGAAGACTATGGGGTGATGAGGGAGAGGACTATGGGGTGATGAGGGGGAGGACTATGGGGTGATGTGGGAGAGGACTATGGGGTGATGTGGGAGAAGGCTATGGGGTGATGAGGGAGAGGACTATGGGGTGATGAGGGAGAAGGCTATGGGGTGATGTGGGAGAGGACTATGGGGTGATGTGGGAGAAGGCTATGGGGTGATGTGGGAGAAGGCTATGGGGTGATGAGGGAGAGGACTATGGGGTGATGTGGGAGAAGGCTATGGGGTGATGAGGGAGAGGACTATGGGGTGATGTGGGAGAAGGCTATGGGGTGATGAGGGAGAGGACTATGGGGTGATGAGGGAGAAGGCTATGGGGTGATGTGGGAGAAGGCTATGGGGTGATGTGGGAGAAGGCTATGGGGTGATGAGGGAGAGGACTATGGGGTGATGTGGGAGAAGGCTATGGGGTGATGAGGGAGAGGACTATGGGGTGATGTGGGAGAAGGCTATGGGGTGATGAGGGAGAGGACTATGGGGTGATGAGGGAGAAGGCTATGGGGTGATGTGGGAGAAGGCTATGGGGTGATGTACGTCGGGAGTGGGGTGATGTGCAGCAGTAGCATGGTCAACATCAAAGTGAAATCTTTCTGAAATCTCTCATAAACTGAGGAACCACAGTCGACAGCAGGGGTTTTCAATGAGGGGGCCGCGAGGTACTGAACTGAGATCGTTTCAAGATTAAACGATTAAATTGTAATGGTGTATTTAGCCATTGAAAACACATCTTGGACTTGAACTTGTTGTACATACCAGTTAGTTTAGTCAACGTTTCAGCTGCTCCGTCCATCTCTAGCCTGTGCATCATCACACAAACCAATATAGTTTCAAAGACAGTCCCTCACTCGCTTCCATGCACTGACTCATCAGATCTAATATTGCATCATCGCAGTAGTTTCTGCATTTAGAAAACAATACAGAGGCACGCATGAGTTGCCAATTAGGAATGTCCTCAGTAAAAATACGGCGCCATGACAGTGACGTGAGCCCGGGCATTCAAAACCAAACGTGACGTCAGCTAAGAAGCCCAACCATTTTAGGTTGTGTCCTGTAATATTGCGTCTTGAAATATGAAAATATATACTTGGGAACCTTCAGCAAACAAACTGCAACAAAGCACCAGACACTTTGGCCTGTCCACCCCTGCGTTTTGTACGCGTTCAAAAGCAGGACCGTCTGGAACAGCCAATCAAATCTCGAAAGGTTTCATATCGATCCAATCACAGACCATGTTGTCATGAAAGGAACCGAATGAACCAATAGTAAAATATTTTCTTTGCTTCGTCTTCTTTAAGAGGATTTTTTCTTCTTCTTGGTGCCGGTGTATTGACATCGAATCGCAATTGAGGTTTTACTGCAATAACCTCATGGAACCAAACCTCCGGAAAAGGGCACTGTCCACATAAAACCCAATCTTTTTGAAAGCATTATACTGTATTGTTCTAATGTCCAAAATCGAATCGCAATATTTGTCCCAAAAAATTGCAGTTATGTTCTTTTGTCAAAATGGTGCAGCCCTGATTGAAAGTATTGTTGTCCCGTTCCAAACATACATTGATTGCAACATCTGTTGAGCAATTCGTGTTGAGTTGCTACGGACTCTTGGAACCTTTCAGAGTTTGCGGAAAAAAAAAAGTAAATTGTTCACATTTGTCTCCACTCTTCTGGCCGATGAATACGCTTGTCAATGGCGCCCATCGGGAATTCAAAGAAATCTCCCCCGATCCCAGACTACACGTCTTTGTAAAGATACTATATCGAAGACTTCAACTACGGAGTACAGAAGATGAATCAAGTACCTTCATTGAGGATACTATATATAGTATTCTGGTAGGACAAGCAACACGACTCTTCCCATACATCCGTCACCATGGACTCAACTTTCACTGCTACGCCGACGATACCCAACTCTACATCTCCACCAAATCCATCACCCCGGCTATCCTCTCCACCATCACTGACTGCATCTCCGACATCAAAACCTGGATGGACAATAACTTTCTCAAACTCAACAGCAATAAAACAGAACTCCTCATCACCGGCCCCAAATCTCTCCTCCCTTCTGTCCAGAACTTTACCCTCCTCATTGACGGTCACATTGTCACCCCCTCCCCCTCCGTACGCAACCTCGGCATCATAATGGACTCCACCCTCTCATACAAAACACACATCAACAACATCACAAAAACATCCTTCTTCCACCTCCGCAACATTGCCCGCCTCCGCCCCTCCCTTACCCAGTCAACAGCTGAAATCCTCATCCACGCTTTCATCACTTCCAGACTCGACTACTGCAATAGCCTCCTCTACGGACTTCTCACCACTCATCTCCAAAACCTGCAATACATCCAGAACTCTGCTGCCCGCCTCCTCACCCACACCCGGTCCAGAGAACACATCACCCCCGTCCTCCAACAGCTCCACTGGCTCCCCGTTCAATATCGCATTCAATACAAGCTCCTCCTCCTCACCTACAAGTCCCTCCATAACCTGGCCCCGCCCTACCTCACCGAGCTCCTGCAACAACACCAGCCCACCCGCCACCTCCGCTCAGCCGGCACCAACCGCCTCACCCCCATCACCCGCACTAACCGCCGGACCTTGGGGGACCGAGCCTTTGCCATCGCCGCCCCCACCCTCTGGAACTCACTCCCACTGCCCATTAGAAACTCGGACTCACTTCCAACCTTCAAATCAGTACTCAAAACCCACCTGTTCAAACTAGCTTTTCTTTAAACCCCTTTTTTGTTTTGTTATTCCCCATGTGAAGCGTCTTTGAGTGTCCAAAAAAGCGCTATACAAGTTTGATGTATTATTATTATTATTATTATACACTGTGTTTTCTTTGAATCCATAATTGCAAATATAGATTTGTTTAAAGAGTAGAGCATGTTCCGAGTTGAGTGGTTCATCATGTGGGAACAATGAACTGGGCTCAGGATCTCAACAAAAGGGTCAGTTTGTGAGAAAAGAGTTGACTCAGTAAGTGGTGCAGTCGATCGCATTCAGTCTCCTATCAATCAAAGAAATGTAGGATAAGTACAAGTATTAGCCTCATTCCAAATATTTATCATTGCAGAAACAGTGTAACCCTGTGATCTAGGACCACCGGTTACTGTGAATGACATTATTATTAGATGTGGAAAGTGCCCCGGAGAAAGAGCAGCCATAAAAGCCGGCTTTGACTTTGAATCTTGACCTGCTCTTGTAAACAAACTGTTGCTATGTACCAGCTGACATGTGGTGTAGCATGTTAGCATGTTAGCATGGTCACATCATCTGTCAGTGAGTAATAATGGCTGTACCAATTACAAGGTCTCAAATTCCGCACCAAGTCTGAACTGGTCACTTTGGGTGCAAAGAGTCAATAGTATTTATTGTTTATTATTATCATTTAATTGTATTTATATCATATTTTACGCGTGAAAGTAAGGTCAAGTGAATTTAAATGATTTGAGGCTCTTTCAAGCTATGTCATTGAAAGTTTGGAAGTTCTTAGTCCCTTCTTTTCATTTTTATTTCATCCTTTTTAGTCGACAAAAATATCTGGCATTATAGTCATAGTTTTAGTCATTACGACTTTAAATTAAGTTTAAGTCTAATTTTAAAAATAATACATTGACTATGACGAAATTTTATAGTCAACAACATTAACAGTGTTTTTTGCTCTCTGTCTCTCTCTAACTCTCTCTAACACAATTATAATTTTATAAAATAAAATGCTTGGGTTTGCTGTGATCCAACATAGACTGTATATACATGCGCTCAGGTAAACAGGTTATTAGGCATATCCTACTAATGACAGTATTCTGGATATGATGTTTACATGTGTCCGAGAAACCAGGACAGTCATATCCCTGTTTACACGAGCAACTACAGTGTCCTGGATATTTAGGCTCCAGAGAGGGGCGGAGCTAATGACAAATATGGTAAGGAGCTAAATAATTTAGCAATGTTGCTAATGCATGCTCAGTATTTCACCAATGGTGAAAAAATAGGATACATGGTACAGTATCCTAGAAACTGTGGGAATGTCCTGGTTTCTAACCTGGGTATTGGCTTATCCAGGAAACAGAAACCAGGATTCTTTGTTTACATGAATCACACAAAACCAGGAAACTTAAAATCCCAATTAATAACCTGGATACTCGAGTGCATGTAAACACACTCATAGTTACATACAATACAGTAGGCTACAGCACAGAAAAGAGACAGTCTACGCATCTATCAGGCCTCCCAAGTGATGTGGCTGGCATTACATTGAAAACAAGTACAGCCAAAAATACAACACTCACTAACAACAGGGTAAAGAAATGGGGGAAAATATTTGTGATCAAAATTGGGCAAAAAGATTTAAAAATGGGGAAAACAAATATGTATTTGAGCTGAAACAGCCAAGTCACGTGCTTTAATGCTGCCCCTCGACCATCAGCATCAAAACATGGATCTAAGGATAGAAGACTTTTTTTTCCCGTACTTGCTTTCAATAATTTCATTTTTTTCGATACCAGTAGAACCTAAAAGTGTTTCCATTTAGCCATACTTCCTACGCCTGTGTCTTTGACGTAGTCTCCTCTGTAGCTTGTTTTCATATCCTGTAGTCACTTTGCCGTATACACAAATGGTAAGAACGTGCCAAGAAACTAATGAATCCTATTAACATCCTCATTGTTGGTAAACCGGGTCTATTTCTGTCGCTGCTTCCGTTGGTATTCCACACATGCTTTGAACCTTGGTCACATATCAACGGCATTAGCTTTGCCACCTTTGTTAGCTGCCATACGCTAATGTTAGCCACACCTGCTCCTCGCTGTGTTTTCTTCGGCGTGTCCCCTCTGTCCTTCTATGTCCAAGTGCTGTGTCCGGCATATTCTGAATGCTCACCTAAAAGCCGTAAATAAATACAGTGGCTACATTGTCCTATTGTACAAATTAATATAGGAAACGTAAAAAAAAGTACAACCAGGGGCGGCTTCACTGTTTCACTTGTATCACTGCCTAGCTAGCTAACTTTCTGGGCGCTAACAACAACACGGGGAAGAAAGCCTGTCCGTCCATGGGAGTGGATCTCTCCTTCTGTGGTTCTCCTCAAGGTTTCTCGTTTCTCCCACCGGGTTTTTGAGTTTTTCCTTGCCGTGCTGGAGAGTCTAAGGACAGGGGACACCCGAGCTGCTCGTCCCACCCACTGCTGACGCTTATTTGGACTTTATGTTTGCCTGGATGTTTGATTCGCCTGAACTTTACATCGTCTTATTTACTGCTCTGTTTTATTGCCTTAATGTTCGGTGCAGCCCTATGAGGCAACTCCTGTTGTGATATTGGGCTATACAAAACCATTGATTGATTGATTGATTGAAGTCTCTGACACTTTTACGCACGAGTTCATACACATTTCTGTAGCAAAATTCGTGTTCCATGATTGTCCAGATGTTTAGTTTAACTCCATTTATCCAGCGAGCTCACATTTATTCCTAACATATACAATCTATATATAGGCTATGTAAATGTCTTTAAAAATTGCTTATAATGTGATAATAACTCATGAAGGATAAAAATAGCTCATGACGGATTTTTTTATAAACCAGCCCGTCAAAATTAAGGAGATAAATTATCCCTAGCGAAACCAGTGCTGGGCACAAACTATTTATATACAAACACATATCCAATAGATTCATCCTGTATACTTTATTTTTTGTGTACTCAATGTTTGACTTTAAGTTTCATCTGAATTGGCTGCAGTTACAGCAATGGAATAACCTTAATACTGATAGTGATATAGATAACATTTAAATTAGTGGTGGAATATCGCTAGTTTTAGATAGACCATAATGATTATTTGCAATAGGAAGGCTGCGCCGGGAACATAGGATATTTGAGTTGGGAATAATGCATTTGTGACTTTAGAATAGGCATTAAAATGCTATTTGTCTAGCTGCCATTGTATTTCAGCCTGGTTGTGTTCCATTGTTATCAATTATGGGGAAATGTAGAAAATGCAATACACAACCCTTCTTTATAGCGGCACTGTTGAGGGTCCCCACCCTGCTCTGTCCGGTGTGTCTGTTGGTATAGAAAAATTGACAATGTAATAAAATAGCTGGTAAAAGTGCAATAGTGCTAGAGGTAGATCTGGGGGGTCCATAACATGTACGGCAGTCCATAATGACTGAAAGAGATGGAACATAATGAACATTACTGTACAGTTTAGGGTCGCAAACTGAGTAATCAGTGCATCAGATACATCTATCCATAATAAATGCACAATTGTCATATTGATAAACTGTTTAATTAACTAGGCAACTAAACCGAGCGGTCACACAACTTTTCTGAGGTAACAGAGAGATACATCTTATCATTAGGAAGAACATAGAACATGAAATCCATCCAAAACAAATATCTTACCTTAAATGTTAGTGCCACTCGCAGCCATTGCTTGAAGACGTGTCACGACAATACACTTCCGGTTCAGATTCAGCTCATCTCAGCAACAAATATTTTATTACAAAATTGCCGCCCAGTGGATATATTTGCCAATACACAATCTAATCGAAAGGAGCCAGCTGAGGTGGCTAGGGCATCTGTTCCGGATACCTCCTGGTCGCCTCCCTCGGGAGGTGCTCCAGGCATGTCCCACTGGGAGGAGGCCTCGTGGAAGGCCCAGGACACGCTGGTGGGACTATGTCTCCGAGCTGGCTTGGTGTCGCCTCGGGGTCCCCCCAGAACAGCTGGAGGAGGTGTGCGTGGATCGGGAAGTCTGGGCATCTCTGCTGAGACTGCTGCCCCCGCGACCTGGCCCCGGATAAAGCGGAAGAAAATGGATGGATGGATGGACAATCTATTCAGTGAGAGGAAGAAGAACAAACAGCTAAAAATGGGGTTGGTGAGTTAATTACAGGAATTTCACCGCGAAAAAAGGTCAACCGCATGGTGCATGCGGAATCCCGCCTCCTGAAGGTGCATATAAGCTCTTGCACTCCTTTTGAGCAGAATGTTTACTGCTCAAATAAACGAATAAACTAAACTATATAAAAATGTTAGCTTCATGGCAAACATCAGACGTCATTGTCCATCATGAACAGTCTGCGGTAGCTTTCATGTGTGTTGGATATATTTTTAGCCTTTGCCCTGTGGGAGTTGAGGCCTTATCCTTTGATCCAAACCAAAACATGCTGCAGATCTGTGTCAAGGGCATAAGGCAGGTGTGGATGACGCGTCAATTATGAATGTAATGTATGTCTTCACTTTATTGGTTGGTTGGTTTGAGTTTTGTTTGTTTTCCTTATTGATTGAAGCAGTTGGTGATAGTAAGACTGACGAGGTGTTTCCAGTCGTTTTCACACTGACTCTGGGTATAGGTCGACCTTAAAGGCCAAACGACCCTACTTACTTCAGTAATGCACGTGAAATGTCACGTTTACGATATGAAATTCAGAGCATACACCTTCACAGCTCGACTGTTAGCCCTGGGTTATGACTGAAAGATCCTGAATGCAAGCAGTCAAAATAATTATTATTTTTTTGTTTGTTTTGTGATACGGAGCTCATTCACCTTGGTGTAGCTCGGAGTGGAGTCACTGCTCCTTCACATTCTGGAAAGACTATGTCATTCGATTGGGAGAAGCCGGCATATCGTCATATCAGCAGTGTCTGTTTTTACTAGCCATAGGGTGATCCCGAACATGTTATATCTTTTTTTTGTCACTAAAATCCCTTGTGTTCCAGGAGCCTCGGAGACTGAGCGCAAACTGCACCGGAAGCTGTTTGAGAACTACAACATGAAGGTGCGTCCAGCGCGGCAGTGGCAGGACAGGGTCATGGTCAGGGTGGGCATGACCTTGTCCCAACTCGTCAGCCTGGTGAGAGCCCATTTAACTGCACAGCCCGACCGCTGGCTCCGTTAAAGCTTTTAGAGTGATATGCAAATGTATACACAAAGCCAGGGTTCCCATTATTGAACAGATACTGCTTAGACAATGACAGGAAGAGGTTCGGAGGATAATGGTTCAATCCCTAGTTGGTTCTTGTTTGCGTCTCATTCCAGAATGAGAAAAATGAGGAAATGACGACCAACGTGTTCATGAACATGGTATGGATATGTGACACATTTGAAAAGTATGACTCTGGAACTGTTCTAATTTGCCGATGCTTTTTCCGTCATTGTTCTCAGGAGTGGACGGACTACCGGTTGTCGTGGAAACCCAAGGACTATGACAACATTGACGTTTTGCGAATTCCTCCTAATAAAGTGTGGCGACCAGACATCTACCTCATAAACAAGTGAGTCGTCTCACAAACTAACACGTTGGGCCGGATCTTGTGGTCCATATTGCAGGCTGTAAACGTTTACGCTGACGGGTGGCGCTCCATGCAGTCTTCAGCATCATATCTGGCACAGAAAGTGGGCAGGACAGGGGGTGGACAGACTCCCATGGCGATGTAGCGCGGCCACCTCCACATTTACCCAGACCGCTACTAACAAGACCGCAACCAGTTTGTCCCACAAAAGCTTAATAACATGCACGATTTAATAAAGCTGAAAGAAATAAACCTGTCCCTCCGCTCAGCTGTGTCAGATCCCAGATGAGTGTGCGGCGTGTGGGGAAAGAGAGGCAGCAGCCCTCGCCGTTGGACACCGCTCGAATGTCCAAATATACCAAATGAAAAGGATTTCATTGATCAGAAACGGTCATATTGGCTGCAGAGAAGTTGCAGAGTTATGCAGTAGTTGCAAGGAAATTGTAGCTTATTGGAACAATTGCACTACAGTTGTAGGATTCTTGGATGGGCTGCATTGTTTGCAAGTTTGCTATGCAGTATGCACCCCGTTTGTGAAATGCGCTCATTCTTTTTTGGGCTGAGCTATTCAAGAGGAAACACGAGGCTTTTATACAAATGCAGTCGCTCATATCAGCAGCTTGTAGACTTGCGTGTGCGCATTGAGCACTGTCTTTAGTACACGCCTAAGCCGACCCACTTTTTTCCTTAAAGGAATAGGCTATCGTTTTTACATACTGAGATATGTTCTTACCTTAGCTTTGACAAGTTCATTTCTACCTGTCTGGTCTCCACGTGAGCCTTCCATAACGTAAACACAGCACAGACGGCGTTAGCATTTAGCCTCTCTCTTCTCCTCTAATAGCTCCAAACGAGGTGAAGATAGAAGCTACCAAACTCTTCCATGTTTTCCTTATTTAAGTGATATCTTCACTTTACTGTGCAGATGCCAAATTACTCCTGGTATTATTACGCCTTACAATATAGTTCCCCTTTTGAGCCACATTGTTTAATTTTGTGTAATTATACTTTATAGTGTAACACTTCACGTAACCATATTTAAATTGGGAAAACGTGGAAGAGTTTGGTAGCTTCTATCTTCACCTCGTTTGGAGCTATAGAGGAGAAGAGAGGCTAAATGCTAACGCCGTCTGTGCTGTGTTTACGTTACAGAAGGCACACGTGGAGACCAGACAGGTACAAATGAACTCGTCAAAGCTAAGATAAGAACATATCTCAGTATGTAAAAACGGTGGCCTATTCCCTTAAGCGACGCCCTCAGGCTACCAGTGAAAGCACTAGCACAAAGTTGTATTTGCACAAGATCAAAGCCTCGCTTGAACGAAGACTGTCCTTGGACCAGACACAAGATCTGGCCAATTGACTTTTCCCATCTTTTGAACTTTTGAAATGAGTCCTGTCTTATTTAATCACTGGTCAATGGCGCTTTCACGTTGATTTCTGTGATATTTCTCGGCTCCTTGTGCAGTAACGACGGTCAGTTTGATGTGGCTCTGTATGTGAACGTCCTGGTCCACAGTGATGGTACAGTCAAATGGCTCCCCCCGGCCATCTACCGCAGCAGCTGCTCCATAGAGGTACACGCCAACGCACAAACCACGTTTCAACAGTACTTTTAAATATATTTGTCCTGCAGGTGGCGTACTTCCCGTTCGACTGGCAGAACTGCAGCATGGTCTTTCGCTCGTACACGTACGACGCCTCGGAGGTGGACCTGCAGTTCTTCCTGGATGACGAGGGCAATGAGATCCAGGAGATTGTGATCGATGAGAACGCCTTCACAGGTATGAGCTGATTTTTATGAATATATACATCTAGATTGGAGGGGAAAAAAATGGCTGCCCTATTGATTTCAATAATCCATGCTCAATGCTTACAACAAAATACCGCCTCTTTAAAGCGACTGATCTGCTATCATGGATTCTCTCTCGACTTGTGGTCAACCATTTTTTTATATCAATAAGTATGGAATGAGCTAAATCTTACAAAAGTACTATATTGACAAATGCAGGCTTTCGTAAGTAAAACATTTAATTTTGCTCTATGGGCTGTGCTCCGGTACTGAAGCGTTTATCCAATTTCTCTAGTTCTGGTGGTATCTTTTATATTGGCTCTGTGTTGACTGTGGCATGTCTGTGTGTCCCCAGAAAATGGCGAGTGGGCCATCTGCCACAAGCCTTCGCGGAAGAACGTGAAGGAGAACCTGTATGAGGACATCACCTTCTACCTGATCATCGAAAGGAAGCCGCTCTTCTACATCATCAACATCATCGTGCCCTGCATCCTCACCAGTGTGCTGGCCATCTTTGTCTTCTACCTGCCCCCGGGAGCAGGTCAGGCAGCCTTTCAAATGTATACAATCGAACTGGGAAGGCCTTTGGACCTGTAAAATGTAAATGTGGACTTTGTAAAAAAACATGTACAACAGGATTATCTCTGGGGCAACGACTCATCTGAAGGGGATGCTGGAACCTAAAGATGCAGCAGTGTTTGGAGAGTAAAATGAGGCCTAAAGATGGCGTACTGTAGGAGGTTGACTATTTTGCAGACGTGAGAAATGTGTTCAAATCAGTTTGCAGTTCAGGGCAGTTGATATTGTTTTTTGGTTCAATCCCTTTTCTAAATCGAGTAAAAACTGTAACTGGAAACAAAATTGTTTTTTCTTTGTCATGAACGTTCAAGTCTTGGGGTGTACTGCATGCAATGATATTTTCACATCTTACAAACTGCACTACACCTTGGTCTCTGTCAACCAACCCTGCATGCTGGACACCCCAAGACTTTGTTGTCATAAGAAAGGGGACTTCTGTACAATGAACTCACATTATCTCCGTTGTTCGCGTTCAGGAGAGAAGATGACCCTGTCCATCTCCGTCCTCATCGCCCTGACCGTCTTCATGCTGCTGCTAGCCGACAAAGTCCCGGAGACCTCCCTGGGAATCCCCATGATCGTCAACTACGTGATGTTCACCATGATCCTGGTCACCTTCTCCGTCATCCTCAGCGTGGTGGTGCTCAACCTGCACCACAGGACGCCCAGCACGCACATCATGCCTGCCTGGGTCCGCTCGGTGAGGACCTGCAATTCAAACGGGTCTCTTTTTCCATCTGCACTGTATTCTCGACATCGCAGAACACTCAACAGTATATTAGTTCATTTGGTTTAACCATGTTCTTCAAAATAATTGTAATAAAAGGTCTAATTTGCTAATAAATAATAATACATTAGTCTTATACAGCGCTTTTCCAGACGCTCAAAGCCGCTTTACATTTTCGTGCATTATTCATTCACTCCATACTAGGGGATGGTAAGCGGTGCAACCAGTCTGCACAATCAGCAACCACCACCACCCACTCACACACTTCGTTCTCCGGGCTTCCTGGTGTTCCCAAACAGTCTCCCATTGAAATACTGGTATGGCCCTTCCTGCTTAGCTTCCGAGGTCTGATGGGATCAGGCAGAGCAAAGGTGGAATGGCTACAATATTCAGAGTCAAATGCTAAAACTATGCTAAACTATAAACATGTAACCATGTAACATTTGGTATTGACATCATTTCATTTTATGGACAAAAAGTGTCTTAATATCCAATGCTAACTGATACACACAAATATAAGCGGCTAGGCTAAACCACATGTGTCAAACACAAGGCCCGCGGGCCGCATGTGATGATTTAATGTGGCCCTTTGTAGAGCATTAATTTCTGAGTATATCAATAAATCTCTAGCCCATTCTTGTGTGGAGTTATGAATTTTTAAAGAAATAGCCAGAATGCTCACTCCAGCCACTAAGGGGTGGCTTAAATTGAAAAAAAGGAAAGAATTCAACACGTGTCCAGCAGAGGGCACTGACATAATAAGAGATCAGGATATAAACAGCATATTATAGCCATGTGGTAAATGGTCAGTCTGCCCCAGGGCGGCTGTGGCTACAATAGTAACTTACCGCCATTGAGTGTGGAGTGTATGAATAATGACTATATGTAGCACTTTGAGAAACGTGTGACACAGGTTCATAAAGCACAATAAGTGTAAGCCGTTGTTATTTATTTGGCCACAGTCCTTTACAATATACAGTGGGCAAAAAAGTATTTGGTCAGTTTCCCATACACTTATTGGATTTCAGCCAAATACTTTTTTGCCCCACTGTATGTGGCCTGCGACCCGCCGTGGGGGCTGAATTTCTACGCCCACAACCCAAAACGAGTTCGACACCCCTGGGCTAAACTAAGCCATAGGAATGAATGGGGCGCTAAGCTAACGTTAGCAACACTGGCAAATTCTACAGTTTCTTTCAAAACGCCTGCTCCTTTCGACCTGCTCCAGCACCAGTGTCAGTTTCAGATCGTACATTTCAACGATGGATGCATTTAGTTTAAGAACATTATTCAGGGTTTTAGTCAAACTGAGGAGCCATTTAGCTCGAGTGTACGTTTTGGGCGCAGCCGCAGGCCGAGTGTGCTAAACATGCACAGAAAGTATCGATACCTGCTCGAATGATCTAGCTTTGATACTACTCTTTTAGTATCGATTTAGTATAAAATCATCTTTTTTTTGGGGGGGGGGACCCTACTCATTAAAAATAAACATGGAGAAATAAACATGGAGATGTGTTTTCAGCCTTTTTGCGCAAATTCTTCGAAGTGGCAACTATTGGAAGTGCTATGGCGTCATACTCATACGTTGCCCCTCTAATTTACCCTGAGCTCCTTCCGCGGCCCTACGTGACCACGCCCTACTCTCCTAACCTCCCAAAAAAGATTATCGATTTATTCCAAATGGTTAAATTCATTTGGAGACTTTCCACACCGGACTTTCCATTTGACATAAACCTGAACGGAGCATCTATGGTGACGATATACAAACGCAAATCGTTCCGTTCGCAGGTGTTCATAGACTTCCTGCCAAAGTACCTCGGCATGATGCGCCCGGAGCCGGGGGGGTCGGTGGAGTCGGGGGAGGAGGAGTCTGGGGAGGACACGCCCATGAGGAGCTACAACGGCCGCCAGCCCGGAGGAGAGTACTTCTTCCGGAAGATCAACCCCGACCTGGTGTTTCCCTGGAGAGGCAGGTCAGGAGATAGGTCTTTTTCCCTTTTAGTGTCTTACTTTGTACCCACGCTCCCTGGAGCAAAGCAGACCCCGTGCATCGCTCGGCCCACTTTAGTCGCCTCGCAGTCAGCCGGCCCGCAGTCGCCAGCCCCTAAGCCCGTGTTTAGATTGGGCATTAGTGGGTAATCCCAACCCAGAGAGGAGCGGGACAGATGAACACATGGCGGACCGGAGTGTTCTACGAGGAGCAGCGCCAGGGCCCACTTGGAAGCCAGCTGCCGCCCCCGGAGAACAGCTCTGTTTGGGGAGGGGGGACGGGGGGATCTAGGCCTGTATGTTTTATAGATTCAGACACGTACAGGCGCATTACAGGGGTACGTTTACAGCTCTGTTAATATGTGGAACCAGAGGAGTTATCCACATGCATGTGGGCTGTGAACTCTCCAGCCAAGAAGCTTGTAGATTTGGGTAATGCCAAACTGGAGAAAATGTGCTCAGTTAAGGCAAAAGCATAATGTAACAAGAAACGGGGGAAGAACAGGACCTCATCCAGGCTCGGGCCTAATAACACTTCGTAAGGATCATAGTCTGTGGTGTTGTCAAACACCACAGACACCACAAAGATTTTTACAAAAATATTTTTAAATTGCCATATTCAGTAATGCCTTGTTATTTTTTAACCTTCTGTTTTCTAAGCTATAATGTTGCCATGATTAAAAAAAAAATTAATAAGAAACTCATTTAGAAAAAAAAGTCAGTAACACCGAGTTTATGAAGATGGTATAACATTTTTATTAGTGTGTTTGTTTTTTTGTTTATCTTGTCGGGACAGTGCATGTTAATGAACATACATGGGACTCATGCATGTAAACACACCACACCGGATTTTAGCCTTGGCTAATTTGCATCCATTGTCCCACACTCTCACTCTCTAACACACTCTCATTCATCCTGGCCTATTGTACATGTTTTTAGTGGTAGGGGAAACCGGAGTACCCGGAGGAAACCTACACAGAGACACGGGTAGAACATGCAAACTCCACACGCCCCGTCCAGGTGGGAATCGAACCCGGACCTGTGCCACCGCCCCATCATCAACATCAAATCTAAAGCCTGTCCAGTTGATTTAGTGTACACAGTGTTGGGTAGTAACTAAATACATGCATTTAGAATACTCATTTTGGGCAACTGTATTCAGAAACAGTTACTCTTTATTCGAGAGTATTTAGAATACAGGTACTTTCAAAAATCAAAGGAATATATCACAGTACTTAATTATACAAATTTCATAATTATTTTCATAATCACAGTATCATAATCATAACATTAGAATGAAACCACAGGGGGAAAGTTTAGCTAAGTACTCAGAATACAATACAAAGTAGCGGAGTACACTGAGAAACACATTTTAAGAAGAGTATTCCATATTCTGTGCCTAAGTACAATTTCAAAGTATTACTTGTCTTGGATGTGGACATCATTGACCACAAGATGGCAGCTCCGCACTGTCCCTGTGGAAATGCAGCGGTTGAAATACATGTCAGGACAAACCACGCTCCTCTGGTCTGGATTTGTTTTGTTTTTAGAGTTGAAGACATTTCAAAAAATCAGTTAAGATTCGATTTGACTATTAGTGTTGCTGCTGGCAAACGTGCTGTTGGTGGTGGAGTTATAAACAAAGCTGTGAATTAAATGCAATTAAAGCATTTACATAACACACTCTCTTTGGGGTCTTTATTGTGTATAGTACAACACTGGACTTACCACCTTCGGGAAAGCATGTGATTCTAAAAAGAAATGGTGTCAAATTGCAGTGGCCACATGTGTTCTGCCCCAATGGCTCATCTCCGCGTGTGGCTTGTTGCTCTTGTGTGAGCCGTCACCACCAACACGCCCGTCCAGAGCATTCGGGGACGTTCGGTAAACTCATCATTTGGACGCGGACAGGGCTCGTGTATGTGTGAATGTACAGCCAGTGCCTCTAAACAGCAACAAAACAGACACGCTCGACTCATGGAAACACATCACCCTTAGCACTGGCACGCCAACGCTAATGTATGGGACGGTCCTGTGTCAGTAGAGGCGGCGATAGGTGACGGGAGTGGGAGAGCAGCAGTTAAAGTGACGCGGCGGGGGATGGATTCAGTCCGGCTTTGAAAAGAAACCGTTTTTGTCTCTCTATATGAAATGTATTACATTTGAAGATAAAAGTGTATGACAATTTAAAATTTTACTTTTTTGTTGATATTATTGATTTAGTTATATTTTCCCCCTCCCCCCCTGTCTAACATATTTCAAAATGTAGTCTGAATGTTTAAGTCTTAAAGAACATTTACATTTCATGGAATGTGGCATGTGTGTGTGTGTGTTTGTTTGTTTGTATGTGTTTTTGTTTTGTTGATGTCTATTGTCCTGTCCTTTCATGTATGGTTTTAAGTTAAAAAAAGAAAAAAAAGAAACCGTGAGTAGGGACGTCTGGTTCGGAAAGTTAACGTCTTAACCCCCGCCTTAACCATGTGCATGTTCTCCCGTTCAGCTTTACCCGAATCTTAAAGTTTACAGCCTAATATGCCAGTGTAATGCCTCATTTAAAAGACCTTCAAAAAAATGTGATGAAAACAGAACACAAAAGCAATGGACAAAAAGTGACAAAAAATGTGGCGAACATGCGGCGACAATGTGACAAAAAACAATTACGATTACTTGAGGTGTTACTCTGTTGCCCTCCAGTTGAGAAGCTTTTATATTTGGGTAAAGCCGAACTGGGGAAAATGCGCTTGGCTAATTAAGCTGTATCAGTAAAACAAAAAAAGAGCCATGTGGGAGCCAAAAGCTGATCCAAATGATCCGGTTCACCAGAAAGAGCGGGAAAATCCCATTGCTACATGCTAATGCTAACGAGCAGAGGTAACGACAACAAGGATTTGTTTTTCAACAGGGTGAGAGTAGCATTTATATTAAAGGTTAAATAATCCACCCGTGGCCAGAGTTCATCATTGTAGCCGACAAAACGAAACGTCCTACGCTTAAACTACAACTACGTCGACACACCACTGAAAAACAAAAACTATTGTGTTTGTGTGGTTGTTGCTTTTTTCCTGTGGGACTGTCAATGTCCCCGTTTGCTTAGCTGGATATCGGCCTGGTATTGTTTTTGTGCACTACTGTGGTTGTTTACTGTCAGCACGGGGTAATGGCCGCTCTCCCACTCCGTTGGACTGGGCTCTGTCTGGGGCAGCAGACTGTCGGAGTCTGCCAAGTCTTTTTGCATTAGGTCTAGTAGAGACCAGTCCACTTCCCCGTCCTGTGATCTCTTTAGTCCTGATTATAAAATGTCAGCCTGGACGTTTTATTTGACAGTGGAGACACGAGTAACAATGTTCCTTCATCAATAAAAACACAGGAAGTAGAATTATTTCATTCACACAGTTTTAGGTCATTGGCCTAATGTGGTCTTTTCTTGACAAAGCTGCAACATAGATGGGAGCAACGTCCTGGAACGTTTGCTGAGCCACGTCCCCTTTTAGAGGAATCAAGAGTTAAAAACTACATTGGTGACTATGTGGGAGGATTTTTCTCTGAGGATAAAATATTGCGCCCCAGTGTGAGAGCCACAGGAAAATGGCCGTTCTTGATTACGGACACATCAACTCACTGTCAGAAGACGATTGGAAGATTTCTTATTTTTTGTGGAAAGTTTCATGAGCGATATATATCGATTGCTCCTCTGTGTCAGGGCTCATTATTGAGGAAACAGCTCCCCCTGGTGGCCGTGTATTATGCACTTTGTGACGTCTTTAATTGGTAAATATTCAGACTTAATAAACGTACTCAGCGTTAGGCCTAATAAATTATTCTCTGGGTTTAAAACACACATTAACGTTAGCATTAGCAGCTAGTAGGTTAGCTGCTGAATGAACCACGTACCATTTGCTCGCATAAGCTACAAAACTACATTGTAGGCTATATGATTTTAATTTAATGATGATATAAAAAGGACAGACTAAAAGCTGAAGCTGTAATGACATTATAAAGCAACCAGCGAAACAGTTACACAGGCCCTATACCGGATTTTTTTTTATTGCAAACAATGAAAGGGGAAGCCACTAAATTAAAATGTTAGTGGCGGTCAAAACTCATTCGTAA
The DNA here is from genome assembly GCA_021464625.1 of Proterorhinus semilunaris. Taxonomy (NCBI): domain Eukaryota; kingdom Metazoa; phylum Chordata; class Actinopteri; order Gobiiformes; family Gobiidae; genus Proterorhinus; species Proterorhinus semilunaris. The sequence continues at coordinate 3,925,226 of CM038364.1, forward strand.
CTTTTCTAATATATTTGTAGCATCCAAATTCTTTACAGGGACAAGTTCACAACTTTCAGGGTCACTTTTCAGGGTCACTTTACAAATATAGATACAAATGTTTTATACTTTGATGCTGTTTTCCCCCACAAACCTTTTTAGCTGACAGTATACTAAAGGAGGACAAAAAAAATGTCATTCCATTTCTTCAGGTGTAAAATCAGGTATAGCTCCTTTAAGCGTCTTCTCTGTGAATGATCTGAAGCTACAGGTCACTTCTGTGGCTTCATTTTCAGATTTCAAATAAAACAAATAAAACTTTTGTCATGTGTAAATTAAAAGATTGTTCCACTGATGTGACGTAGACGTTGCTCCCATCTATATATAAAACATGTAAATATTTCATATACGTATATACAATTCAAATGTACAATCTTAGTCTGCATAATCCTCAACAAGAATCATTTAACTCAGGAGGTAGTGGTGAACGAAGTCGTATAATAGCTTTGAACTGACTATTTGGATTACTGTATTTTCATTCATAGTTGCCCGACGTTTCGATTGATATCGTCCAGGTAGGTACAACACTGAAAGTTGCAACATTTCAACTGGTTGCCCGACGTTGGGCATTCATTATGTTTCCTCTCTGTATTTGCTCATTTCATGTGGTCAACGCTGTGTGGTTCCGTTTCCTTTTTAATGAATCTGATCATGTCAGTCTGAAAGTTTGATCATTTTACTTGATTAACCTAAATTGCTAACATCTGCTGAGTGGCCCTTCACATCATGGGGACTACTCTGAAGTCTGGATGCTTCAGGTCGATAAGAGGGCAGTCTTTACTCATCGACTGGCTAACGCACACATTCATTTCAATTATGAAATGCAAAATCAATGCTGAGGTGCGGAAAACCTTGAAGAGGCGGTGTAACATTCTATTACAGAAGGTCTACAGCAGGGGTGTCAAACGTACGGCCCGCGGGCCAGAACCGGCCCGCCAGTGGGTTCAGTCCGGCCCACGGGATAAATATGCATTATTAAAGAAGAATAAACTTCATTTTCTTTAAAATTTGCAGTTCTTATATTGTCCGCTAGGGGCGCTGTGTTTGAGTCAGTTCTATCGCTTAACCTGCTTTTTCTGTTGACTCAGGCACCCTCTTCAGTGAAATGCCAGAATTGCTTCTGTGGAAAATGGATTTTAAATCATTTCTAAATTTGTATGTGTTTGATGTATTTTAACATGCAGGACAGTGGGTTTAAGTTCCAAAAAACTGTGAATAAATGTTTTGCAACATTGTATCGCTGATCAGTTTTTATGCATAGTGCACTTGAATAAATGTTAAAGTGAGTAAAAGTGTTGTTGAAATTGCACATACCTTTCTTAAAAACTCTTAGGTTGTTCATAATATATGTAGTAAAAGGGACAATTCATTTCATATACAGATTTTTAAAATTTACATCTTCTTCTTTGCACTAATACAAAGAAAAAAAGTGGACTTATTGTTAGTTCTATGTAATTTTGGAATGAGTTTACTGGTCTGGCCCCCTTGAGATCCGATTAAGTTGTATACGGCCCCAAGACCAAAATGAGTTTGACAGGATTACCGTAGAATGTTGCAAGAATAATGTTGTGTCTATTTCTTTCCTTCACAGATGTGAACATGCAGTCCATCTGCAGAGACACCCAGAGGGCTACTGCCTCATCCTGCCTCCGAACCTGAAGTCAGCCATCGCCGCCGTCACCTACATGGCCGAGCAGCTGAAGAAGCAGGACACAGACGACACGGTGAGCAAAAAAAAAGAAGGCAAGGCAAGGCAAGTTTATTTGTAGAGCACAATTCATACACAAGGCAATTCAAAGTGCTTCACAGTTGCATAAAATTACAAGAAAACAGATCAAATCAATCATTAAAACATCAACATAAAAATTTATCAATGACAGTAAAAGGCAAGAGTGCAGATAAAATACTTTCAGTTTTCATCTGCTCGGGTAAAAAGAGCTGTTTTCAGCCTGGATTTGAACATTGTCAGAGTTGAGGCCTGTCTCACATCCTCATGAAGACTGTTCCAGATTTTAGCTGCATGAAACTGAAACGCAGCCTCACCGTGTTTAGTCCTGACTCTGGGAACCACCAGGAGACCCCTCCCTGAAGTTCTCAGGGCCCGAGATGGTTCATACGGCTCTAACATGTCAGAGATGTACTTTGGTGCTAAACCATGAAACGACTTGTACACAAGCAGAGCTGTTTTAAATTCTATTCTCTGAGTGACAGGAAGCCAGTGCAGAGACCGGAGCACTGGACTAATATGATCATATTTCCTGGTTCTTGTCAGGACTCGAGCAGCAGCGTTCTGGATGTTCTGCAGCTGTCTAACAGCTCGTTTAGAAAGGCCAGTGAGCAGCCGTTACAGTCGTCTAACCTGCTGGAGACAAATGCATGGATGAGTGTCTCCAAGTCTGGTTTTGACACTATTCCTCTGATCTTAGCAATGTTTTTCAGATGGTAAAAAGCTGATGATGTTATTGCTTTGATGTGGCTGTTTAAGTTCAGGTCTGAGTCCATGAATTCTCCTAGATTTCTAACCTGATTTTTTGGTTTTAGAGAGAGAGACTCAAGGTGACTGATAACACTTTGTCTTTGTGTCTGTGGGCCAAAAACAATGATCTCAGTTTTGTCTGAGTTTAGTTGGAGAAAGTTGTTTTGCATCCACAAACTGATCTGTTCGATGCAGTGACAGAGTGTATCTACAAAAAAAAGAAGTTGTTTGTCAAGTTCATCTTCCAACTAGGTCCCTTATCCCTGCGATATACCTGACCGAGCATTCACACCAAGCGGAAATATCTGGCTTCCCGTTGCTCAGCTTGTTCTCCTTCCCCGGCCAGCCCCCCTCAAGCAGAAGCACGTGGAGTTTAGTGCTTGAGCCAATTACACCCAGGTGTCGGCCAAATCTTGTTCTGTGGTTGGTGGTCGTAAAAACTGCAAATCGCTCTGTGTGTGAGTGGGACTGATGCCGTTGTCATGGGAGTGAGTAGAACAGCTGATCTGAACTGACTTTGCAGTAAATGCGGTTGAAACTGGGGCGGTCTCTCGGGCCGGCCCACGCGGCGCTCCGGCATGTGTGGACGTGGCGTTGTTGTCTGACTGCTTGCTTCTGATTGGCAGATGACGGGGGACTGGCAGTTCATCGCTCTGGTGGTGGACCGCCTCTTCCTGTGGCTGTTCGTTGTCATCACCACTCTGGGCACACTGGCCATGTTCCTGGACGCCAGCTTCAACTACACTCCAGACGACCCTTTCCCATAAAAGGAACGGCCAAAACACGCAAAACACTCACAGTACTCCACTAAAGGACACGGGAAATACATGAAAACTGACAGTACTCTCTTTAGGGCACGGGAAATACATGAAAACTGACAGTACTCTCTTTAGGGCACGGGAAATACATGAAAACATGACATAACCTGATATAAATGTAAACCTACCAAATCATGACAGAATGAAAAATAAATACTACTTTTGCATCACACCATAAAGCACTGAAAACACATGAAGTTTACTCTATACTGTTTTTGGTGTTTTTTTAAATTATTTTTAACACATGCAAAACTTCACAAACTTTCCATCGGCCGTAGAATCGGAAACAATGAGCCAAACGTGTTCAGTATGGCACAAAAAGCACATGCAAAAATTCATGATAATAGTCTGTAGGGCAACAGAAACTCACGAAATGTACAGTATTTACAAAGATTAGGACACGAAGGTCCACATTTACAGCCCTGTACCGTAAGGGCACTGTAAAAACATGCTGATTAAAAGACCAGGGGCCTCATTTATAAAGCTTGCTGCACACAAAATGAGGCAAAAAACTTTGCGTAGCCGCTCCTCTGCGCCAAAGGTGGTATTTATAGAAAACAAACTGAACGTAAAACATTGCGCTCCTCCACGCAAACTATACAGCTGCCATATGAGGTACGCACTTTTCAGAAACACTGCTGAGAGACGAGGAGAGGCGAGGAAAGCAGCGAGGGCAACCAGTTTGAGGAAGTCATGTTTGGTCACTTTTGAAATAGTTCAAAAAGGTACTGACATAGGAAGAGATCAGGATATAAACAACACATTATAGCCACGTGGTAACTTTACCACCACCGAGTGCAGAGTGAATGAATAATGACTACAGTGTAGCAGAGACTAGCAGAGGGTAGTGTACACAGGCTTGCTAAGTGTAAGCCGAGGTCACAGTCCTGTCAGGCTCATTATTATTCATCCATACATCCATTTTCTTCCACTTGTCCGTTGCCTTGACGTAAGTCACATTGCACCAGCCCAATTATTATTCATTTATTGAAAAATGTTTCCTCAATTGTATATTCCCAATCAAGACATACAGTATTTTTCTGGAGCTTTTGTTTATGGACCCTGGCGATACACTCCCGATATATATTTTGGCCCCCAGCAAAATTAACTTGGAGACCCCTGACCTACATGTTTTTTGCAAGTACCTGGAGGAGACCCACGCAGACATGAAGAAGAACATGCAAACGCCACAGAAATCCATCACTGAACCCATTCTGTTGTCACTGTGTGCTCGTCTCTCCTGTCCAGCCAGAATACACATTTGTCCTATTCTTTACAAAGATTCTGTTCCAGGTACTGTATCTGGAATCAGGGAGGATTTCTTCGAATTCCTTAATTTTTAATGTAATTGTTTTAATTTTTTTATGTATATGTTTATTTGATTGGACCAGAACAAGAAGCATTGTTACAAATAACTGATGCCATGTTCATAGGCCATATAGCTAACAGCTAATTCGCAGACCTGGTCCCTAAGACATAAAAATACATCATACATTTACGTAAATCATTACAAATCATACAAATTACGAAAGGTTTGCAATAAAATATTATACACTTCTGTTGTGTCCACAAGTTTGATTCAGTTTGAGCCATTGTTTAACTTGACTTTTAACCTCGTTCAAGTCTGTGAAAGATTTCAGATCAGCAGGTAAAGTGTTCCAGATCTGTGGCCCTTTTTACTGCAAACGCCGTCTGTCCAACACCGACAGCGCCCCTAGTGGTGATGCCGTGAGCTGCACATTTTTCAGTCATCCCTACAGCGATATCGGGGGCGAGGTTGTTGGCACATTTCAAAAAACAATTTCCCAAAAGAGTACTTCTTTATATTTTCAAAACTTTCAAGATTATGCTTCTCTTGAATTCTTGACTGACTGAGCACACGCACAAAGACCAGACAGGTACGCATCAACTCGTCTAAGTGGACACAAATGTGAACGATCTGTATTGTTTTTTTGCCACGAAAAACTTCATGTCACACGGAACCATTAGCAACTTCAGATTTTAAACGTACAGGGCAAGTCAGCACGAATGCGCCACGGCTTTTTTCACTCAATGCGCGTCTGGAACGGGACAAGAATACTTTCAATAGACTTCGAAGAGAAGAAAATCCTCTTAGAGAAGATTCATCATCAACATCTGCGCAGTACATTCTTGTTCAGTGCAGTGGAGATAATATGTGACTAGTGGTTGATGTGTCTCGACAACATGCTCTGTGATCGATATGAAACCCTTCGAGATTTGATCGGCTGTTAGCAAAGTTCCAGATGGTCCTGCTTCTGGAGAGCCCAATTCGAACTCCTCACCAGCCCACCCCCGGACTCCTTACTGTGAGCCCTTTGCACGGATTTCAAATTTGAAACCGTAAAACACCAATGCCGAGGTGCCCGAAGGGTTCTCAGTTTCGCACAATGTCTACTTTGAGCCTTCGACACTCTGCCGTGGCTGTAGTAACGGTAAACAGCTCCGGCTGAAATGAAAGGGAAACCAATTAAAAGTGAAACGTGACAGCCGGAGCGTTCACGTGAGGTTTGACGGAGCGGACACTGTCGCCTTTGTCTCGTACTACGGCCCCAGTTCGCCAGAACTCTTGTCCCGGATCGTCTCCTTAAAGTTCCGACGCTTTGCACAACGTGACTGCGGAGTGGTCCTGGTTTAATCTCGTAACACTATTTCCTTTGTCCCGGACACTTTTAAGATGAAAACAGCAGCAGTAGCTCGGCCGTGCGGTGCCCCTGGCTGCCCCACTGTCGCAGCACAAAGGTCGAGTTACATAACGGTGAGCATAGGGAGAGAGAGAGAGTGTGTTTTTTCTAGCACTGGGCTAAGGTTCACTCACTGGACATCAGAGGGGGCCCGTCACTATTTTGGTGTTTTCTGCACTCGCTGAAACTGGCTCAGGCCGGTACGAGCTGTTTTCCCGACAGTGGAACAATGTCCGTTATAACAGGAACACGTTTGATGTTCTGCTGGTGTCTGGGTGGGTTTTTCCTGCAGTCTTCCTCAAACCTGGAGACTCCAAAGGTACAAACTGTTTCTGAAATGTTTCCCTGGGAACACAAAGGAATATGAACCAGCCATGCATTACTCAGTTCCTTTTTGTAAAAATTATATCAGTATGTCTGTGTAAGGTCTCAGTCGTACAGGAGTTGTCCATCTTCAATGAAGGTACTTGATTCATCTTCTGTACTAAGGAACTAATGATATCAGTAGTTACACACAGCTGTACTAGTTTCAGTATGATACTGAAGTGCCCTGTATCATACACTATCCACTGTGGGGACACCAAAACACTCTCAATGTTTAAACCTTAAAGACACAGGTTTACAGATTGTTGAGGCTCCTTCTTCAGCCTGTAGCTAAAGGGCTACACTCCTGAGCCCTGCTGTATCCACTGCCTGTTGGTCTTTGCCTGGCAAAATATTCACTAAATGAACAGGGAAGTCAATTGGATCACTAATCACTTTACATTGATTTAGCTTGATTCGCGGCAGATTCCACCTGAGTAGCAAGTGGAACGGCTTTATCCAATTTAATTTTTATGTTGATATTTTACTGATTGATTTGATCTGTTTTCTCGTAATTTTATGCAACTGTGAAAGCACTTTGAATTGCCTTGTGTATGAATTGTGCTCCACCAATAAACTTGCCCTGCCTTGCCTTTTTCTTTCCACATCGACATTTACTTTTGGAGTAAAATATTTTTCCGCAATAAGTAACGGCAGACGCCATAGTATCATCTGGTAAAGGGTAGAACAGATGCCGTCCTTCGGTTCCTATGAGCAGTGGGGTAAAGTAGCCATGAGGTTCACTCGTCGCCAATTTGTGGTGTAGTGTGAATGAAGAAGCCCATAGTATCTTAAATCACTTGTAGATTTATATAAGAACTTTTTAGGGGCGCCATGCCATTGGTCCGACAGCCCATTCTCATTATTCTGAAAATGTATACACTGTGAAACTGAAATTGTCCGAAAATTAGGTTCAGGCCAGAGTCCACTGAGCTTAAGGTTGTATATGGCTCTCTAATCCACAACAGGATTGGGTTGAACATTTTGGACTGATGACACCTCTGCTCAAAACATTTACAGCATAATACATCCACGCATTACTCAAACTCCTACTTCTTCAGCAGTGCACAGAAACATATCTAGGAGCTGCGCCCTCTGGTGGCATAAGCATAGAACACAACACGCCCTATACTCTGTTAGCGTTAACCGCAATGGAGGCTCAGCGCAGTTCATTACAAAGAAGAGAACACGTTATACTTGCCATAATCATGGCTCATGGCGAGCTGTGTTAACCTCTTAACCCCCGCCTTAACCATGTGCATTTTCTCCAGTTCAGCTTGACCCAAATCTAGAAGGTCACAGCCAATAGGCCAGAGTAACGGCTCATTTGAAAGCCGTGTGTAGTTGCTGCGTTGTCGTCACTTTTTGGACTTTTGTTTTCATTGCCTTTTTATTGCGTTTTCTTCACATTTTCATCACTTTTCTGTTACTCCTTTGTTGCTTTTGTGTTGCTCTAATGTCGCTCCTCTGTTGTACCGTTTGTGTTCCATTTCATTTGGTCGTTAGTTGTTAGTTAGTGTCATCTGTTCATAAGCCCTGGTCGTGGCCCCGCTATAGCTGTCCCGGGACGTCCCGCCTGAGCCAGGGTGGGAGTGGGGAGTCGTTAGGTGGGTTCAGCTCGTCCCTCACGCGGCGCCTTTCTCTCAGTCTGATTTAGGTGTTTTCTCCTGTCCCCCGGAGCGCAGCGAGACAAATGTGCGCTCTGTTCCCGTTGTCTTTGTGGAGACGCAGCCAAGAAGGACGATTATAAATCTGGTCGCCGTGAGCAACCGCTGGAGGGACATTCCTTCACATGGGCACATAGAGACATCGCATAGGTGCTCTTACTGATTGTACGCTCTATAAGAAAACCTTATGAAGACACTTTTGTATTGGACATGATTAGAGATGGTGGACACTATCAAAGTAGTAATATGACCTAAATACTCAAAGCAGGTTAGTACTAGGTTCATCCTCCTGACCAGGAAAAACATGTTGTCCAAACTTTGTGAGGTAAATAGAAGACTGAACAATATTTTTTTTTTGGGGGGGAAAGTTTTTTAAGATATGTGTCCACTAGAGTGGACATCAGAAGGCCATACGTCTGAAACTGAACCATGATGGTAAAGTTGGTCCCAAACAAAATACCAAAAAGACAAAAAGCTTTGTTGGAATGATACACTTCCTCTTCTTGGAAACACAGAGGAGCCTTGGACTTTGTCACAGGTTTTGCTCCTGCCTCTTGATCTGCGACACTTTGATGCATGTTTGGTCCATCCATCTCTGGAAGATGGACCAAAGTGTCTCAGAGCTCTGGGTTTCCACTGTTGATGTGGAGGTGTGTAGTTATTTTCTTCTGTCTTTGTACTTATTTCATCAAAATGGACCAAATAACTACAAATGTCCACTACAGAGGACATTTTTTAAATACTTGAATACTATGGTAACATCCAGTTAAAATAAGTCATACTGTGTATTAATGTATTTTTTGGACACTTATATAAAAGTATCAAAATGTTATGCTTTTCTTCTTCCCATAAACAGTGCTCGCATTGAAGGCCACCATTTTCCTTGATGAAAAAAAGAAAGTAGATGGGTGATGGTGGCGCAGATGGTAGAGCGGGTCGTCTCATGATCGGAAGGTCGGGGGTTCGTATCCCGCCTCCTGAAGGTGCATGCTGTCGTTGTGTCCTTGGGCAAGACACTTCACCCACCTTGCCTCCAGTGTCTGCGTACATTGGTGTATGACTGGGTGAGAGGTTCCTTGCTGTAAAGCGCTTTGAGGGCCTAATGTAGGCGGAAAAGCGCTATATAAGTTGAGACCATTTACCATTGGTTAGAAAAAAAGCAAATGAGTTGGTTGAACAGATATTGGTAACATTAACCAAAATATATTGTCCCAACACAGTCTCACTCCAAAAGCATCATAAATGGTCATTCTCCTTTTGCGTAACATAGTACACCTCCTCCAGCTGTTCTGAGGGGACCCCGAGGCGACACCAGGCCAGCTCGGAGACATAGTCCCACCAGCGTGTCCTGGGCCTTCCACGAGGCCTCCTCCCAGTGGGACATGCCTTGTTGTAAATGCTAGCAAGCGCTTGACGCAGTGGGTTTTTAATGTATTTGAATGCGAGTCTGGTTTGTCCGTTTTCGTAACTCTGGACCAGTGTTTGGAATAACGCCGTTTAAAAGAACGGCGTTAGGTAAGGACGTTATTTTTTCAGTAACGGAGTAATCTAATTCATTACTCTCCCCGTCGCCGTTATCGTTACTGGGTTTAACAAAGTGGCACGTTACAATTGGACTGAATGAGCGCCGCGGTGTCAGCCCACGCAACCGGAGCAGGGGGGAGGGTGGGCGGAGTCTCACGCTGTCTGTGCAGAGTGCTCGTGCTCTCTGCTCCAAAAACGACGTGTGTCCCCGACCCGCGGCTCGCCAAACCCCCAGGGGGAGAATCCAGTTGGTGATCATTGATCTGTAGTGTTGGAACTTATTTTTAACCCAAAGATGCAGAATCCATGGAGACGCGTCTTCCACCCTCTCACCCCCCCCCCCCCCCCCCTCTCTCTCTCTCAGCGCCTTTTCTTCTTCCTCTCTCTCCGCTCTCCACTCCAGGGAAACACTACAGGCCGCTAACTTTCTGTTAGGGCATTTAAGCTTATATTTGCTGATGATTGTTTTACGTTTTGCCTGATGAGTGAACGGAGAGACTTTATGCACAATGCCTGTGCGTAAAGCCTGCCCTGAGCGTTGGCACATTTTCTTTTACTCCTGTTCCTCCTCATTCTCTTTAAATATTCCTACATTAATAAAACAGCGGCACAAATACTGGTCAAAAAAAGAGCATTGCTTCTGTAAAAAAAAATAGGTGTGCTGTGAAAAAATCTGTGATGTAAATAAACAGCTCTTCACGCCTGGAAAAATCTGCTGTTTTCCCACCATTCACGAAAACATATTGACACCATGGTCGGTTGGTCTTTCACAAAAACAGAACCAGAATTACACTTCACAACCAAACAGTCGGGCTGTGCAATGTTAGAAAAAGGGGTACGCTAAGGGTACATGTTCTTTAAGGTACATTTTCTAGTTATGTACCCTCGATGGGTCAAATATGTACCCTTTTTGGGTCGTTTTAACCAGCAGATCGGTTGGACACATATCTACCAACCGGATGGGTTAAATATAACCAATATTCTGGTTATATTAACCATTCTTTTTTTAGGGTGTAGGACCTGTTTGCCATGGGAGACCCTACTAGGGGCACGAAGCCCCCGACAACAGAGCTCCAGGATCATTCGGGCGCTCAAACCCCTCCACCACGTTAAGGTGGCGGTTCCAGGAGGGGGCCTTAGCGTTTCCATTCCTCATAATAATCCGGTCTGGTTTGCGCTAGTTCGTACATAAAAGTGATCGTATTTACTCAGTTTAATTCACTCTCGTGGCTTACAGAGATGGGTTGTACCATATTCTCAAACGGGGGAAACACAGGGACAGGGGACCGCTGTGGCACACTTGAAAAATATGAACCTATTCATGTAATTTCTTCTAAAAGTTAGTATCTCCAGGAAAGAAAGAAAAAACAAAAGCAGAGTTTTAATTTACAACATTCTCTCACAGTTGGGCCATAGACCTATTGGCATATGTAAGACTGAGGTATTGAAATCAGAAAGAGGCGCAAAAAACAAAAACTTGCGTTAGCTCTTTGTACTTCCTTGGTTCCACCGCTGCATGGTCCTCTCCTCCTCCCATCCCTGACCTCCCCATCCCTCAGTGCTTCACTTTTCTTCTCCAGGCTCCGTATCTAAGAGGGATTCCTTCAGGCCCAGCCTAATCTGCCCGGCAACAAAGACACAATTGTTCTTCTCTAAAGCCTGGTACAGTAAGACTAAGAGAGTTACGGCAAGAGACGACCATTAAAGGAGAGACAGGAGGATGACTTTAAAGTAGGTCAAGAGTAGGTCTTTTAGAGGACAGTATTACCCGTTTGCTAATTTAACTATGTCTACTATGTTTATTTTTGATCCTATTTATTTTATTACTAGTTCATGAAATTACATCTTGCACAGCTGCACCCGGAGTACAAGCTGCAGGATTTCACGAGAAGAAGATGTACCTCGCCCTGGTCTGATGTGGGCGAGGTCAGGCATCAACAAATCAACTTTTGCCAGTAGTGCTGTGGAGCATCCAAGAGGTCTTTTGCAAACCAAAGCAGAATAGTTTGGGAGGAACACACAACGTCATGTGTGGAGAAAAAATGGAACAGCACATCAAAAACCCTATGCTCACTGTGAAGTCTGGAGCAGGAGCATCATCGTGTGGGGCTGCTTTGTTGCCTAAGGGCCTGGACAACGTGCTATCAATAGAAGAATTAATTCACAAGTTTATCTATATATTTCACAGAAAAACCTGAGACATTCACAACAGCGTGGAATAAATAAGTGAACCCCGGTATTAAATATCTGCTGACCCTTCTTTTACAGCAGTAAATGCTTTTCTGTCATTGCAGATCAGACTCTCACAACGATCAGGATGAATCTTGGACCATTCCTCTTTACAAAACTGCAGCAGTTCAGCGAGATTTCTGGGTTCACTTACTTTTTCCTCCCTGTCCTGTGAATGTTTGCATATTATGGCCATTCAAAATATGATAAAATGTAAATGTTTGGGTGGTATTAGTTTAAGCGCACACTGTTTACTCGTTCTTATGATTTTGATGAAGATCAGACCACATGTGGTGACCAATTAAGGCAGAAACATTTATACATATATGATACAAGCCTGAAGCCCATTATCTCTCATAAGGGGCTTCAGAAGCCCCCTATGAGAGACCAACAGGCCCGGTTAGAACCATGAGGCCGTCCTTCTGTGGACCCACCACCTGCAGGAGGAGCTCCAACAGCTGCCCCCACGACCCGGCAACGGACAAGTGGAAGAAGATGGATGGATGATACAAGTGACACTGATACTTCTGAGGACGGCCTGCAGATGGCGGAGATAGCGGCCTTTAATTGGCACTATATCGGCCCAATAGCCGTTATTGCAAATTAAAGTCTGGATTAAGTGTCTTTTTTATTCAACGCCGACATGTTTCGACCCTTAGGTCTTCGTCAAGGCAATGTAAAAAACAAGATAGATCGAAATATCATCAACCCCTCCTGGATGTTGGCAAGCTCTACAAGGCCTCTCTCTAGTTCAGTTTTGATCATTCATCTTCTCCTCACCAGGGGTTCAACAGGTTCAATGCGTTTAATACGAGCCTCATCAGCATTAAGATGTTGATTAAAAAGCCTTGGTTATTACTTATCTGTATCTCCCGTTTGGATGTTCTTTTAAATCTCTTTCATGTGCATCCTCCTCACAGAAAGCACGACATTTTTTTCCCCCCCACAATAATGTAGCCTCTGTATTGCCTGGATCTGCTCAGCGCAAATCCCTTGCAGCGCCGCCCAAAGGGTTAACTCCACGTGACAAAGAGGGCTTTGTTTTTGTGCAGCACCAGGTTAACCGTGGGACCGCTGGCACCGAGCTGCTGAGGATACAAACATAAAGATCAGACCGTAAACACCGGTTACGTAAGAGATCGGGGAGACTCTACCTTCGATAATAATCCCATCATTATCACATTCTTTCTCTTCATTGTTTCCAGGTGACATCATTAGATGAAAACAATCACGCTGCTGGGTCCCTGCATCGAACGCTGTAGTGGCCAAATGTGTGAACCGTAACTCCAATATTTGACATTTTAAAGACTCCAATAGTTAGCTATGTGCCTGGAATCTCAGATGATGATGGCCACTGCAACGCAAAGTGACGACTGTGGTCCAACTGGGGCATCCGGGAGGGCTCTCCGCGGGGGCACTCACCGGTTAACTCTGCGGACCTCAGAGCAGAGACTGAGGCAGGAGGCAAGCTTAACAGTTTCCTGAGCCCAAACGTCCTGGAGCAGGCGGTGGAGGCGGCGAGCTGGCCGACTTCGCTGGAGCAGGACACGAGGAGCAATCCCTCACCGGGAGGATCTGGACAGACAGAGGTACCTGAGCTAAAAGACGCAGCTGAAAGAAGCCCGAGTTAGCACAGATATGACTTCAGCTCGCTGTCAAACATCAAAATGAGATTTTTGACAGACCGACTGATCGGGCAGAGCCACAAATAAAGCACTCACTTTTACTCTCATTTAAAGTACTAGTAGTACAAGTAGTATTAGTAGTAATAGAAGTGGTAGCAGTAGCAGTAAGTAAGTAAGTGCTTTATTTGTCATTGTACAACCGTACAACAAAATTGTGTTCAGGTGTTAGTCCTGAGCCGTACCATGTTTTTGGAGGTGGAGGAAACCTGGCTGGCTGCCTCCTCTGATCCTCTGAAACGGTGCAGCGCCTCCTGGGTTTGTCCCTGTTTCAGAGCGTGGTGTCCTGCACTGGTCAGCTCCTCCTGAGCAGCTCCCTCCGCCCCACAACAGTCTTTCACCATCTTCCCAGAAGATGCTGTACTACTGTGGGTTTGCGCTCGTTCTTCACAGCCAGAAGGTCCAGGTTTGATTCCCACCAAGGACGGGGCCTTTCTGTGTGGAGTTTGCATGTCCCTATTGCCACTAAAAACATGAGTAATAGGCCAGGATGAATGAGAGAGTGTGTGAGAGGGCGCATGAGGGACGATCTGGTGTGGTTTGTTTATTATCATGCATTGTCCCTATAAACCAATAAACTAAGCTAAGCTAATCATATCAGTTACTCTGTTTATTCTCCAGTGAATGTCCATTAGACAATAGTAGGGATAGAAGGCATGTGTGGCTTAGCTGTGAGTCTTGCCCGTATACCTCCTCGTTTGTCCCTTCCTTGTTTCCTGTAGCTCCTCTTGTGACGTCTCCACTGTGCTGCAGGTGTGGGGGGGCTCTTGCTGCCTCTTCAGTGTTACAGAAGAAGAAATGTGTAGGTCTCAAATGTGTTTAGCTTTTAACAGCTTAATCCCCACCTGAACCGAGCATTTTTTCTCCAGTTTGGCTTTACCCAAATCTAAAACATTATTGGAAAAAGTGAAGCAATGAAAAAGCATAAAAAGAGCGTCGAAAAGGTGCCGGAAAAGCAACAATAACCCGACAAAAACACAACTAAAAAAATCGCACACAAAAAAGACGACGAAAAAATGCAAAAACACGAAAAAAAAAAGGATTAAAAAAAACGACAAAAATGTGACACATACACGACGACAAGGCAACAAAAGCTTTTAGATTTAGGTAAAGCTGAACTGGAGACAGGCGGGGGGTAAGAGGTTAAAACGCTGCTTCTTCAGGTGGGGGTCAGGAGATTAAAAACTGTTGATGACGTACCGATAGAGTTCAGTCGTCTTTCCCAACTCAACTCTCCCTCTCCGTGCGTAAAAGGGGGGCGTGTTCGGTGTTCCAAATTACGCGCGGAGTGACCAGCAGCCTCTCTCTCTCTCCCTCTCTCTCTATTAGCATTACTCCCGCTCTCCGTGCGCACATGCCACACAGTCTCTGACCTCCTCTCCTCGCTTCGCTCCTGCCGCGCTCGGAAGACAAACACGTTTGACTTTTTCCCCAACCACAGGAACATCATGGCGAACTCCGGTATCCAGCTGCTGGGCTTCTTCATGTCGCTGGTGGGGATCGCGGGGCTCATCATAGGGACTATTTTACCGCAGTGGAAGATGTCGGCGTACATCGGGGACAACATCATCACGGCCGTGGCCATGTACCAGGGTCTGTGGATGTCCTGCGCCTTCCAAAGCACGGGGCAGCTCCAGTGCAAAATCTACGACTCCATCCTGCAGCTCGACAGTGAGTAGGGCGCACGTGCGGGACTTTTCTAAAATGTACAGCATGTAGGTGGCCGGTTACTGAGCACTGTCTTTGTTTTTCTTTTCCTACAACTTCTGATGATCATGGATAAAGACACCATTTATGAGTCAAATACAGGTTTATGAAGAGGACACAAATCAAGGGAAGGGGCTTTAGCAATTAAAACTATGGCTGCAACTAACGATTATTTTTGGTACGACTAATCGATTGATCATTTCGCTATGAACATTTTATTTTTTCAAAAATGTTTACCACATAAAGCTAAAATGATTCTGCGTATGGACATGTTGATAGAGTAAACCTATAGTGGATGTCTGTCGGCTATTTGACCGCTTTCTGGTCGGACAAGGCACAGACAGATAATTATGAAATTTACAATGTACGAAACACTACAGACCCTAACTTTAAAAATAAAGTCGTTTTTCATCAAAAAACATTACTTTTTCATTTACTTTTTGCTCTATGTGAGGCTGTGTTTTCCAGAAAACGACGAATACATTACTCAAATAGTTTTCAACCATTTCCTTCATGGATTATTTGTCGGTTAATCGATTTGTTGTTTCAGCGCTAATACAAAAACATGCACGGTTTCGTAGTTAGTCCTTAAAGCTGACCGTTTGTTGTTAAAGAGTAAACAATTCGCATGTGCAGGAGCGATTGTGAGAGCTAGAAACAAGTTTGGGCCACAACTAAAAATGTCACAGTTTGAACGGGAAAAATCGTGTTTTAGAACATGCACAGCAGGACCTTTATTTAACCAGGAAAGTCCCACTGAGGTTAAGAATCTCTTTTACAGGGGGAGCCCTGGCCCCAGAGGGAAAACCTATTGTACATATTTTAGTGGTAAGGGGAAACTGGAGTACCCGGGGGAAACCGACGCCCACAAACCCGGGGCCTCCTTGCTGTGAGGCACGATCACCAATCAGGCCCCCGAAGGCTCCGATCTGTCCTTCAGGTCCCAAACCGATCCCTGGTTCCACGTTTAGTTCATTAGTCCGGGACAGGGTTACGAGGGGCAGAAGATTGCTGATAGATTTCCCGACACTTTTAATGGGAACTTTAGCTGTCTAAAAAACCTGTCTAAATGCTTAAATAAAGATCTACATTTAAATGTTTTCGTTGAATACACAATTAGTGAACTATTAGTTGTTAATGATTCAAATGAGGCTGAAGGAGAACATTTGCATGATAACGTTTTTCTCCTGACCAATAATAATACTACAAAGTTGACAAGACGCTGAAGATAATGACACATATTTAAGATGTATACCTTTTATTTATCTATCGTAAGACCATGTATGCATTGAAGGTTGCAAACCCCGTACTCAAAGCTCTCTAAGACCTTCCAAGTAGCTCCCCAAATGATTTTTTATAAGAGTAGCACACAGCTACTCTGTATGTGCTATGAGAGCTAACTACGGCAGTTGATTAGCTTCTCCATAATTACCACCACCATCTGTTAGCTACAGTCCTCCACTGTGATCAATAATGGGTTTGCTGAAGGCTATTGTTGTCTTTTAAACGTTCTACAAAAGCTAATATTGCTAATGTACGGAGCGCTGTTGCTGTTTGAGGCTAACAAAGGCTAACAAAAAGGTCATCAGGCTAACTAATTGCAACCTAATGAATTTCAGTGCTAGCATTTATCATTTAGCCAGGAGCGAGCGTGGAGCTAATGCAGTGGTTCTCGAACTGTGAGCTTCTCTAGTCTAATTTACAATAATCAGGTTGGATTCCTAAAGGGCTCTTTAGGGTTAGTGCTGTATCCAACGTCAATATGGCGGCGGGGTAAAGATTTTGTCACACAATTTGCAAGAAACTCGCCAAATAAAAAAGGATTGTTGGTTCGAACCCCGGGTCAGTAACAGCTTAGGTATGTATCCTGCTTAAGGCCCATAGTTACACTAATGGGCTTTATCAAATAGGTCTGACACCTCATTAGGAGGGCTGGCGGTTTGAGTCTCGCAGGTGCACACTCTTTACTCAGGGTCATCTTCAAATTTAGAGAGCATGCTTTAGTGAAGGCCTTTACGTTTTGTGTTTGGTTTAGATGTGATTCACACCCAGTTTAGAATTTATTTAGTAACATTTAGGCCTAGATTAGAGTCTTTTTACACCCGCTTTAGTCCTGATTTGATCTTGATCTAGGCCTAGTGTTACTTGGAAGGTCAACTGTTTTATGAGGCGGCATCAAGTAGAGATAATCTAATCTATGCTGTACCTTTTTAAAAAAAACGTTCAATCCGAGTCACTTTTTAAGTTTTCTAAAGTTTAAAGTCCATATGGAGTAGTAGTCTTTATTTACAAATTATGTTCCTTATGTGGCTACATACAATAACAAATAAGATAAAACATTATAATAATAATAAGGCATCGGTTTTATATAGCGCTTTTCTGGACACTCAAAGACGCTTTACATTGCATTATCCATTCACTCCATACTTGGCGGTGGTTAGCTACTATTGTAGCTACAGCTGCCCTGGGGTAGACTGACGGAAGTGAGGCATTCGCTAGGCTTCCTGGTGTTCCTTAACTTTCTCCCATCCAAGGACCATCCAGGCGCTTCCTGCTTAGCTTCCAAGGTCTGACGGGATTGGGCAGAGCAAAGGCCACATTATAATCCGAAATGGAGCCGTTAGCAGCGTGTGTAATTTATTAGGTCAACTATTTTAAGAGGCAGTTTCAGAATAACTCTTCTGGAGAATACTCAAACATTCCCACACTTGCATTAGGCTCATAATATAGTACTAAACCAGTTGCATGATGAATTTGCATAATTCTTTTTACAAAAGATGTCTCAAGTGGGCACTTCAGTGAAGTGTGTGACCCTCTGATTCCCCGGTTATACTTCTCTGATTACAGAGAGGTCAACAGTTCCCGTATAGTAGCAAAGCTCTGTTCCAGGCAATCAAGAGGTCACTTATTTCCCACTTGGATGTTACAACTTCCCCGTACAGAACCTAATCAACTATGTAAACAACACGGCTAATGCTACAACAGTAGGATGTTAAACATGCTTCTTTACACCCGCTATGGAGATAGAATAGATGCTAACTAAACCTTGCCCCGCCCTCTTTGTAGCCTGTTCACGACAATTATCTTTTTGAGCGACAAAGCAGTGGAAATGTACACACAGCAAATATTTGCACATTTCTGATGGTTTGCAAAAATATCGCTTCATTATCATTATCGAGTAGTTCCCCACAATATTGAGATATTCACTTCTGTCATCACCACGCCCTATAGTTCCATGTTGATCCCTAAGTATTGCCTAAAGATAGACTTTGATACTAGTAAAAACAATGCATTGTCATGTATGTTGTACATGTTTAACAAAACCATGATGTTCAATTGGAGACAGCCGTGCAAAGCCTTAACACGTTTATATGACATAACATGCTCCATTCCTCAGAGGGTAGGAGCCCATGGGAACTGCTCTGCGCCTTCAGGAATCTCCCCCCATAGACGACCCCCACAGGGTCACGGGGGAGCTGTAATCATTTATCGTAAATGTAGCACTGGGTTACGGTTCTCTACTGTAAAAGCTGTACTTGCGCCACCACCAATATAATTTTCACACAGTAAAACAATGAAGAAAAAAAAAAGTTAGCTCAATGTCTTTGCACATGGTCAACCACAGCATCAGCAATGCTGCCAGACTGGAAGCCAGTTCTTATCTCTGTTGTAGGTTTGGTCCTTGGTCTGTCTGTTTGCCCCAGGGCAACTGTGACTGCACAAAGTATCCCTCTGTCACCGGGTGACTAAGTGATGGTTTCCTCACAGGGCTTTCTGAACATTGCTGATTGGATCAAAGTGAAGTATGGTTTGGAAATGAATGATGAGACACATGCAGTGAAACGATTCGTGAACCTCAGGAACGTCCATGAGATGAGAACGTGAGATGTTTAGATGAACCTCAGGAACTTCCATGAGCTGACAAGGTGAGCTGGTTAGATGAACCTCAGGAACCTCCATGAGCTGAGAAGGTGAGATGGTTAGATGAACCTCAGGAACTTCCATGAGCTGACAAGGTGAGCTGGTTAGATGAACCTCAGGAACCTCCATGAGCTGAGAAGGTGAGATGGTTAGATGAACCTCAGGAACTTCCATGAGCTGAGAAGGTGAGATGGTTAGATGAACCTCAGGAACTTCCATGAGCTGAGAAGGTGAGATGGTTAGATGAACCTCAGGAACTTCCATGAGCTGAGAAGGTGAGATGGTTAGATGAACCTCAGGAACGTCCATGAGCTGAGAAGGTGAGATGGTTAGATGAACCTCAGGAACCTCCATGAGCTGAGAAGGTGAGATGGTTAGATGAACGTCAGGAACCTCCATGAGCTGAGAAGGTGAGATGGTTAGATGAACCTCAGGAACTTCCATGAGCTGAGAAGGTGAGATGGTTAGATGAACCTCAGGAACTTCCATGAGCTGAGAAGGTGAGATGGTTAGATGAACCTCAGGAACCTCCATGAGCTGAGAAGGTGAGATGGTTAGATGAACCTCAGGAACTTCCATGAGCTGAGAAGGTGAGATGGTTAGATGAACCTCAGGAACTTCCATGAGCTGAGAAGGTGAGATGGTTAGATGAACCTCAGGAACTTCCATGAGCTGAGAAGGTGAGATGGTTAGATGAACCTCAGGAACGTCCATGAGCTGAGAAGGTGAGATGGTTAGATGAACCTCAGGAACCTCCGTGAGCTGAGAAGGTGAGATGGTTAGATGAACGTCAGGAACCTCCATGAGCTGAGAAGGTGAGATGGTTAGATGAACGTCAGGAACCTCCATGAGCTGAGAAGGTGAGATGGTTAGATGAACCTCAGGAACTTCCATGAGCTGAGAAGGTGAGCTGGTTAGATAAATAACTGGACGCGAGGGTATACTGAGTGTCAGGCCATTGTCCACTCTGACCAATAGTTTTGTGGAACTGCTGCCTTTTCTATCTTTTAAAGGAGAGAACATCAGATTATGGCGGATTTTCTCCAATAGTTCCGTTGAGCGTCCGCCTTCAGGAACGAGGGCGATCGCAATACACTGGCAGGATATTCTGTTGCTTGAAGATAAAAATATTTTGCACCCAAATAATTGCAGCCTTTGCAATTTGCTAATTGCTAAAATAAAACTTTTTTTGGGGGGAGTGGAAAAAGTAGGAGATATAATTGTATTTTTTTTTAAAGGGGGTTGGCACACACATAACCGAGGAACCCAACAACTACAAGTGCATCGTTGTCAGCAAGTTAACCTCAGACAAATCTATATTAGTATTAGTTAAGAAATAGTATAACAGTTTCAACTCAACTGGGGTATCGGGCTGGGTGATATAGCACAAAAACCTCAAAACAATAGTTATTATTTTATTCATATTAAAAACATATCAATGTAGGTGTTTTAAATAAAGTGCTCGGATGTACTTTTTGCATACAGTAAAACTCTTAAACTGGAAAGGAAAGCTTTACACTCCAGAGCCATTTCATCCAAAGATTTATATAGAGATAAATCTATAAATAAAATGGCCCAAACAATGTGCCGTAACTGCCAAAGAGGAGGCTGCAGACCTGACCGTTTCAATGGAAATTCCATTTACCGTGCGACCGGTTTGCTGTGTTTGTGTCGGTGTGGGCTGGACTGGCACAGGCTGGTTCTAGGTGGACTCGGGGATAAACAGGGAGGTGATCTATGACGGGAACAAGAGGGGTGGGGGGGTGACAAACGGCGCCTGACAGCGGAGGGGCCCGGGCGCTTTGTTTGTGTGTGTCACACTGTCTCCTGGGCTTTACTTCTAGGAAAGACCCACATTCTTCTTACTCCCTGTTGTTATCAGAGCAGTTACGTTTAGTCAGGTGATCGCCAACTTAAAGTGCGCATGACACATTAGGGCAAACATGTCAGGGGAACATGGTTAACACAAGATTCTGCTTCAAATTCATCCATGGGCAATGTCACTAGAGCTGAGCACAGTCACACAACTTCAATCTCAGTGGCTCGTGCTACAAATGTGGACATACAGAGTGCAATGGCCAATAATAGAGCGGAATATCAATCTCAGTGCCTCCTGGGTTTGTCCCGGTTTCAGAGCGTGGTGTCCTGCACTGGTCAGCTCCACCTCCTCCTTGCTCCTGCGCAGCTCCCTCCACTCCCTCTGCCTCCACGACAGTCTTGCACCATCTTTTGGGAAGAGCTTAGCAGTTAAACGGTTTTATTCTCAAGTGAACGTCCATTAGCCAGAACAATAGAAGGCATGTGTGGCTTAGCTGTGAGTCTTGCCCGGATACCTCCTCATTTGTCCCTTCCTTGTCTCCTGTAGCTCCTCTTGTGACGTCTCCACTGTGCTGCAGCTGTGGGGGCTCTTGGTGCCTCGTCAGTGTCTCAGAAGAAGAAATGTGTTCGTCTCAAATGTGTTTAGCTGCTAAGCTAGCTGTTTACTTTTACAAAGCTGCTTTTTGCTTTTTCTTTGGAGATAGTTTCTCTTCACAAAGTTGTTAGACCTCGTAGCATTGCGTTTGCGTGTCGTACCGTACATTTGGTTGATGTGTTTTCCTTGTCGTCGACAGGTTCTCTGCAGGCCACCCGAGCGCTCATGATCGTGGGGATCATCGTGTCCATCGCGGGGCTGGGCGTGTCCTGCATGGGCATGAAGTGCACCACGTGTGGAGGCGGCGACAAGATCCGCAAGTCCAGGGTGGCCATGACCGGGGGCATCATCCTGCTGGTGGGAGGTGGGACTGCAAATGCCACGAACTCCTAACACATGTTCATCTTTTCATTTACTTTTAGTTACATGACGGAAATGTAATGTAGATTTGGTCAAATCATCAAATTCTTCCCAGTTTTAGTCCCATTTAATTCAACAATTTACATTTAAAGGTGAATTATGCAACCTTTTATGTGGGAAATCCGAGGAATGGAGGAAAATGCGGATATTTATGTTTACAACCATAAACATAAAGATTTTATTTAGAATTTTGACTGAAAGTTCACACACAAGTAACAGACAACTGTGAAGTGAAAGCAAAATGATACATGATTCTGTTATTTTACAAAAAATAGAAAAGTGAAAAGTGGGGCGTGCATAAGTATTCATACAGCATGACTTAATACTTTGTGGAACCCCCTTTTGCTGCAATAACAGCAGCAAGTCTTCTGGGGTTTGACTCTACAAGGTTTGCACATGTAGAGACTGACATTTTAGCCCATTCCTCTTTACAAAACAACTCCAGCTCTGTCACATTAGAAGGAGAGCGTTTGTGAACAGCAGTTTTCAGGTCTTTCCACAGATTTTCAATAGGATTTAGGTCAGGACTTTGACTGGGCCATTCTAACACATGAATATGTTTGTTTTTAAACCATTCCATTGTAGATTTAGCTTTGTGTTTAGGGTCATTGTCCTGCTGGAAGGTGAATCTCCGCCCCAGCCTCAATTCTCTTGCTGACTCCAGCAGGTTTTCCTCCAAAATGTCTCTGTATTTGGCTCCATCCATCTTCCCAACTATTCTTACAATCTTCCCAGCCCCCGCTGAGGAAAAGCAGCCCCATAGCATGATGCCCCCCCCCACCATATTTGACACTGGGGATGGTGCACTCAGGACGATGAGCAGTGTTAGGTTTGCTCCATACATAACGTTTGGCATTTGGGACAAAAAGTTAAATTTTTGTCTCATCTGACCAAAGCACCTTCTTCCACATGGTTGCTGTGTCCTCCATATGACTTCTAGCAAACTTCAAACGGGATTTCTTATGGCCTCCTTTCAATAATGGCTTTCTTTTTGCCACTCGTCCATGAAGGCCAGATTTGTGTAGAGTACGACTTATAGTTGTCCCATGTACAGATTCCCCCAGCTCAGCGGCAGGACGTCGCAGCTCCTCCAGAGTTATCTTGGGGCATTTGGTTACATTTCTGACCAGTGCTCTCCTTGTTCGGTCTGTTAGTTTAGGTGGACGGCCGTGTCTTGGTAAGTTCGCAGTGGTGCTATACTCTTTCCATTTCCGAATGATGGATTGAACAGTGCTCCGTGAGATGTTCAAATCTTGGGAAATCTTTGTATAACTTAACGCTGCTTTAAACTTCTCCACAGCTTTATCCCTGACCTCTCTGGTGAGCTCCTTGGCCTCATGGATGTTGTTTAGTGACCAATACACTCCGACCATAGCTCTGAGGCCCTCACAGAACAGCTGGAATTATACTGAGAGTAGATTACACACAGGTGGCCTCTATTTAATGGTTAGGGCAAGGTGTGAACATTCTGCAGTCATTAGGAATGTTATAAAGGCAATTTAATGCTGTATGAATACTTATGCACGCCCCACTTTTCACTTTTCTATTTTTTGTAAAATAACAGAATCATGTATGATTTTACTTTCACTTCACAGTTGTCTGTTACTTGTGTGTGAACTTTCAGTAAAACATTCTAAATAAAATCTTTACGTTTAAGGGTTGTAAACAAAATGTGCAAAAGTTCAAGGTGTATTAGTACTACTGTACATATTATGTAAATCTAACTTTATTGAAAAAGTAAGCCATTATCTACATAGGTGGGCTTACTCACATTCATAACATTCAAACCTGCTCCATCCCGCGGACAATGTCGGCCCTCAACACTCGGGCTGTAGAGTCAAAATACCGGCAGCCTCTTTTAGAAAGGGGGGCATAAACATTCACGTGTGAAGACCCCTCAGATTCCGAGATGACGTGCTCTTTCACCCACTGCTGCTACTACTTTTTTGTTGTTGCAAATGTTGAATTCAAAGTATTTTGCAGATCCAGCGACACACGAGAGTAATTTTGGACCACAGAATCACAATAGAGTGATAGAGAGGGGGAGCGGGAGGCATTTACAGGACAGAGAGGTGTGGTCCCGCTCCCGGACTTATGATAGCACATTTATCTCTGTATAAAGAAGATAGTGGAATGCGCCCCAGACGTTTGTGGTTAACCCTCCCTACAGCATTATTGGAACTCCTCATTTGACTTGCGGGAAAAAGCACATTTTATTCTAAACCATCTTCAGGGGTGAAAAATATGACATTGCTCAACCACTGTACAGGTTCATCGAAAATACCAAGATTCTGGTGTAAAACGTATTCAGTTGCAGTTTTGGCTGAAATCCACCTCCATTTTTTTGGCTCGAAAGTTGCCCGTTCTGTCCACTTGCCTCTCCCCTCTTCAGATGTGGTCTCAGGCGGCCGGGGCGAGCGTCTGAAGAAGGACTCTCTCATCTGAGGCTGTGGGACTTCAGAGCGCTCACTGACCTCGTTGTTTTGGTTCTCCTCGCAGGCCTGTGCTGTATAGTGGCCTGCTCCTGGTTCGCCCACAACGTGATCCGAGCGTTCTACAACCCGTACACTCCGGTCAACACCAAGTAAGTCTGCCCCGCCGTGCCACTGGCGCTTTTTCACCCCCACGATCCTTCTCTGTTCGAAAAGTCTCCGAACATGAGATGGGACGGCATGAGCTGATCCATACTTCCAGGTCCTCAGGTGATTCCAGTCCCATGGGAATCGACAGAGTCTGGGAAGTGTTTAATCTCTTAACCCTCGCCCTAACCAAATGCATTTTCTCCAGTTAGGCGTTACCCAAATCTAAAAGGTTACAGCCCATGGCCAGTGTACTGCCTCATTTGAAAGCTGAGACCTACATAACTCAATCAATCAAGATCCACTCCCATGGACCGACAGGCTATAGAGACCCAGGGCCGAAGGAGGCGCCTTTGTCACTTTTTCGTCACTTTTCTGTCACTCTTTTGTCGCTTCTTTGTTCCGTTATTGTTGCTTTTCTGGCATGTTTTTGTCGCTCTTTTATTGCTTCTTTGTTGCCATTTTTGTGGTCTTTTTTTCCCCCCCACTCTTTTGTCAGTTTTTGTTTTTTTTCCTCCTTGTTTTTGTTGCTATACTGACTTTTAGATTTGGGTAAAGCCAAACTGGGGGAAACCGTCCTCGGTTAAGGTGGGGGTTAGGAGGTTAACCAGCGTGATGAAGTCTAAATATGTGTGACACAGTTCTGAACAGGTTATTCATGCATTTAATCCATAGTAATAATATCAATCAATCAATCAATCAATCAAGGTTTATTTATATAGCACTTTACAACAACACCAGGAGGACCAAAGTGCTTCACAGAAAGATTTAAACAATATAAAAACACAAAATGATTACAACCAAGACACAATTAAGTGTGCCCTAAGTATTAAAAGCAAATTTGAACAGATGAGTCTTTAATCTGGATTTAAACAGGGACATATCATGTGTTACGATGCCGAGATATGAACGAGCAGTCAGAGAAAAGGTTTACGTTATTTATTCTTACACTATTAAACAACGGGACATGTTACCGTACTGTGTCCTACCATAAAAACACAATTAAAACCTGTGCACTGCTATGTACCGTACCTGAATGCATAATAGACATTCAGAAACAATGACTCACAAACAATCATGGCGTGGGCCCAGCAAACGCCCCGGCCTCGCACGGAAACCGGCACCTCGTGGGGAAACGACAGACTTCCTGTTTAACACAGTTCCGGTGGGTGAGCGGCGACACCCCGAGGTGCCACCCACAACGCATGCGTCAAAGCATTACTCCGACCTAAATGCTGTTTTTTTTTTATCCATATCAAAAGTAGCAAAGAGGAAAAACTACAGATGTGAACCGGAAGCACGACCCGGCTCCCATAGCAACGTTAGACAGAACAACACGGAGGCTCCGAGGGAAAGTTTGGATGTGTTTGGCGCAAAATGTTTATTCTGTTTGAAGAAAAGAGTGAATCCCACAGACCTGACGTTCATCATAGCGTGCAGTAAGAAATGGCTTTTCTCCCTGAAACAAAACTCTATCTGTAGATCCTTTCGGGGAAAAAGTCTGTAAAAAAACGAGTGAATTACTGACAACAAAACAACCTTCTTCAGGGTTAGTTTGGGGGCCCGATGCTGTTGCCCACATTCGCCTAATGGTAAAACCACCTGTGGAGCTTTTATACGTCTTCACTGCACGATCCCTCGCCGTGAGGAAAATCTTAGGTTGTATTGAAGGTCTTCGGTCGTACAGTGAGATGGATGTTTCAGTTTGTGGCCGATACAAAGAACAGCTTTTGGAATAAACTCATTCCATGTTTGTTTCCATCTGTGTATTCACCAGGTGTGTGCTGTGTACAATATTATATTGTTTTAAGAGTCTGCGCCATGTGTCAGTCTGTACAGATCGATCTATAACTTAGATTTATTCTGTTTAACACAGCTCAGACACAGGCCCCGCCCACTCCTCCTACAGTAATGATTTGAGATAAAGACAGGTGTATTTAAGGCGCGATGAAACAAAACCATTATATAAAACTTAGTTGTTTCTCCTAGCCATTTTTAGAAAAAAGTGTTAACCTCTTAACCCCGACCCGAACCAAGCACATTTTCTCCAGTTTGGCTTTACCCAAATCTAAAAGCTTCTTGAAAAACAGGAACAAAAATAAGACAAGAACGAGGATGAAGATGCACCAAAGTGACAAAAAAGCAACAGATGTGCAACAAAATCGGCACAAAAGAGCAACAAAAAAGATTGCGACAACGCAAGGAAAAATATCTATTTAGATGAGTTTTGTAGGCCTTAGCTATCAAATGATGAAAAAGCTGAACTGGAGAAATAGGCAAGGCAAGGCAAGGCAAGGCAACTTTATTTATACCGCGCATTTCGTACACAAGGCAACTCAATGCGCCTGGTTATAGTGGGGGTTAAGAGGTGAAGCAGATGTTGTGATATGTGACATATTGTAACCATATGGGGCCTCACACTCCCTCTATGGGTCATGGTGTGACATTAAGACCCGCACTGGTGACGTTCTTCTTCTTTCCTCCAGGTTCGAGTTCGGCGCGGCCATCTTCATCGCGTGGGGCGGCTCTCTCCTGGACGTCCTGGGCGGGACCATGCTCGCGTCCTCCTGTCCACGGAAGAAGCAGGTGTCCAAGTACCCGACCACCGTGTCCACCGCTCGGTCCGGACCTCCCAGCAGCGCCAAGGAGTACGTCTGAGAGCGCCCCCCGCCCCCCAGACCCTGCTGCGCTGGACTGTTACGCTTACAGGCCTCCTACACGGACTCCTACGGGACAGTTGCTTGATCCCCCCCCCCAAAAAAAGTTTGTGTTTCGGGTCTAGAATTTGAAAGTGTTAGAGTTCAGGGGGTCGCTGTTAAGTCTATGGCTGAGGAGCAAGATAGGAATTAAATATCCACCGCGTCTTGTCAAATGCCCATATATGGTCATGTTCGAAGCAGCCCGAGAGGGAAACAAAGAAGAGAAAAAAATAAACCTCCTCCTTTCGATTTAACAAACGTTGAATTATGAATATATTTTTCTATCAAATAAAGATACAGAGCCATAAATGCTTAAAAAACGGACAATGCTAACCAGGTAGCTATGATAAGCTAACGTTAGCGGAGCGATGCTAGCGATGCTTCTACTGAACAATTTACAGTGAAAAAACATCCACATGGACCCGATTTTGGCTGGACTTTTATGCTGTGTGGAAAATATGTTTGTAATTCGAAAAACTAGTGAAAAATTGTGATTCCCATGAGAGCTTTTTCTTCCCCTTGGCTAGGCCACGCCCCCTTGTATGACACGTTGCCGTCTGTATCTGTGCATAATCTTTAGTAGCGTTGTGTGTCTGCAAGTACAAAAAAGACCAAAAGACTAATATTGAGGTTTCCACACTGTCTTTTCAAAACTCGAAGAATCGAACTACTAGAACGGCTTAAGGCGAGACGCTGAAAACATCGATTGTTTTTTCACACAGTGGGAGCTAGCTTTCCACCTTAGCATCTTGTCAAGAGTAAAGAAAAGACAACACTTACCCTGTACGATGCTTATTGTATGGCGTTGTGTCGCTAGCGAGCCGGCGATATCCAGGAAGTAACTGTTTTTATTTTTTTTTGTAACACTCTTGCATAAACATCTCCACTTAAGTCACTCCTATACACTCCAACAAAACATCGCCTACTCTGAGCGGCATTTATGGATAAGAATGAACTTTTACAATGTATGGAGTTCCTAACCCCAAGTTTGCCGTATATTTGAGTAACCTGATAAGAAGATTTGCGTATAAGCCGAATGCCCATCCCGGCTCGCCCGTTGCATTATGGGTAATGGAATGTCTTTTGGCTACCAAACAATATTGATAGTTAGCGTAAAGCAACGAAGAAACAGTTGGACAAAGTCCAGGGTCTGAAACTGTGGCCTCATGTCGCCGAAATTCACAACATTTAAACTTAAATGAGAAATAAAAACATAGAATCGCTCTTTTTTTGTCAATAAGGAGGTGGACAGTAAATGAAATCTTGTTCTTAATTGTGACCAGAGAGAGCCACATACACACATAGGCTATGCATCTAAATGTACTTTATTTAAATTATTTTACGAGTGATCTGTTGGTGAACAACAGAGCTAATCGGTCGCTAATTTGACGGAAATGTACCCACTATGTTTAACATCAACACCGTTTTGGAACTTTTCCCTGTGATTACAAGACGAATTCAAATGATTTACAAAGTGACGAGTCTGTGTCGGGCTGATCCCGGGTCCTGTCGTTCCCCTGTCCACAATGGTCCGCTCCGGCCTACAGAGCCGCCGCCCTGACTTTTCCCTCGCTTTCAAGATATTGACAACTTAAATATTTGCAAGAAATGTCACTTGTGACTTATAGTCTGTAAACCAGTGTCCGTGAGCCTTATATATATTTAGCACAGATAAAAATGTGCGATTAAACAATGACATTCATGAGATTAATGGCGATTAAATATTTTAATCGTTGGTATATACTAGTAGTACTAGTATTTGTTATTTTTTTATGTACCTTTATTTTTAGCTCAAGATGCGTCAAAGTGTATGCAGTTGTGGAATGCAAATTTGTAACATTAAAAATTAGACACATTTGACGACGCTGCAACAGGTTCAGAAAATGTGGCTGAAGCGACGCCAATAAAAGTGACTTGTACGTATTAACAGATCTGTCACATAATAAATCATCTATTTGGATATATATTGAGTCAAATCTTGAATTTGCTGGAGCGTTACACCATGAACCCAGTCGTGACACTTTGACTGTGGCTGACCCGAATGTAAGATACGAGTCACATTTATGCATAACCTCCACCTGAACCTCAACCAAGCACGTTTTCTCCAGTTTGGAATGACCCAAAACTAAAAGCTTCTGAAATTTTTTTTTTAAAATAAAAAACGCAACAAAAGAACAACAAAAAGCAAAAAAAAAAAAAAAAGACCAAAAAAGCTATGAAAATGCTACAAAAAAGTGAACATGTTTGTCGCTTTTTTGTTGCGTTTTTGTCAAGATTCAAGATTGTAAACTTTTTGTTGCTCGTTTGTTGCTTTTTTGTCAATTTTTTGCTGCACTTTTTTTGTTGCACTTTCATCCCTTTCTTGTCATATTTTTGTCACTTTTTGTTGCTCTTTTGTGGCTTTTTCTTTTCCCTTTTGTCGCCATTTTGACGCCTTTTTGTCCGAGAAGCTTTTAGATTTGCGTTAAGCCAAAACTGGAGAACATGTGCTCGGGTCAGGTGTGGGGGTCAAGAGGTTAAAACAGAGGTGGGCAAACTAAGGTCCGCGGGCCAAATCCGGCCCATGAGATGATTTAATCCGGCCCCTGACTTGTAGAACATATATTTCCAAGTGTCAAAATAAAAAGTACGTCTAGGCCATTTCTGTGCGGAGTTAAGATTTCTCAAGGAAATAACCAGTGTGCTCATTCCAGCCACTAGAGGGCAACTTAAATTTGAAAAAAAGGAAAGAATTTCACACGTGTCCAGTAGAGGGCACTGACATAATAAGAGATCAGAGATTTTGACCAAATCAGCACTATTTTAAAATCACAGCTCATTATTATTCATTTATTGGAAAAATATTTTACAATAAATGATAAATAAACGGTATTTTCCTGTTTACATTATATGCGGCCTGCGACCCACCGGATGCTGGATTTCGGCCCACGACCCAAATAAGTTCGACACCCGTTGTTTGAAGGGTGAACAAAATCAATATTTTCATTGACATGAAGAAGGATGCGACACAACTGCTGCAGTTTGTTGCACTTTTGTAACGTGTCATTACAGTCAAATTGAGAGTTGTACTTGTTTGAAATGCTCCAAACTGGTCCGGCCCTCCTGGCGAGATCAAAAACCCAATGTGGCCCTTGCATCAAAAGTTTGCCCATACCTGGGTTAAAGGGACCTAATGTTGAACCTTTTTAGTCAAAATGTGACAAAACAGGTAAACCCCCTTTTCGTCACATATTGGCTATTTGGGTTGCACGACATCAACAGATCTTAATATCAGGCTGATTTTTTCACAAATGACTACTTTTACAACATTATTTTATGGGGCAAAAATAATTTTACCCTACAAAAAAAAAAAAAAAAGCAGGTATCGCACCTCTAACATTGTACTAACTGAAACTTTGAAGCTGTATGGACTGTCCCGATCTGTTTTATGATCGTCACGATCGTTTCCACACCTCTCGCCTCCACCAAACATTCAACAATCGATCCCGAGCGCTCCTCACGCCGGTTATAATTGGACGCCCCGGACCGGAGCGAAGAGTGATGCTCCCAGCTAGCGCCCGGACGCTAACGCCGCAGCGACCTGTTAGCGTTTAATTGAAAGCAATCAATTGGCCTCGGCGTTAACACGTCGATACTGTTTGATACGGAGTGCTGCGGGGTATGAATAGCCGAGTGGGGTGTGACTTCGCAACCCCCCCCCCCCCCCGTCCCCGTCCCCATCCCGTGGAAGGTGGGAGTCTGCACACCGACGGCGGCTCCGCGGGTTCCTCACACCTGCCTGCTACAAACCCTGCTCCCATACCAAATACTTTCTCGGCCAGTCATCCGCCATTATCACCCCGGCGGCTGACAGGTGCGATGTATTCTGTCAAATGGAGCTCCGGTGAAGGAGGAAGTTTACGCTCGGCCTTTGCACAGAGACGTTACGCTTGTTGAAAGTCGGGTTTTGGATGTCACTTTGTATTTACTCAAGCAAGAGCACAGATACATCAATAGAATAGTACTCAAGTAAAAAAGTATTGTATGATAAAACTATGGGCCCGGGGACCAAATGCAGACCCCTAGTTCTCGTTTCTGACTTAGATCTTTGGAGTCATGTTGGATGCACTGGTTTGAAGGACTTACTCGACCCTGAAGTAAAAGGCGCTGCCAAATTCAACCTTTTTGAATGTGTGTTTAGTGAAATACTTTGTGGCCCCCGATGAACAAAACATTTGTACACTTTGGATCTAGACCCAAGGGCGCCACCTGTGGACATTTCTATAGTGCACAGCTCCTCCACTTTTAACACTTACTAACAGCCTCCTACTACACTTATAGGCTTATTGTTATCCAATGTTATCATGGATTTTTTTTTATTCAAGTATGTGATGCATTTGTTTCTATATTTGTGTATGTTTGTTTAGTTTTCAAATTCCACTGCATTGTTGTATGTAGCTGCGGATATAAAGGACATTTTTACAGTAATACACCATAATGTAGATGGCATTTACTGCCATTTACTGCATACATACATAAACGATAATATATAATGTACATTGTTAATATGCTCATTTTTAATGGTTTGTAATAAATATTTCAAACAGGAACATGACTGTCGATTTTTAGGTCTTGATTTCCAGAGCTTCTGATGAATGTCTGTGCACAGATGAGTTCATTTGTAGAGCACAATTCATACACAAGGCAATTCAAAGTGCTTCACAGTTGCATGCGCCTCGGATTTTTGCCCATCTCACACATTTGTAAAGGCTTTTATCTGCATTTTGCTTCACAGTTGCATACAATTACTAGAAAGCAGATCAAATCAATAAAACATCAACATAAACAATGAATTCATTACAGTAAAAGGTGCAGATAAAATACTTTTCACTTTTCATATGCAAAAAGAGCTGTTTTCAGCCTGGATTTGAACACTGTCAGAGTTGAGGCCGGTCTCACATCCTCATGAAGACGGTTCCAGATCCTGGTTCTGGATGTTCTGCAGCTCTAACAGTGAGCAGCCGTTACAGTAGTCTAACCTGCTGGAGACAAATGCATGGATGAGTGTCTCTAAGTCTGGTTTTGACACTATTCCTCTGATCTTAGCAATGTTTTTCAGATGGTAAAAAGCTGATGTTGCTGTATGGGATATTTCAGGATTTTTGACATAGGGCGTAATTTCCTAGTTATCCAAAGTGTTGTTGATTTCTGGATTTATTTATTCATGAAGTCCATATATTTGAAGAGTTTAGTGGTGCTAGGCTAATGCTAGGCTAGCGCATGTCTACGGTAACTAGTAGCCAGTATTCAAAACCTCTTCAAAATCCTCGGGTAGTCCTCCGAACGTTGCCATATCTGATTTGTAGAAAGCTCCGCCACTGCGTAGCTCGCAACCAGGAAGCGTTGTGCCCGTGGAAGAGCGTGGTCGCTTCTAACTTCACCCCCGTTTGGAGCCATAGGAATATGCTGGGAGAGGCCAAATGCTAACAACATCTTTGGTCTTTTTGCGTGACTGAGGGCACACGCACAAAGACCAGACAGGCACGCATCAACTCGTCTAAGCTCAGGTAAGAACATATCTCAGTATGGAAAAAATGGTGGCCTGTTCCTTTAACCTCTTAACCCCCCACCTGAACCGAGCACATTTTCTCCAGTTTGGCATTACCCGAATCTAAAGGCTTCTTGAAAAAAAAAAAAAAATGAACAGGAAAATGGGAACAGGTTAAGGTGGGGGGTAAGAGGTTAATTAAGCGATCCGTTGTTTCAACCCTATTATACATGTACACATACATATGAACGGGATGCAAACCTTTCCTGAGGGCAATTTAGAAAGAGGTCCGTTCACCCTGAATGACACGGAGTT
The DNA here is from genome assembly GCA_021464625.1 of Proterorhinus semilunaris. Classification (NCBI taxonomy): domain Eukaryota; kingdom Metazoa; phylum Chordata; class Actinopteri; order Gobiiformes; family Gobiidae; genus Proterorhinus; species Proterorhinus semilunaris. The sequence goes on from CM038364.1 coordinate 3,958,307, forward strand.
TTAATCTCCAGGTGACTCTTCCACTGTTCCACCACAACATGACAACACGCTGCTGTCAACAGGGGCGTATCTAAAACAAGGGCGCCACCTAGTGTAAATGGACTGACGTCATAGAATGCAGCAGTGTAGAGAGTGGTTTTAACCTCTTAACCCCCACCTGAACCGGCTTTACCTAAATCTTTTCCTAAAGCTTCTCGGAAAACGCGCCAAAAATTTGACCAGTGATAAAACCATGACGAAAACACTTCAAAAACGCAACAGATATATGACACAAATGTGATGAAAATACAATGAAATAGCAATAAAAAAAAGCCACAAAAACGACAAAAATGCTTCAAAAAACGCTTCGAAAATGTGCCGAAAGCACGGCAAAAAAGCCACAAAAATTAGACAAAAACACGACAATTAAGCATCAAAAAGCAGCGGGGGAAAAGAAAGAAAGAAAAATAAATAAACAAAAACCAGACAAAGAGACAAACACTCTTTAAGAAATTTGACAAACGCGCACTGACGATGTGTTAAGAAGATACGATCACTTTTGTAGGTCTTAGCTTTCAAATGAGGCATTACACTGCCAAGAAGCTTTTAGATTTGGGTAAAGCCGAACTGGAGACAGTGCGCTCAGTTGAGGCGTTTTTTAACAAAGATGAAGGTCATTTCAGTTTATGCGTCTCATTACCACCGGGTCCCCGTAACGCGTAAATACATAACATCCCCGAAATGCACAAGAACAGACTGTCGAACACACACACACACACACACACACAACTTCCACAAATAATCCAATTTCAATTTATTTCCAGAAATACAGTTTGTAAAAAGTTCCATGCAAAACAACATCTACAGCCCAGAATTTAAGACTCAAAAACGAGGAGCTGTGCGGCGCCGTGCTAACATGGCAGCGTACAAAACTATGAATAAACTCGATTATCATCATTATCATTATCCCGGTGTATGACATCATGAACGTGAGCCCATTTTCACACCGCTGCAACATGGGAAGAAAAAAAAACAACAACGACCAAAAGGGCGCTTTGGATTGTCACGCGTTTCGATTGCAAGTTCTAGAAATACATTTCGAGGTGTCGGCGAGTTTGGATATTTACACCGCCCAAAACAATACCTGTTGATTAACTTGAATTCAAAAGCTCGAGTAGTTTGGAACAACCCTTGTCGGGTGGAATGAACAGAAACGGCGAAGGATTTTCTGTTACTGAGAATTTCGAATTGACAAGAGGTATACTTTATGTTTAAAAACCTCTTAAACCCACACCTGGACGGGGCACATTTTCTCCGGTTTTGGCTTTACCCAAATCTAAAAGCTTCTTGGAAAAAAGAGGGACAGAAAAACGCAACAAGAAAGTGACAAAACAGTGGGGGGAAAAAATAGTGATGAAAACGTGACATAAAAGCCACAGAAAAATGACGAAAAAAGGGACAAAAAAGTCCATTTATATAAGTTTTGTAGGTCTTAGCTTTCAAATGAGACGTTGAAGATGTGGGTAAAGCTGATGTGAGAAAATGCACTTGGTGAAGGCGGGGGTTAAGAGGTTAAAGCTACAAATAATAAAACAAAAACATATGTACAGATGATACTTTTTAACACCTTGTAGCAAAAATATTCTTTAATTAACCTCTTACCCCTTAACCGAGCGCATTGTGTCCAGTTTGGCTTTACCCAAATCTAAAAGCTTCTTGAAAAAAGCCCCAAAAAATAGCGACGAAAACGAGGATGAAATGCAACAAAAGGAGCGACAAAAACACGTTAAAAGAGTGAAATGAATGACGAAAGCTCAACAAAAAAGCTATGAAAAAGTAACAAATAATTTTTTTTTAAAAAAGGCAAAAATGTGACGTTCAAATGAGGTGTCACTCTGGCCTCCAGTCAAGAAACGTCTACATTTGGGTAATGCTGAACGGTAGAGAATGCCCTCGGATATGGCCAAAACCCAAAGTCCTTTTTTTCACAGGTTTTTTAAGATATTGTTGGATGTTAGCATCATTTGCGTCACAGAGCAAGCAGTGCATTTTTCCTATCTCGATATCTCAGTTTAGGGTGACCAGATGTCCCAGTTTACCGGGGACGGTCCTGACCCACTGTCCCACGACCCAGTAGATTTCCCACAAACCATTAATTTGTCCCAGTCCCAGGCGTTTACACCAGCACCACGCACATAACAGCGATCTTTACTCTTGACCATGTGTACGTCAAACACAGCGTTCCTAAAGTGATCGGAACAATACATTAGATCAAAAGTGTTTCGCCGTTGAATGGACATTAGTCTTTTGCAAAACTAAAAGTTTGGACATACAAAATGGGTGGAGAAAAAAAAGTCACAATTTGGCTCGCCCCACGAACTTCCATTGTGTCCCAGTTTTCAATGTGGGAAATCTGGTCACCCTCTATCTTAATATGTTTGCTAGCTAACAGAGGCCATTCAAGTGCACATGACACATTAGACTTACTTGTTACTAAAGCATAGTTAACACAATTATATTTAAGATCTTACAAAAAATGATTTTTTTTATGATGTTTCTAGTTTCACTTCCTTATCACTTCCTTATTGGACACTGACAGGAAGAGGCAAACCATTATAAACTGTTGCCGTGCCGACCGTGTTATGTCAATGGGAAATGAGTGGGTCTAGTGCTGCGTTCCACTTTATCTCGGTGGTCGGAATTTCCAAGCTCCGACCTGGAAATTTCAACTGGAACGCGACAACTTTTGTAATACCGACTCGGAAACTCGAGACCGAATCACCGAACCCGCTTAAAGATGGCCGCGCCTTAAAAGTGGCCTTCTCTGATTGATAAAGTGAATGGTCCTCTTGGTCCTCCATTGCTGTAGTACCTCCCTATAGCCGCTAGTCCCACATTGGAATGCATTGCACTTTAGACACGTTAAAAACAACTTTAAAGCCTGGTTTCTAATTTTCCTAAACTTTTTACTGCTAGATATTCCTCCTGTGATAACGCTGGGTTAGGCACAATTAAAGAAACCAGGCCGGTTTTCGTAAGGTACATTATAGAAATCTTGCATAATTAATGAAGACCTGACTTTGATTGACAGGCCGTTAGCATGAGGGCTAATGGCACGGGCACGATCGAACTGCACGCCCTGAGAGGGCCGAGTCTACAGCGAAGAACCCGCTCTCTTGCCCATTTTAGGCAGGGGTGTGTAAATACGCGATGATTTCCCCCTCAAACGAAGTTATTATGGCAAACGAGGAGTGAGGAGGAGTCGTCCATTCATTCTACAATCAATGATTATTATCATAGTTTCTGTCCCAGCCTCGATTGCTTTCCATTTGCATTAGCATGCGGCCGCTAGCTTTAGCATGCAGTTGCTACCCGCGACATTTTGCGCGGCAATCAAAAATACATTTGCGGAGGTTAAAACTAACTCAAATGAGGTACAGCATGTCCATAGTCACTTAGATTTAGTCGGTGAAAGTGTTTTTGAATCGGTGAGAGCCAAAACTGGTATCGGTTGAGTATCGGATATTTGTAGCCGATACCATGTTTGTTTCCGACCTGGACAACTGGAACGCTACAAGTCGGAGAAAATGTTTGATCCTGGTCGGATTTTTTGACCGAACTGGAACGCAGCATAACTTTACCTCTATCTACTGTATGTCACTTCAAAATTCAAAGAAATCTAACTTTTTAGCCCAACAGTTGAAATAAAATGATAACCATTACTTACAACAGATGTTAAGCATTAAAAACATTAAAACCTGTCATGTGCACTTAAACAGCCGACCATGTTTTTGAAGAGAGCTCCATTTGAAACGTGACTTTGGGTCCAAACTCGGATAAGAACAGCAGGAAAGCAGAAATCGATGAAACTGAAAACAAAAGTAAGAACAAGTCCTTCAATAGAAATACTTCGATTCGTCCAAATATATATAAATAAATAAAAAGTACAATTCCAAACCACTCAGTTCAAGTTATCTCAAGTCTTCCAGATTGGATTTTTTTTCTTTGCGGCGTTAAGTGTGCTCACGAATCGGGGGGAAATCTCTATGCATTATACAACTTAAAAGATCAATAAAACGTCACACTGAAAAGGCAGGAAGGACTTTTACAAGCGTCAGCCCTTTTTGTCGAATGAGATACCAGTTCCCGTGTTTGGAGATGCATACTTCATGCATAGAAGAACTCTGTCCACGGCACGTTATAACAGGCATGCCCACGAAAGTGCACCGTAAAAGAACATCCAGGAGATCGATTCAAATAAAACAAAAAAAAGGCATCATAATAATTATAACAACAGAACGCCAACGATAACAGCAGTTCTAATAAATAATTCAGACTTTGAAAGAAAAAGTGATTCACAGCAGCGTTTGCATCGATGAGGAGAGAAAGTCATTGCACAGGTCGAAGAGGAGGAGGAGGACGAGGGCTAGGGACAAAAGTGTGCGCTGGTCGGCTCGTTTTCGGATATATCGTTTCCCACCGATATATCGTTTCCCACCGATATATCTTCAGTAGTATAAATACGCTGGCGCATTAGGTCAGTGGTGGAGAACGTGCGATCATTGGGTTAGTACTTCCGCATGCGTTTATCGGAAGAAAGGTTTTCAAAGTGAAACGGGCTAACATTCAAATTTGAGCTGTCGGCTCTTTGATGCCTTCACGCGGTCTTTTGAGCGCAACGCAAAAGATTGTGTACGATTTCGGTCCGGACTGCTGCAGAATTTGTTCTAGACCAGAGTTGTTGGCGTTGTGGGCTCTGCCTCTACGGGAAAGGACATTGTCTGAGAAATCTACATTTAATGCCAGTCTGAATCCGACTCAATGCCTCTGAATGACTTCTAAGGCTTGAATTCATGCGCCGTAAGCCACCTGGGTTTGGGCTTAGCATCGTTTTACATTCATCAAAGTTTCGGTGGGTGTTTGCCCCCCGACCACGAGGTCAACCGTCACCGATATTGAAAAGCTAGCTAGACCCGCTTCGATTCACTGCGAAGACGGACGATGATAAACGGAACAGCAAGACGACCCAAAAGATACAAATACAAATCCATTTTACACTTTCTCCGTTTTTTTCCGAAGCCACAAGTGTTTTTTTCTTTCTAGAACGGGCCGTTTCCTTCTAGGGTCCCTATCCCGTAAATAAATCGAATAAACCATCGCTACAAACGGAGCGCGCCGACCTCCATCTAATCATTCACTCCAGTGCAACGTTAGCCCTTTGTGTAAGACTTCACCGCGCCCGCCCCGAAGTCCGTAAAGTCCAACCGAGGGACAGCCGACAATCATTCACAGATCCCAGCGGGGAAAGGGGGGGGTCGTATCCGACACTATTATGTACAGGCGGGGTTCATCGTCGTCGTGGAGACCGAGGCATCTTCAGTAAGACACTTGATGCAGAGAGAGAGAGAGAGAGGGACAGAGAGAGAGAGATTTTGGCGTCCCAGTGGAGGGAGGTGTGGTTTGGCACTTGTCAGGGGGCGGGCCTTAGGACAGGGGCGACAGGGACACGGGACACTGGCTGTTGTTGTTCATGAGGTCGTCGATGTCTTCGTCTTCTAAGTCCACTAAAGGGGGACGGAAAAGAGAGAGAGATCATCAGTCTCTCCACACTGTAAAAAGTAAACTATTACTTCATCAAGGGCCAACCAATGTCAAGTTTGTATTGTAGTCGATTTGAAGTTGTTCATTAAATAAACTCACAACTATCAATCGTCACAATATGGGAATCGGTGTGCCGTCAGGGCCAGCGGGACCTTTTCTGCTGACCCAAATGAAGAAAAAAATGAATTGTAAAACGTCTTGGTAGTATATTGAATTTGTAATTTATTTGTATAATGTACAGTTGAGTTGCTTGTATTTGGAATTGTTGAGGTGCAACAGAAATGTCCAACTCAAAAGGTGTTTAACCTTCTGAGTTGGACAGCCTCCTCCTCAGGGCGTGCTCTACAGATCCAGCTGGTCCCGGGCTGTCAGGCCGCACACATGACTTGCGGGCGGAGGCGCCACTGCTTTGGTTTGCTTTGTTAATACATCCTAAAATTATCCATATTATATGCGTTTGAGTGAGTGAACCCGGACTGAAACCCCACGGCCCGCCCCTGCCCCCTGATTCTTAGGTTGACAAAACTGCTTTATAGCTCAACTACTCACCCATGCAGGTAAAAAAGCGCTTGCCTATATCCTTTGAGTTCATTAAAGATAGTTAAGGTTCAATTCTTTCTGGATTTCAAACGATTGCATGAAATACATTTATTAATTCATATTGATCGATTTGGTTTATTGCAACAGATGTTGTTTACAGAGCAGTTCTGTCGACCCAAGAATCCAAATGAACTGGAGTCAAATTCTCAGATTGTGATGATGCATAGCTGTGAGTTTAATGAATCAGCAGCTTCAAATCGACTCCAACGTAAACCTGTAATTGATTTAACGTATGATTTCTCGGCAGCCCTCGGAACTATGATCTCGAGCTGGCATTTGCGATCGTAGCTAAGTAAAATCATGTGTCCATACAAATAAGGGACATTTTCCGAACCCCCACTGCGAGCTGCCCCATCACAACCGAGCTGCAACGGGGTATTTCAGTTTGGAGAGGCAGAGGAATCTTTTATTATTAATATTTTGTTACAATACGGCAGATTAACCTCTAAACCCCCACCGGAACTGGTTTTAGCCCCACAATTATCACAACATATGGCTGCGAAATCCTGGAGAGACCAAATCAATCAATCCGTTTGCAGTTGGGCCATTGGGGAGGGGCTCCGATGGAAGACACATTTCAATATGAAGACGTGTAATCCTTCACCTTTCTTGGAGCGCCCGATCTGGCCCAGCTTGGGCGCCCTCTGCCCGAGCCTCTGCGGGTTGGCGCCGCCCGCGTGGCCGTTGACCTGCGGGTGCCCGGGGTTGAACTGTCCCGCGGGGCCGGGCTGCCGCGGGGGCCCGCTGGGGGGGATGAGCTCGGGGATCCCTGAAGACCCGTACATGTCGGTCGCTGCCTTCTTCTGCCGGCTTCGCGGGACGCAGCGCTGACAAGAGAAAACACACAAGTCCGGTTTATATCTCGAAGAAAGGCCACTCCACCAGTCTTCCTTTGTTCTGTTAGAAATTAAATGGTCTCAACTTATATAGCGCTTTCCCACCTACATTAGGCACTCAAAGCGCTTTACAGCAAGGAACCTCTCACCCATTCATACACCAATGCACACAGACACTGGAGGCAAGGTGGGTGAAGTGTCTTGCCCAAGGACACAACGACAGCGTGCACCTTCAGGAGGCGGGATTCGAACACACGACCTTCCGATCATGAGACGACCCGCTCTACCATCTGCGCCACCATTGCAATTTAGAACTTAATAAATTTTGCAGGTTCTAGAATGTGATGATGTCACCGGGCCCAGTGGGGGGGAGGAGCCAGTTTTTCCCATGAACAACATTGCACTTTCACAAGTCGTAGCTCAAAAGAAAGAGTATGAATTACAAAAATGATCATTAATATCAGTCACTGGGTCCACGATCTCTCTGTACAAGACCAAAAATGTCCTCAAAAACAAAATCATTTTTCCTCCATATTTGGAATGCTGTGATGCCACCTGCAACCCAGCAATAGAGAGTATTTAGAATACAGTTACTTTCCAAATATCAAGGGAACACACCCCAGTACCTGATCACTAAATGTTAGCTTCATATTGCACAACATTATTAAAAAATAACTTTTCATGTTGACCCGTTTTTCCTCCTAAAATAAAATAAAGATTCAAAACGCCTTAAGCCACAAACACTGCACATGCGTCACATGATGCATTTGCCGAGCGAGTTAAAGAGTTCATCATTAATGGCAAGTGAGTTTATAACAGGTGTTTGTAACAATCATAGTCTTCATTTTTGTAAATTATACGCCATATTTATAATAAGTATAATTACAAGCAGTGTGAAAGTATTCTAAAAGTATTCAGAATACAGAACTCTAATTAAACAAAGTAGCGGAATTTTATCAATTTATATGTATTTATTTATTGATATTTGTATTTGGACAGAACAAGAAGCATTGCTACAAAATAACCGATGCCATGTTCATAGGCCGTATAGCTAACAGCTAATTCGCAGATCTGGTCCCTAAGACACAAAAACACATAATGCACCTACACAAATCATTACAATCAATACAAAACACAAAAGGCAATACAATATTATACACTTCTGTTGTGTCCATACAACGTTTTGCGTTACAAAAAATTTTTTTACGGCAAGTATTCAGTAACTAAAGACAATTTTAAAGCGTTCTCCCCAACACTGAGCATAAATGACCTTATTAAAAGCTCTCCTGTACTTCCCCTGCGCTGCCACAAGAGGTCAGCACTGCGCTGCGTTTGAAGAGCGGCGGCGCCTCCTCCTCCTCCTTCACTTCCGCAGTTCCAGTCAACAACGAAACACACACACACACGCACACACACACACACACACACACGACTAAACCTGGATGAAACACCGTAAAAACACGAGCCTTTCATGACACGAAAACATTTCTGACGAATTCCACGAACTCCGCGCCTCGTTTCCGCTCTCGACTCGCCTCTTCTTCGTTGTTTACACGCCACTTCTGTTACGCACGCTTAGCTACCGCCAAATAATGCTGCATTACGCATTCCCAAACCACTTTCGTCACTTTTGACCACAAGCACACTGTTCAATGTTCCACAAAGGACCTCCCAGAAGCCGGTCTGTGCCCGTGAACGCGGCCTCTGATCGGTTTAGTATCAAGTTTTTTTCGTGTCGATTCGAGTCAGCGTAAAATGCCTCCAATATCTCCGGTAAAACGCGTCTAAAAATAGACGATTTCCCAACAGATTGAGATAGAACAACGCGCGATGCGGCGGCTACTCGCGTTAAAAGGTCCCACAAACGCGACCTCACCTTGTTTTTCTGTGGTCCAAACGCGTCGTGGCGCACGCTGTGGTTGTTTACAACGCGTCAAGTCCCCGTCCGTGAGGTGTAGTAGGCTACTATTCCGCGGTGAGCAGTTTTTTCCCCCCCTTGCGTGTTCGTTGTCCTCCCGTGGCCCTGCGGTGGCACAGCGGTGTACGTAGTAGTAGTATTTGTTGTTGTTGGGGATTTCCTCCGTGTCGTGTCCGTGTGTCGCGCTGCGGGCTCGCGGTGTTGCTGCGTGGACAGGAGCGGTGCGCAGGATATAAAGCGGCGAGCGGAGTGAGGTAGAGGCTGGAGCGCGCGGTGCACGGAGGTGTGTCACGGAGAGTTCCTGGGGGAGGGCGGGTGTCGGTGCTCACACCCGCGCGTCCCTCCTTAACCTCTTACCCCCCGCCGAGCGCATTTTTTCCCCCCTCCAGTTCGGCTTTACCCAAATCTAAAAGCTTCTCGACTGGAGAGCAACAGTTTTGGGTTTTTTTTTTCACAAAATTGTTGCTTTCATCGGCACGTTTTTGTTGCTCTTTAGTCGCTTTCTGTTGCATTTTCATCAGCTACTTTCTTCCTGGGCAGAATTATGAAGCTGAACTCCCCTGTTCTTTGGGTAACTGCATCCAGGTACAGGTACTCTTTCATTTGAGGGTATTTAGAAAATGGTACGTTCTTAAAGTCAATCATTAAATGTCAGTTTCAAAATCATAACATTAGAACAGGAACCATCTCTTACGGTATACTTGGAACACTGGTGTATACAGTGTGCGAGAGGTTTTTCCTGTTCTATGTTTGGCCTCCATGCCTTCTCTTACGCACCTGTTTCATACAAGTGAAGTGCGAAGCAAACCGTCCATAATCACAACATTAGGAAGAAACTGCCGGGGAAAAGTCCGTCTGGGCTGTGGGCGTTTGCAAAGTGCCTCTTTTGCATTCCCAACTAGTGTTAAATAGGTTTGTAACAGGCGAGTATCAAGTGTAGCCTTAACATCATATGCTTTTATGCATCTCGGCGCGTAAACAAACAGCCACCTCCTTCTCGCTTGGTACAGCTGTGTTTTTGTGTGTGTTATTTTCTGCAAACTGCATTTCTGTGCATATTGTTTCACTAGATGCTTCTGTATGTGTTTTGTGAGTTTCAGCTGATTTCTTTTTTTTACTGCAGAGAGTCCATAATGGTCCTGAAGGAAGCAGATTTTTAAAAGTAAACAAACAGCTAGCTTATGAGCTAAAGACATTTGAGAGCTACACATAATAATAATAATAATACATTTTATTTATATTGCACTTTACATTTCAAAGAAACCTCAAAGTGCTACAACATTTCTTCTTCTGAAACACTGAAGAGGCACCGAGAGCCCCCCCCCCCCCACACACACCTGCAGCACGGTGGAGGCGTCACAGGAGGCACAAGAAAATAAAACGGGGACAAACCCTGGAGGCGCTGCACCGTTTCAGAGGCAGCCGGCCAGGTTTCCTCGACCTCCAAAAACAGGCTGGTCAGGTCGGCCCACAGTGGCGGCGCGGCTCAGTCACAGCGGCTCAGGACTAACACCTGAACACTATTTTGTTGTACGTACTTAATATTATGCCATATTCAGAGTACAGTACTCTGGACAACGGAATACATTACAAAATACTTTTTAAGGCGAGTATTCCGTATTCTGTGCCTAAATACAATTTTAAACTCTCTAACACTGGAAATGACCCAGTTTTAAAGGTGTATGAATTTCAGGGAGAAGAAGAAGATGATCTTTATTTATATCGCGCCTTCTTCTTATAGAAGAAGAAATACAATTCAAACGCATTGCCGTCTTCAGGTGTGTTCTTGTGCTGGCGGGTCCATGACCTCACTGTGCCACTAAAACACTTCCCCTCTCACTTTCTCCGGTTTGTAAATCATTATCTGGCCCATCACATATTTGCGAGGAAACCAAGCACATGATGAGGGCATTTGTTTGCGCCAGAATACCCAGGGACTTGCCGGGACTGATTCGGTTGGAAGGGGGGGTCAGGGGATGGTATATAATTGACGAAGCCCAAACGTCTGGCACAGTGGTCTGGTCACCGGGTGGAACCATGGCGAGAATAGCGGCTCTCGCGTCGCTGGTCGTTTTGGTTTTCCTTCTGTTGGATAACGACGCAGGTAAGACGTGTTTGACTTTCAGGGTTTGCTGTTTTGAAACGCGTGACAATTTAAACCACATTCCTTTTCTTCCTTTTGCAGAGGCCTCGTCCGTGTGGCCAGTGAAGCTCGTGCGTCGCTGCAGATGCAAAGGTGAGTGCTGCGTTCAGAACTAAACTTGAATGACCCTCAAAACCAGAGTTAAGACTTTTTTTCACCGGAGCGAGAAAAGATTTTCAAAACTGTGCGTGCGACTCAGCCTGCGAGAGTTCGTCTGAGCAAAAAAAAAAAAAAAAAGATGGGATTGGCACGCCTCCTTTTCACCATATAAGGACGTGGAAAGCCATTTATTAATGAGATTTACCTAAGCTTCACCCACACTTCCTGGAATTAGCTCTGTGGGCTCTTAACCGCTCCTTAACCAAGTGCATGTTCTCCACTTCAGCTTTACCCAAATCTAAACGTCTACAGCCAGTAGGCCAGTGTAAACACGTCATTTGAAAGCTAAGACCTACAAAACTGATCTAAGCGGGTCTCTTTCCTTGCGCTGTTGCTGTGTTGTCGCAACCTATTTTGACATTTCTTTTCGGTAAAAAAATAAATAAAAAATCTGCTGAACCTCACAGCAACACAGCATCCTGTTATACTAATGTGGAACACAGAAACTACGAATGCGGTTAGCAGAAAAAGGCAACAACAAAAAAAACACAGCTGTACCAAGAGAGAGGGAAGTTGCCTCTATTTAGCCTGGAGACGGGGCCCCTGCTCACTGCTCCCACAGGTCCGAGCGGCTTTGAGGATGGGTCAAATGCAGAGACGGAATCTCCCTATGGGCATTTATAAAGTATCATTTAACTTTTTACTAATTTAATAGATTGTGTATAACTGACCGCCCGGGCCTGCAATGTCACATAAAGCTCTGTATAAGCTCTCAGTCGTGCAGGAGGTGTCCATCCTAGTTGAAGGTTCTTGAGTCATCGCCTGTACGCTGTAGTTGAAGTTTCGCCTGTCGGCTTCGTCGGCAACACTAAGGTTTCCAGCTCACAGGCAGACTGGATAAAGGCAACTGGGAGGGCTTGGCTTGGAGGGGAGGGACTAAGCCAATCAGGGAGCTGGATTACATTTTTTTTTTTTTTTTGCTTTCCCCGATCATGTACAGTGTTTTGCCGAGCAAGACGTTTGATAACCGTGTGAACCCGCTGTTTATTCTTCGTCTGTAGGTATTTCAGGGGTCAGCAGAAGAAGGAAATGCCCCTTACCTCTCATCCCGTCCAAACCTGAAGAAAAGAGAGCGCTGAACCGATGCCTCTGCCGTAAGTGTCGCCGTATAATCCGTGGATTTGACACGTTGTTACTTGTTATATGTTGTTTTGTATTTTTTAGAGCAATTCCAACACTGCAGTTTTCCGTTTATAACCCCCACCCTATGAGAAGAAGAGGAGCCAGTGTTACTGTCCGATAAAGCCAGGACATAAAGTCGAACAATGTGTCCAAGTGATACCGTTCTTTCTGTTAATCAAGTTTGTTTGTATACTTTATTGTCCCTGTAGGGGAATTTGTCCTCTGGATTTAACCCGACCCAAGTTTGATGTGTTAGTACGAGGTTAGTGTAAAACAAACACTACAACATAATGGTTACACTTTACAGATTACAGCCCGCGACTCCCATATGTAGGTACAAGAAAGTCATTTTAAAAATAAACTATTACATTAGAGAAATCAGGCAAAATGAAAATAAATGTACAGACGATAAATATTGAGGCCAAAAATGTATTGTTTGTCTGTTTCTTTTACAATAAGTCGATACAGTCATTATCTGGACAGGCCTATCGCTATGACTGTAGATCACAGCTACACATTAGGTACCATGTATTTGTGCATCAGTTATTCCACCTTGTTACTTTAGATTCTTCTCTGTCGTATTGACTCCATGGTTGATCTCATAACTCTGTATTAACTTGTGTGTTTGTGTTTATTTCACAATAAACCTTTGAAAAAAAACGGTCATGTCTTTAATCTTTTCAACAGCAATATAACTATTACAACAATTACATCCATTTAGGAAACTATGCCCTCCGTAAAGCTGCCACACCCATGTGACAGCTGTAACGCTATTGCCCTGTATTACACCTTTATTACACCTTAACTTTACTGTGTACTTACCTGTACTTACATGTACTTTCTTGTTCCCTGTACCACACATAGAACTCATGCACTGACCCATAGCTTTGTGTTCATTCCCTACATGCTGTTAGCACTTAGTAAGTCAGTGGCAGAAAACATATACTGTCCTTAAGAAGTAGAGGAAAGAGCCCTGGGACGACTCCGCTTGCTGCAGGCTCATAAATATACTGTATCTAATACACTCTAGTGTCCACGAAATCATTACACAGGTTCAGCTGAAGCAAGAAAGCTTTTAAGTGCCTACCCCATATTCAAAAGTGATTTACTCTCATGCATTTCAGAATACTGCAGGTGAATACAAAACGTAGTAGTATATCCTTTGAATAGAAAAGTCCTCCAAAGGCTCCGTAGCACTGAGAATAACATAACATGACTGAAACACGTGTCCAGCTGCAGGTAATCCCGAATGGGGTAATGATAACGGTGGTACTAGCAGCATCTCGTGTTCATACAATATCACATTACATTATAAATGACTGAGTTCAACAGGCACATGCACAGCCAAAACGTGCATGTGCCTGTTTACGTAGGAGTAAAGTTCATATTTTGACTTTTCCATACACACAGCCCTGTGGGTGTACCCATGTTTGAATTGTTATTGCAAATTTCAACAATACAATTGTTACAAACACGCATCACAAGCAGCAGCATTGATAGTGAAAAGCTATTACATTTCCACACTGCTCAGTGTGGAAGGCAAAATCTTCTTCAAGATTCTTGCCAACCGGTTATCTGAGTATCTCCTGAGGAATTCCTACATTGACACCTCGGTGCAGAAGGGCGGAGTCCCAGGCATGCCAGGTTGTTTGGAGCACACAGGGGTGATCACCCAGTTGATCCGGGAGGCGAGAGAAAACCGAGGAGACCTGGCAGTCCTCTGGCTTGACCTGGCCAACGCTTATGGATCCATTCCACACAAGCTTGTGACAACAGCTCTGACAATACACCACGTTCCCGAGAAGATCACTGAACTCATAAGGGACTACTACTGTAGTTTCAGCCTGAGATTCACCTCGGGCACAACAACATCTGCATGGCATCGCCTAGAGAAGGGCATTATCACTGGCTGCACCATATCAGTGGTGTTGTTTGCTCTGGCGATGAACATGCTGGTCAAGGCTGCAGAGTTGGAATGCAGGGGCCCCCTGTCCAGATCTGGCATTCGCCAACCGCCAATCCGGGCCTACATGGACGACCTGACTGTCACAGCAACATCAGTGACGGGATGCCGGTGGCTCCTCCGCGGTCTGGAAAGGATCACGGCATGGGCAAGAATGATGTTCAAGCCAGCCAAGTCCAGATCTCTTGTCCTCAGAAAGGGGAGAGTGGAGGACAAACACCGTTTTTTTGTTGACGGAGTCCCCATTCCAACAGTGTCGGAGAAGCCCGTGAAGAGCCTAGGGAAGATCTTCAACAGCACCCTGAAGGACAAGGTAGCGGTGGAGGCAGCCCACATGGAGCTGAAGACATGGCTATCAGCAGTGGACAAGTCTGGGCTCCCGGGGCAGTTCAAGGCATGGATATACCAGCATGCCATTCTGCCAAGACTTCTGTGGCCACTGTTGATTTACGAAGTCCCAGTGACCATTGTGGAGGGTTTTGAACGCAATGTCAGTCAATACCTGCGCAGATGGCTGGGTCTTCCGAAAAGCCTGAGCAGCATTGCCCTGTATGGGCACACCAACAAGCTGCGGCTTCCTTTTACTGGTCTGACGGAGGAGTTCAAAGTCACCAGAGCCAGGGAGGTGTTGCTTTACAGAGACTCGGCTGACACCAGAGTCTCTTCCGCTGGCATCACGGTCAGAACTGGGAGGAAATGGCGAGCGCAAGAGGCAGTCGACCAAGCAGAGGCAACACTGAGACATAGCGTCTTAGTTGGCTCTGTGGCAGTTGGAAGAGCTGGCCTGGGTAGCCACACAAAGCCGCGCTACGACAAAGCCATGGACGAGAGCGGCGCCAGATGGTGCAGGGAGAGATTCGTGCAGAGGTGGAGAAGGAACGCCAAAGTAGGACCGTGGCAATGCGCCAGCAAGGAGCTTGGGTCAATTGGAACCATGCATCTGCCCGGAAGATCACCTGGACAGAACTTTGGAAGTCTGAACCTGCAAGACTTAAGTTCCTGATCCAGTCGGTGTATGATGTCCTACCAAGTCCATCTAACCTTCATACCTGGGGCCTGGCAGAAACACCAACATGCCCACTATGCCCGGCACATGGTTCCCTAGAGCACATCCTAAGCTGCTGCCCTAAAGCGCTAGGAGAGGGGAGGTACACGTGGCGCCATAATCAGGTTTTGAAGGCAGTAGCGGACGCTATCTGCACCGGAATCCGGGAGTCAAAACATAATTTCCCAGTGAGGCACAACATCTCTTTTGTCAGGGCAGGGGAGAAACCCCGGGGAGAACGTAGGGCCACAACTGGACTGCTAGCCATGGCCCGTGACTGGCAGTTACATGTGGACCTTGGGAGGCAGTTAAAGTTCCCAGAGCACATCGCAAGGACGTCACTAAGGCCAGATCTGGTCTGAACATCTGACTCGATAAAGCAAGTCGTGCTATTGGAGCTTACAGTCCCCTGGGAGGACAGGATGGAGGAGGCTTATGAAAGGAAGAAGGCAAAATATCTTGAGCTGGTTGAGGCATGCAGAGGAAGTAGATGGAGGGCCCGCTGTGAGCCAATAGAAGTGGGCTGCAGGGGATTCCTAAGTCAAACTGTGCATCGGGCATTCAGGCTCCTTGGTATCCGAGGATTGCTTCAGAGGAAAGCCACCAGAAACATCAGTGAGGCCGCTGAAAAAGCCTCTAGGTGGTTGTGGATTAAGAGGAGGGACGCATGGAGTAGCGCGCTGCTTGGACACAAACCGGGGCCTGATCAACCCTGGTTGGGTCGCCCAGGTGAGGGTGTCTGAAGATCAAAGACCCGAAACACCCTATGACCCTGGGTCCTTCACTGAAGATGTGTCCAAGCTGCACCTTCAAGGTGTTTGAAAATCCCATAAGAGGACAATCTGATGAGACTTGCAAGAAAACAAAAAAGAAATATTACAAGTATGGAAGAAGTATAACGAAAATAGAAATGAATGTGGTTACTAATAATTATTTTTCCCCCCTTTTCCCTTTCACATAATACCATTATTCCAATCATTACTTGTGATTATAAGTCACCATTCTATTGATTTACTTATTATTTAAGTGTAGCATTTGTCATAATTTTTATAGTCAACGCTACGCATTATTATTATACTATTATTATCATCATCACCATTATAACAATGATAATAATAGCACTTATTGTTGTTATTATAATCTTTACAATATGATCGACAGCCATATTATTATCTTATGTATCTGTGCATTCTCAAAAGTAGCATGTTTCTCCCTGATGTCATTCACATTTCCACTGCAATAATATTGGTTGTGATTGTTTTATTAGTTAATTACGATTGTTTGTCCTATTTTGTGAGGTGTGTTAAAAAACCAGGGTGTAATGCGGGCCCCCACCTTGCTGCCCTAACTAGTTATCGTTGTGAACAGTTTTGAACCCTATGCTTTATTAAAGGACAAGGTTTATGAAGCCCTCCAACATCTCGCCTGCCCTAATTCTATTTAGTTGAATAATGACACCAGTGGCAACAGGCAGTAACTGCGTTTTTGGTTATTTATTTCAAATAACTGATCAATTAAAGTTATGGCTTGGTGACTTTGGTTATCAGTAATGACGTGGTATGTCTCCAATTCACAATAATAAAAAATGACTTACTGAGAATGACCGGGAGGCAGGTCACATGTCTTTAGCGTGTTCCTCAAATACACTTCTCTTATACTGTCTTTTGAATTACCCCACAGATTTACACCACTCCGGGTGACACAATGACTTTTTAGGGTAGATAGAATACACAGGCCCTCATTTATCAAACTTGCCTAGGGTGAAATCAGAGCGTATGTGGGCTGTACGAAAATGTACCGACTGTTTTGGCATTTATCGTGCGCTCAAATCCTACACCAAGTCAAGAAGTGGTGTATATGATGGTTTTAAGTAAACACTAAACGGCGCTGGAAAACAGTTTTTATCTTGATTCAATGTTGCGCTGCATCGACACGCTCCTCCACGCCACGAGCCGAGCCCAGAGGCTCCTGGACCAGAGACACTAGAACCTGGACTGCAGCCACAGCGACATTTATGGTGTTTTTTTGTATTTATGTTTCGTTTATTTATATTTTTAACAGACCGCTGCTGCGCAAACTTTGTGTGGATTCCCCGCCTCACACCCGCGGCCGCTGCCGTGTGACACCGGGACTCACCTGGGTCTGTGCGAGGCCATGCTCCGCGTCCTGGTTGGTTTGAATGCTGAGTCTGTGGACCGTATTCCGTGCTCGCGAGTATCCCGGGCGTCAAACAAATCCTTCGACAGCTCCACAGCTTTCGTCGGTCCGGACGGCTAAGTAAAGTCCGGGTTTGAGCGGCGCACAGGGTCTGCTGACCGCGCCTCTCCTCTCATCAGGGGAATGATCGAAGCACGTCTCGTAGGGCTGTCTTCGGTCCGGACGGGTCCGTTAGGTTCTGGCTGTCAGCTCTCCGCGCACCCGTGTCCTCCCGGAGGAAAGCTCTGCTCAGGCCGAAAGACGCGTAGTTCTGCCCCCGGCTCCAACGCGGATCGAGTCCGCGGAGCTGAGCTGCTTTTCACTGTTCAGATCATGGTCCAGAGTCTGCTCTGACTGCAGCGTTGTATCCACGCTTTTTTTATGTTGTCTAATTTTATACCCTTTTTTATACAGGCTATTTAGGCCTACTGCTTATTTAATAAAGGTAACTTTTTATTATTAGCCTATTTCTTTTTTCCCTCTTTTTTTATTTTGTAAATGTGATCTTGGATTGGCTATGCGGTTAATGTTACTGACAGATTGTCATGGTCCTGTGTTGCCACTTCTTCCCTCCTTGTTTTGTGTCTGTCTCCTCCCCTGGGCGGAGCCATCGGATCTGCAACCGATCACTCGCACACCTGCATCCAATCCACAGCTCGTTACCTGAACTTGAAGAAGACCAGTTTCTCCACCGCTCCTGGCCAGTTGGATTCTTGACTCCGTTTGTTTTTGCCTGCCTACCTGCCTTTTGGTCTGCTATTCCTTATTTTCCCGTTAATAAATACTTGTAAACATTTTCCGTCTGTGTTCTGCTTTTGGGTCCAACTTCAACCCGTGACAGAACGAACTGGCCAATATGGACCCAGCAGACACGGACCCTGTAGTTGGAGCCCTCGCAAATTTTGGATAGCACCAGCTAACTCTTTGTAGCTTAAGGAGGAGTCAGCAAGCCATCAACGAACTAATTGCCACGGTCAGCACCAGGCTTAAGATGGTAACCTCCAACCCGGCTACACCTATTCCTGCTCCTGCGGTTGGAGACTCACAGGACCTAGCTGCTCCACCTCAACGCTCACCTGTCCCCCAAACTTCTCCTGTTTCTGTCCCGGAGCCACTGTCGGACCCCAACCTCTGTTCGAGGTGGGCCCCTTCTGTCCCGGAGCCACCGCTGGACTCCTCCTGTCCAGGGGCCGCCTTCAGACCGAGACCCACATCCGACGTGGGCTCTTCTAGCTCCTGTCCCTGCTTCTTGTCTGAGTACCTCCCAGTCGCGATCATTTCCTTCCCTTACCCTTGGATCCTTGCTGCCTCTGCCAGAGCTCCCAACCCTGCCTCTGCTGAAGCTTCCAGACCCGCTTCATCTTGGGAGCCTTCTGTGCCTTCAACGGGCGCACCACATGCGCCTCTGCCCGGCCCGCCTCTGTCTGCGGGCTCTCCCGGTTCGCCTCTGTCTGCGGGCTCTCCCGGTTCGCCTCTGCCCGGCCCGCCTCTGTCTGCGGGCTCTCCCGGTTCGCCTCTGTCTGCGGGCTCTCCAGGTTCGCCTCTGTCTGCGGGCTCTCCAGGTTCGCCTCTGTCTGCGGGCTCTCCAGGTTCGCCTCTGTCTGCGGGCTCTCCCGGTTCGCCTCTGCCCGGCCCGCCTCTGTCTGCGGGCTCTCCCGGTTCGCCTCTGTCTGCGGGCTCTCCTGGTTCGCCTCTGTCTGCGGGCTCTCCCGGTTCGCCTCTGCCCGGCCCGCCTCTGTCTGCGGGCTCTCCCGGACCCGCCTCTGTCCGTGGGCTCTCCCGGTTCGCCTCCGCCGGTGCTCCCCCCGGACCCGCCACCTCTGTCTTCGGGTGCTCCCAGCCCGTTTCTGTTGAGTCCCCCTGGCCCATTTTCAGCAGGTTCTCCTAATCTGCCTCTGGCAACTCCTTCTGTGAGCCCATCTATACCTCCGTGGCCCCCGGACTCAGTCCGACTGTGTTCCCTCCTCCTGACCCCCTCCGCCCTCCCGGTTTTTCTTTGGACGTCTGGGATCCGTCCCTTGAGAGGGGGGTACTGTCATGGTCCTGTGTTGCCACTTCTCCCCTCCTTGTTTTGTGTTTGTCTCCTCCCCTGGGTGGAGCCATCGGATCTGCAACCGATCACTCTCACACCTGCATCCAGTCCACAGCCCGTTACGTGCACTTGAAGAAGACCAGTTCCTCCACCGCTCCTGGCCAGTTCGTTTTCTCTGCTACAGTCCGTAGACGCTTTTGGCTCTGTCCTGTAACCGGTTGGAGTCTTGACTCCGTTTGTTTTTGCCTGCCTACCTGCCTTTTGGTCTGCTATTCCTTATTTTCCCGTTAATAAATACTTGTAACCATTTTCCGTCTGTGTTCTGCTTTTGGGTCCAACTTCAACCCGCGACACAGATGTTTTAATCTTCCAAAAATATAATATTAGCTATATTAAAAATAACTATTTATAATTTCCTGGTTGGAGAAATGTTATGTTTTGTGCGTGCGCGCCGGAAAAACCCGTGGGTGAGGCCTCGTCATACATGACTATTTGTGGGAGTTTCATTCAAATGAGGCCGGGATTTCTCCGTGGCATTTACGCTTGTGTACGATAAGATCTGAGCGGAAACACAGGTTCATAAATGTCACGCGCCCTCTGGCGTATATCGCAAATACACGCATACACCATTTTTGTTTTACGCAATGTTGATAAATGAGGGCCATTGTATTTTCATATTATGGGTTCCTCTTAGATCGTATCTTCCCTCTCTATTTCCAAACATTTGTTGTGCATTGCTAGGGAGCTGGTTATTTACAGGTGAGGTAACTCCAGTATTCCACATTAAATACTTTCTACAACAAACTGGACATGCTTAAGTAGCTTAATTCAATTCAGTCAACATTTATTCATTTGTCCCCTTACATTACTCAAGTTTATCAAAGTGCTGTCCAAATAAATCTAGTAGTAAAAAAAGAATTATTTTTTTTGATTTGAACTTTTCTTATCTGTCCTCTAGACCGGATGGTTTGAAGAAAGCCGCCTTTGTTTATGCCAAACATTGTAGTCCCAGGTAAAAGGAGCGGCCTCTATGGATAAACACGGGAAAGGCGGTCAGTCATTCCGGATAGAGAGGATCGTCGCCGTGTTTTACCAGGTAAGACTTTTTAATCATTAAGTCAGAGGGTAATCATTTCTGACGAGTGGTGTTTTGGTCTCAGCACAGAGCTAAACTGTAACTAACTACGTACGCCTGAGGTGCTTTGCTCGACGTACTTTGAGAACAGGTTGAGTTTTTTTTTTATTATTCCTAACGCACCACATCTTGCAGTGTAAGGCGAACTATCAGACGAAATCATGCATACTCAAGGTTTTGTTTTTTAAGCTGTGCTGCGGAACAAAGGCTTCTTGAACAAACATGCCGGTCAGGGTTGCCAGGTCTCAGCAGCCAAACCCGTCCAAGAGCATCTCGAAAAAACGCCCAAAAACCGCGGAATATATTATGAGATCTGGTGGTGCACAGTCCCCCTGTTTTTTCCCTAATAGCTTGTCCCGTATGCCTCTTTTTGCCCTGATATCGCGCCTGAAGTCGAGAATAATCCTTCCATTCACCATGTATTTATACAATTTGACTTAAATCGTGCTTGAACTCAGGGATGGACTGGCCCGGGACTTTTGGGTCAAGACCGGCCCTAGGAAACTACATGTTGTCTAAAATGTATAAAGTCGTTTATACATTTATACAATAAACTCTTTTCGCTTATATCGGCAAATGTGATGTGAGGGGAATGAGTAATATCTGAGAGGCCCATTGCTCATACAGGCTATTATATGGGAACCATAACTCAAGAAAGCATGCCAACCATAGATATAATATAATAAAGATGAGTGGGTCTCATTCAGCCTCATTCATTGTAAAGGTTCCCGAGTCGTGTGTGAAACTAACATGGCTGCTCTGCCTCCTCCTATGAAGCCTGTTCCTTAAAAGAACAAAGAGCAAAATGGCGGGAAGCCCTGTGCTCGCGGGGCGGGCGGAGCCTCCACAGAGCTCCAGAGCTTGATTGACAGACTCTGGAGCCAGTCAATGCACTGAAAATGCTGCCAACGTTCGGGCTGATAAACAAACACCAGTGTGGTTAAAAATATTCACCTACCCCAGCGTTGTCACATGGGTCATAGCAATTTTTACAAAAAGAAAAACTCTTTGGAGCCAGGCGTTTAAGCCGTTCTTGGGACTTTTGAAGTCACATAGAATCAATGCTCCCAAGTGTCTCTTGGAGTCGCCCCTGGCCACCAGGGGGTGGTATTACAGCAATTTCAGCTCCCCGCCATGAGGACCATAAAGAAGCGCGTTCCTCGCCAATTGATGCCAACGGAGGGGTACAAAAAGCGTCAGATACCTCTAGTGGGGAAGATGTGTAACTGCACCCAATTAAAGATGAGCCCGTCAATAGAACTTATAGTATATCTTGAAGGCCGTTGTGGTGTAATACGGGCCAGATGCCTCATCTGATCAGACCAGCCCCAAAGTACGTCGGCCCACCGGGAAAACTTCCGGTACTCCCGAAGGCCAGTCCAGCCCTGCCTGATAACCCCCTCCAGGAAAACCGCAGACACTTTTTTCCACCCGCGGAAAGAGTTAATAAAAAAACACCCAATTCCTGCGGACCTGGCAACCCTGATGCCAGTGATCCCAAATATGCTCCCAGTGCTCAGCCACGCAGAGGCCCCAGATGTCTGAGAAATCCTGTTTAATTAAACCAGAATAGGGTCATGTACCAAGAGTTTGCTCTGGCCTTGAGCCTGGATCGGTATGTCTAATTTATAGTGCGGTTTTGCTCTCCATATCATTTAATAAGACAGAATTGATGAGAGTCATCTGTCTGCTAGAAGTATACCAGTTAGGACCAGTTGGAGCAGGTTCTCAGACGTGAAATGGATGGGCATTAAAAGCGAATTGCACTCGGATCACTTTAGTAATTTATTTTATTCAGGTAAAAAACCTTAAAACAATGGAGACAAACAAAGTCAGTGAGTTCCACAATACACATTTGCTGGTTAAGATTTGTACAGGAAACCGGTAACTGTAAAACAACTACACACAACGATAAGTTTAAGTGTCACTTAATTGGACATATTGGACAGAGAAACAATTTAAATTCAACCCAGTATACATTTTTTCAACCATTTGATGAGTTTAATATGCAGATGAAGGTGCTTGAGTCATCATCTGTTCTCTGTAGTTGTGGAAGTGTAGAATGTTTTGCGTTTCATCCAAAAGGCTTTGTCAGCAACACTAAGGCTTTCTGCTCATATGCCGACTAAATACTGTATATGTTGATGGTTAAATGGTTGTCTTGCAGCCACCCGAATTGACCTTAATGACATCTGCATGTGGGAGATTATTTACATGAGCAACAGCAGGGACCCCAGAACAATGCCTTGTGGGCCACCCATATAACAGCCCTGTGATGTTACTGAGCCGACTTCTACCAGGGTATCCGTCAGCAGAGTGGGACCTCTTTAGGAATCCAAAAGATGACAAAGTTGTTATTGTCGCTAATGGACGTCCGTCGTGCTAATCCTGTCGTGGGGAAGTTGCTGCAAAAGGCGCCGATACGTCCAACATGAGAAACATCTGGAGATAATCCTTTGCTGTAAATGTCCAAGTCAAGGTAAAGAACTGCGAGATTCCCAATAAAGTTTGCCCAAATGTTCAAAAATAGCCACAACTGGCAACTAACGCGCTCCACTCTGCTCAGCGTGACAGAAAGGAAAGTGAAAGCGCAAACACGAGTCCCGTTACTTTAGAAACACGTTTCCTCAGTTTGTTCTTCAAAACACCTGCCAAGGAATTAAGCAGGACAACATACGTTTGTTAACGTAAAACCTACATTGTGGCCTAATAATAATAAAATGAAAAATAATCATGATAATTAATTATAAAGTAGTAAAGTTGAAATTATTTTAATGCAAAGGAGTCTTAAAGCATTCATTTTTAAAAAGGTGAATGTTTACAAGTTCAAGTATTAAAAGCCATTTTCTAAATGGATCGGAACATTTGCAATGGGGGTGGTTCGCCTCTGATTACAGCGTACTTAAAACATTATTTATCATTTATGTCTGAACGTGTGTAATTTTTCTTTTGGCCTATCATTTTATGGGTACTTGAAATAAAAATGGGCAAGCCTCGGCCATGACAAAAACTATAAATATCAGTTTTTATCCTTTCATTCGGTCGATAATTGTGAATAATCGTAAAATAAAAAATATTATATTTTCTCTCACAATAATGGTGACTCAAAAAATGTAAATTGTGACACCCCTAGCCCACGCAAATAGAGTATGATTGCTCTGTTCTATGTTTATTATGCGTTAGGGTTGTTTAAACTTGAATGGTTTGCATGTTAAAATGCCTAATGGGTTTTTACATTCTACTGTGATATCAGTTGTCACAGTATGATAACTGTGAAAATCATAACTTGTGACTATGATCTTCTTTACATTCTATTTACATTGCGCTTTTAAAGTAGGTCTTACTTTTGAGATTTTGTAAAAAGTCTTAAATTAAACTTGTCCACCCCTGCAGATACCCTGTTTTACAACCTGACCTCTGCCCTTTAGACAGGAGCTGATTACATCTATGGCATGTAAAGAAGAGTGAAGTTTATTTTGAAAAGTTTCGGCTTTGCCAAAGAGTCGGCTTATCTGATTTGAAGATAGGAGTCATTTGGGATGTTTTCCAGATTTCCAACTTTATGCTATTAAACGTGAATTTATTTACAAATCTTTTTTAGTGTGTAGCAGTAATTATAAAGTGTTACCAAATACGGTACCTGTGACTATCATGACTAACCCCCCCCCCCCCCCCCCCCCTCCTCTCTAGACAAACACCAGCTCCAGAATGTCCCGGCAGGTGGTGCAGGTGCAGCCGGTGGGCAGGACACACGAGCCTGGAGAGTGGAGCACTGGGCTGTGCGAGTGCTACAAAGACATGGGCGACTGTGAGTGTTCATTCACTGCCTGGCTCTGCCATACTATGCTCTGTCCAGTCCACGCAGGGAAGTCAGTCTGGTCACGGAGCAAATGGAGCAGTTTTGAACGGGCGGGCCTAACGCGCACAGACTGTCAGTGAAATAAACCCATTAGCAATTAGCAATTAGCGGACGTGACGACATCTGTAGTCCAACTCACAAAATATGAACTCAATATAAACTCACGAGAACGCCGAGGCAAAATCCTCGACTACTTCATCCATGATTAGTTTTACAACATAGCGGTGCAGCGAGTGACGTAACCTTGTCAATTCTCTGTGACGCTCGTGATTGGTTCAGCCTCAGCCGCCAATCAGCAACTTGTTTACCGTGTATGTCCAGAGACCAGAATTCATAAACAAAATATTTCAAAGTGTGGTACAGAGTATTGAAAGATATGATTAAAGTACATTTAAGCGGTATATGAATATACAAAACTAATCTTCATTAAATGAATTCAGAAATGAAGAGTGCAGCAAAATCCTTAATATGCACTGCTAAATATTCCATATTATAGCTGCAGAGAAGTGTATTTAGTCTCTACTCTGGGGCCAGCATGGGACTGCTTCCTAAGGTTCTCTTTGTGTTTAGTTCCGACTCTGGGACCCCTGAGGTTTTCAGGGTGCAGATGGTTCTTTATACAAGGGTTTGTGAACCTTTCAGTTCGGGAACTCCCAAAATTACGATGCAAACAATACAAGACCCTCACTGTAAAAAAATACTTAATATTGTATATACAGAGTACAGTATACAGAAACATTTACAATCTGGTTAACATGTGTTTACAGTATTTGCTATGTTATTTGTATAAACCTAAGCTACTTTCAGTAACAAATTGTATTAAACATGATCAAGATTTTTTTGAATCACCTTCAGTTATTAAGCAATAGAACAAGGAAGCACTTCAGCAATAAAATAAAATAAAATCCTGATTTAAAAGCTTTACTCCTGACTGTGTGAACAAAGCAAAAATACTCCAGAAAAGTCCATCTGACTCTAGTATCTGTATGTGTGTAGGCTGCTTCGCTCTGTGCTGCCTCCCGGTGTTCACCTGCAGAGTGACCCGGGCTCTGGGGGTCTGTCCCTGCCTGCCCCTCCTGGACTGCATGGGCTGTGTCCCCCCGGCGTCCCTGGCCATGAGGGCCTCTGTCCGCGAGCGCTACGGGATCAAGGTATGTGACGCTGACGTTAAAATCAGTGGTTCCGAAGATTGTCCTCAGTCAGAAATATGGACAAAATTAATGAAGGAGCTTGTACAGCCAGCTAATATGCAGAGGTGTTCATAGTGCTTACAATGACAAATAAAGCACTTACTTATTGACTTACTTAAAGCCAAAGAGGTGGGTAGTTACATTTACTCAAGTGCATGTACTGTACATTGAACATCTGCATGTGGGAGATTATTTAAATGAGCAACAGCAGGGGCCCCAGAATAATGGCTTGTGGGACTCCCATTGAACCACCCTGTGGTTTAGATAACTTTTTGAAGAACTGTACCTTTGCAAGTGTTTTTTTTCATACTGTACTTTTTACTTCTACTTGAGTAACAATACAATGAAATATCTGTACTCTTACTTGAGTAAACTAAAATAGTAACTGGTGAAACTCAGTAAATCTCTAAGTGGCTGATAATAATTTTGATGTGTAAAATATATGAATTTTGGGTTTTGTGAACCAAGCACATTTTCTCCAGTTCAGCTTTATCAGTGTTTTTAGGTGCTTTTTTGTCACATTTCCCCCCCCCTATTTGTTGCATTTTTGTTGCTTATTTGTTGCTTTTTCATCACTTTTTTGTAACCAGTTTTTGAGTTTTGTTTCTCTTTTGATTCTCGTTTTGACTTTAATCAAATCTTAAAGCAGTAATAAGTAACTTGTTAACCTTAATAAATCCTTTTTCGTAGTCCCTCTGGGGGTAATACAAGTGTTAACGGACGACTGGGGGGTCTTTCATCTCCCCCAGTGTTGCAATTGCAACTTTGCTGCCACTGGGTCAGAGCCACCAATACACACTAATGGAATCACGAAGAAGAAGCTAAAACAGGCTAACGGGCAAAACCAAACTATGTTTGAGTGAAAAAAAAGATCTCCATTGTGTAACTGGATGAACAATATCCCTCTCTCCCTTTGTCTTTTCTGTCAGCGTAGTATTTACTCTCACGGACAATTAACCTACACCTACAGTGGCGCTTCTGGCCTCTAGGGGCACGAGTTACTTAGTACTGCTTTAAAGCTTCTTGGAAAAGAGTCAAAACTGCGACAAATACGAGACAAAAAAGTTACCAAAAAAAATTAAACTACAAATCTTCACTCAGTTTTGTAAGTCTTAGCTTTCAAATGAGACGTCACTCTGGCCTATAGGCTATAGGCTCCAGTCCAGAAGCTTTTACATTTGGGTAAAACTGAACTGGTTATGGTGGGGGTTATTTGTCATAATGATTTATTTTTGTTTTTATGGGATTTTCTTAAAACTCTACTTAAGTAAATCGTCTTGGCCCACGTTGTTATTGGCAAACAGCTGAACTCCCCTCCTGATTATGGCGATAGAAAGAGCTGAATGTAAAGTATAAAGTATCAGCGATGCAGCAAACTGTTTCCCACACAACCCCCGGCGCTAACTGAGCCGGTCAAAGCTTGCTCTGGCCTCACAATGGAGAGCGCCCGGGTCTGTTATTGGGATTCAGCATTGGTCAGCATTACTCAGCGTTTTGTTACTGTTTTGGGTCCAAACAAACAGACTAAACAGGACTGACATTGGTCTGGAGACTACATTTATTACGCTTAACTGACGATTAGGAGCTTTTGGACATGTTATTAAGTCTGCTTTTGCTCATCCGTCTCCTTCTCATGCTACAAAACAAGTCCCTCTCTATTCTATCCTCAAGGAATCTTGTTTTTTTGAGAACAGGAAGTACTTATATGTGCTGTCTGGCACGCAGCCTACTGAAAATACAGAAGAAGCATGTTTATCCTTCTGTTGAACTTTTATTCTTACTGTAATTACATATCTGTTTTTTTTTTTAAACAAACAAATCAGAAAACAGAGCTAAACATAGCATTATATATGGGTGAAGCCAGAACTATACATCCTGAGAAGTGGCGGTATGCACCAGCCAATAAACTAAAGAAACAGATGCAGCACAGCGCCACACTTTAGGAGCGAGGAGGAAACCCATTACTTTATAAGTGTGGTGAAAGACATGAATATTGACGAGAGCATCAAGAGCATATTTGTGTCATGATGTTCTCTGTGGTTCGGGATTGTCCCAAAGTTCCGCAGTCAATTAATTAGTAACTGTGTCTGCTCACGCATGTAAGCGGGTTATTCCAAACGTTTTAGAAACCAGAATATTGGCCTCCGAATATTGACAGCCTGTAAACATAGTCACTGACACATTTAGACCAGACCCTTTTTTTTAACAAAATTGTCCAAACTTATCGGTGCAGATCGGCATCGGCCTCAGAAAACCCACGTCGGTCTACCTCTATTAGATATTTCTATATATTTCTTGAAACCTTTAGTATAATAACAAATGGGGTTAGGGTTAAATTACTTAAATATCAGCCCATACTGATCGATCTACGTTCCCACCCTCACCTATGGTCATGAGATTTGGGTAATGACCAAAAGGACAAGATCGCGAATTCAAGCGGCCGAAATGAGTTTCCTCCGCAGGGTGGCTGGGCGCACCCTCCGAGATCGGGTGAGGAGCTCAGTTACCCGGGAGGAGCTCGGACTCGAGTCGCTGCTCCTCCACGTCGAAAGGAGCCAGCTGAGGTGGCTAGGGCATCTGTTCCGGATGCCTCCTGGTCGCCTCCCTCGGGAGGTGTTCCAGGCATGTCCTATTGGGAGGAGGCCTCGTGGAAGGCCCAGGACACGCTGGTGGGACTATGTCTCTGAGCTGGCCTGGTGTCGCCTCGGGGTCCCCCCAGAACAGCTGGAGGAGGTGTGCGTGGATCGGGAAGTCTGGGCATCTCTGCTGAGACTGCTGCCCCCGCGACCCGGCCCCGGATAAAGCGGAAGAAAATGGATGGATGGACGGATGGATGGATCAGCCTAGACTGTGTATCGCTATCGGCCACGCCAACCCCCTTCATATCAGTATCGGACTCCAAAAAGCCAAACCTTTTGGGCCCTAAATAGAGTCAGGGGCTCAAAGGTCTCCAGGCCGCTGCCAGCGAACCACATATACGGTCCACTCACTTTTGAAGGAGCAACACTTTTATATACTTTTATATGTTCGTTCCATATTCAGGGGTGTTATACGTCACACCCAGTAGTTACTCTCTGATTGGTTCTGCACGGGCCGCTCTCTCAATAACAATAACCGCTATCTGGGCGCTTCACTGTCAGCGAGGAGCGAAAACGTTCTTCAAACTCCCATGGGAAACAAACAAATCCTCTGCGCTTCTCATCCCACCCAACATGCTGTTTGTCGTGATGAGCGTTTTTTTTCTGCTCGTCGTTCTGGGAGACTGGGAGAGAGAGGGAGTTGGAGCGCTGCCACGGAGAGAGAAGGCGGCGGTTAAAGCTGGATCTGTCCGGAGGTGGAGTGGGCCGCGCGCTGTTGACAATACAGCGCGAGATCAAATCAGGAAAATAAAACAAAAAATAATAATGCTAATAAAACGTGTGCGGGCATGTGGACTGTAGTGAAGGATAAGGGTAATCAGACAGAACTATTGATTGGGGCAGATATGGTTAATTACTTTCAACTCCGGAGCCGTAACTTTTGTTAAATATTTACATGCACGTCCACCAGATTTTTTAATTCATACATTTAAAAACATTTTTTAGGACCCACAAAACAGTGATACTGTAAAAGGCCCTACCGAGCGTCGCACCAGCTTAGGTCCCGGTACGGGCTACCAGGCCCAGACGCGCTGAGGAGCTTGGACTCACAGAGCCACACCAGCATCAGCCCGGAGAACCTAACGCACAAGACCTATACCATACCAACTTTATTTATAACCAGCGTCGGGAACGTTACTTTAAAAAAGTAGTTATAGTTACTCACTACTTGTTCCAAAAGAGTTAGTAACAGAATTACTCTATAATAGAAGTAACTTGTTACCAGGGATTTGCGTTACTGTTTAAAAAAAAAGTTGCTATATGTCAAAGAATATGGATTCAAGTCAGTGTAAATGAGTAGAACAGACAGGTGTTTGTATGTATGTCCTATCCTGTCAAAGATGTTCATAGTAACTGAATGAACTGAATGGGGGGTAGAGAGGGGGGGAGGCCCCTGTGACTGATGGTATTGACCAGTATTTGCGCCGCTGTTTTCTTAATGTAGGAATACGGCCGTATTCAAAGAGAATGAGGAGGAACAGGAGGAACATGTCCCAACACGGCCAACGATCAGGGCAGACTGTACGCACAGGCATTGTGCAAGACTCTCCGTTCATTCACCAGATAAAACATAAAAGGATCATCAGCAAATATACGTTTAGATGCCCTAACAGAAAGTTA
Source organism: Proterorhinus semilunaris (assembly GCA_021464625.1). Taxonomy (NCBI): domain Eukaryota; kingdom Metazoa; phylum Chordata; class Actinopteri; order Gobiiformes; family Gobiidae; genus Proterorhinus; species Proterorhinus semilunaris. Next base: position 3,988,344 of record CM038364.1, read on the forward strand.
GCGGCCTGCAGTGTCTGTGGAGCGGAGAGCGGGGAGAGAGGAAGAATAAAGGCGCTGAGAGAGAGAGGGAGAGTCTTTGGTGAGCTGACACCGGGGCGCTTCCTTCAGCCCAATTGTAACGTTTTCCCAGTAACGATAACGGCGTTGTAACGATGGGGAGAGTAATGAATAGGAACAACACGGTTACCGGTGTAGCGGTAAACCCCGGTAAAAATGTTGATGGTAATAATTATCCACTTGTTTTTGAAAAACGATATTATCTCGGTGGATTACTGCGCCCGCGGTGTCGGCACAGTGAGCCTCACCGGCTGCCGTCTCATCTGCTGAAGTTGCCGCGCAGGCGCACTCCGTACCTTTACAACCAAAACAAAGCTTTCTCGAAGCTGGAATCATGTCCGAGACGACAGCGCTCAGGACGTCCGTCAGCTTCAAACAGGACCAAGTCTGAAGTCTGGGCATGTTTTGGGTATTTTAAGAAAGCGGAAGGACAGTTGATAGAAGACAGTTATCCTGTTTGCAGAACGTGCAGGAAAAAAGTGTCTCTAAAGGCAGCGATACTTCGAACCTCATGACTCGCCTGCGTGACCGTCACCACAACTCTAAAGCCAATGCAAGTAAGCTAACGTTAGCGCTTTAGCTGAAATGCTGATGTGGGGACTTTGGGTTGAGGGAGAACGCAACGAGTCGCCCCATAGTGCAGCCACAGTGCCCACCGGCAGCACATAAGTCGTGTCCGGATACCTCTGGACTCCTGGATTCACTGTCGCCGCATTATTATGAATTTAACAATGATCGGAAGGTCGGGGGTTCAAATCCCGCCTCCTGAAGGTGTACGCTGTCGTTGTGTCCTTGGGCAAGACACTTCACCCACCTTGCCTCCAGTGTCTGTGTACATTGGTGTATGAATGGGTGAGCGGTTCCTTGCTGTAAAGCGCTTTGAGTGCCTAATGTAGGTGGAAAAGCGCTATATAAGTTGAGACCATTACCATTACCATTACTGTCTGATGGCATTTTCCCAAATCCGCAGAGCGAAAGCAAACTGGAAGGACACAAACTGAGAACAATATTCCTGATATAGAGGGTTTATCTAGTTAAACATATTCTAACACGGTTCTGGCGCTATAAATAGTACATGTAATACCCTCCAAATTCAAAGTTATAGTTCCTTTACTTTGATGTGAAAAGTTGCACTTCTGATATGGCTTTGTCTGTATTTTTTAAATATAACAAACACCGTTACACTTTTTTGAAACTATTTCAGTTTGTGTAGGACTGTCAATGCTTTCTGAACGTATTAACACACATAAAAAAAAAAAGTAAAACTGGGACAAATCAAAGGTTTTGGAGAAATCTATTGGGACGCGGGACAAAGGACTACAAACTGGGACTGTCCCGGGTAAACTGGGAAATCTGGTCACCCTAGTTTATTAAAAAGCGTATAAAAACATTACAGAGCCGGCGAATTTACATTATATAGCGCAGATTCTCAACAAATACTATAACCCAAATTGGGATTCTCGTTCATCCAGATATATAAGAGGAATGCTCTGCTTTGAGTCGACATCTGAATTCATTCACTTTTATCGAATTATTGTGAAAAGCAGGTATGTTTTTGAGACATGCCACTTGAAGCTGCATACAAAGCAAACTAATGCTACATTCAGACATCACACGCAAAGATCGTCAATAAAGTTCTAGATAGGACGTAGTCAGAGTAATATGTTGGAATGGTCATTTTGGCGGCCATCTTGTGACTGGCCCTTCTGACCCAGTGCAATGTGATCAAATGGAAACACCACTTTATTTCCTTGATACTGATTTGATCTATTTTGTCATTTTATTTTATTCATCTGATCATTGTGACTGACCTTATGTCAGATCTGGCAAGAAAATAAAGTTTTCAAAGAAATGAGCCGATCCTGACTGAGATACGAGACTTAGAAGTAACAAACCGATCACAAACAATGAGTGTGTCACATTCTGCTGTTGGATCTATGAAAATGTTGCTCCTAGTTTTGCATTGGTGGCTTAGGGGTTAGACCTGCCGAGCGTCACGTCCGATCTAGAGTTTGATTAACTTTGGTCACACGCTTCTACCGGGTCGCTTGGGACAGGATCAGTCGCTCGAGTCAAACGTCTCGCTCGCGTTCAGTTCAACGGGAGCTACTGCTGCGGCGCGATCCTGCTCAAGAGCACAAGGGCGTGAATGACAAATTGTTCCCTGATTCTTCGATTGTGCTTGGTGACAAGCGGAACCGTTTTACTTACCGTTATCGCCCCGCTTGAACCCCTCCTGCCTCTCACGGAGGTTATGATTCCTCTGACCGAAATGCCTGGGTCTGCGAGTCCTTTCATACAAGCCTGATTGTTGTCATGAAGCTTTTCCGCTTTTCAGACGGTGTTTCCGTTTCACGTGTGCCTTTAGGATGAAGCAGCGGTGAGGTCTGATGTTGACTTTAAATGTGCCTTGGGCTTTAATGGAAGTGTGCGTGTTTGAGCCTGTCAAAGAAGAAATTCTGTCACCTTCAGGGATAGATACAAATAAAAATAAAGTCTATCTAGGCAAGGCAACTTTATTTATACGTACACAAGGCAACTCAATGCGCCTTATCTATATCCATCCATCCATCCATGTGTGCCTTCTCATAGACAATACCATACACACACCAAATGGACATACCATAAAGCAGTGGTTCTCAACTGGTGGGTCCCGGGCCGTTTCTTTTCATATATTCATGTACAGAAGAAGGAACAAATCACTACTTGAGTCTGTTAAAATTACTTTACTTTTTATCTTTCCAGCTTTTTTGGCTTATTTAATGCTAATTTAATGCTTATTTAATGAATGCTTATGGGTCACGGCTCAGGGTGATCGTGGGTCCCGACACCATACCAGGTGAAAACCACTGCCATAAAGGAACACTGGGTCCTTGAATCATTTGTTTACCTCCCTGATCTGGTGTTACGGCCCAGCTCTTCTAGGGTAAAAAGGAAGTAACAAAACCAAGATGTAAAAGGTTTAAATAAAGTTTTAATGTAATAAAAGATAACGTAAAAGGTAAAGTTAACAAAAGGTAACAATCCGTTAATTGACTGTAGTTAAACTCTGCACCTCTGACAAATACAAGTGACGTGCTATTCATTGACCTACTTTTCTGCGTTGAAGTAAATGAATAAAACATTGCTGACCTTTGGAGGTTATCTAAGAAAACAGTGAATGGACAAAAATAAAACAATAAAGTGTGTCTGGTCTGTGGTCTATGTCAGTGTTGATGACTGTCCCCATAACTGTTCTGATTATGTCTACAGTCAAATCGTCTTCTCCCCCTGGACCAACCGGTTTAGCATGTAGCCACCGTGTAGCTTGATTTTGCTGCTCTTGCGCCCTCTGCTGGCCTTGTTTCACATCCAACATCCTTCCAAACTTTGTCTTGGAGGTTTTTTTTTTTTTTTTTTTTTTTTGTAGGCACGACTTCACACCACTCAATCCATATTTAGGTCAGATGGACAATGCATTTCCACGGGGTGTTACCGTGGCAACAGTATACTGTACAGGGCATTTCGATGTGCATGCAGAAAGGGCTCTGTGCATGGACGTGACCGTCTGTAATGAGCATGAAGCAGAAAGTACTGCATACTCGGAAAACAAAGTAAATCTGTCAAATTTTGACTAAACATTTTCAAAATAGGTATTGAATAAAAAGGTTTACCTTTGTGTACAGAAGTTTTTTTCTTTTTCTTTTTTTCTTTAGGTAACCAGAATCTCAAAATTCTGGTTATATTTCTTTCATTGAGGATTTCCACCTTTACAGTCACCATGTCATTGCAAGAGAGTGAGAAAACCCCATCTATTATTCCCCCAACCCGTCCCGTCATTTCTAAAAAAAACAGCCTGTTTTCTTTAATTGTACCTAACCCAGCGTTATCACAGGAGCAATATCCAGCTGTAGAAAGTTTAGGAAAATTAGAAACCAGACTTTAAAGTGGCTTTTAACGTTTCTAAAGTGCAATGCTTTCTAATGGGAGACTTGCTGCTATATGGAGGTGCTACAGCAATGGCGGCCCCGAGTGTCGCGGCCTCGAAGCAGAGCAGCCAGCGGCCATTGGGGCATAACCATAATGGTTATTGCAATGACCTGGCTCCGCAGGGAAGGGCAACATCAGGGCAGTCAGTCGGAAGGTCTACGACATACCGTACAAAAGGATGCCAAACTTGATCAAACTTGTAGGTCTTTTTTTTTTTTTTTCCATACTTAAAATAAACCATTTCATGAATTAGCTAAAAGAGGGGGGATCTTTTGCTTTCCAATTGCTGAAAATACAGCGCCGTGCCATAAGAGTGGCAAAGGCGGTCTTTTATGTGAATGTAATAGTCCTAGTAATAGTAATAGTTCAGTCAAGCTCTTTACCATAGATGGACGATATACTTTTAAATATGAGCGGGGCAAGACCAGAACAGACATGTTACATCTTGGACAAACTGGACAAACTGAGGCAAACATTTTGGCAAATCTATCATATGCCAGATGGAGTCGGTGAATAATCATAAACTGGATCAGGTTGATTTCAACACAGAGGGAGGACGAGTTAATTTGCGTGCCGAAGTTTTGGCCGTTTTTTTTTGTTCTTATGGTTGAGCCAAAAGCTTTAATATGGCCAGTTTTGTGCAACCAGCCCCCAACAAAAACACAATCCAAGAAACGCAGATGGGAGCGCTCCGGCCGTCGAGGAAGAAACCGCTGCTGACGAGGGGACTGCGCTGCGGTTGAAAGCTGGAAAAGTCGATGTGTGCGTGATGCGTCTCTTTGAAGGATTACATAATAACGCCAAGTGCACAGTACATCATGGAGCTGGAGAACGCTATTTGCCAGATATGTGGTTGTTATTGTCACCCTCCCACATGGACTCACAGGAGAGGCCAAGTGGAGATGCAAAAGAGATGCTTCGGCATGTGCATCAAACGCTACAGAAATAGGCAAACGCCAAAAGCACAGCGCACGGGTAGCACACCGAGACTTCATTTGCTCTGGTTTGGTTCAAATGGTGTTTGTCTTTTTGTTTCGGTCCAGCTCCAAACGCCACATTCTGTTCTCCGTTCAGGCCCAGTGTTTTTGAGTATCATTGGTTAGTTTGTTTTATAACTTAAACTAGAAAAAACAAGGCCATAGGTACAGTAATCATAGGGACCACAGGGACATTTCTTCTCCCCGTTCATTTTCTTTCATGTATTTGAGCTGTTTGTATAAAAATACAATTATTAAGCAAGGCACACAGAAAAGCTCAAGAGGAGTAAGCTGAATTTCAAGTCCTCCTCGAGTTCATTCCATAGACCGACCCCGTGCTTTTTAGGACAGTACTTCGAGTTTGTTCCTGAAAGTTCATTGGACCTTGCAGATTATTATTTGCCCCGTCTTTTAACAAGTGAATTTCTCCATTGTGAGATCAATAAATACATTTCTACAATAGTAGCTCACCACCACAGAGTATGGAGTGAATGAATATTGACTACAGTGTGGCGCTTTAAGCTGGGGTGAAAGTACGGTCCGGTACTGCGGTCCGTTAAAAGATTTGCCGGTGGTATCAATTTCTTGGAAATGTTAAATCCTTAACCAAAACAACGGTAAATATTTCTGAAGTTCCCTGTTTGTCAAGTAGCATAATAAGAACCGAGCGCCTCCCGTTGGCTTTACAAAATAAAAGCCAAAGCCTTTGTTGTGAAAGGCAAGACATACACGAGGATCTAAAGATAGATGCAAATACTCCCCGATCTCCGTTTTGATTTTCTTTCCAAATCGTTTTGGATATTTGTTACTAGTCCACAGATGACACGTGTGAAAGTCAAGTTGTGGGAATTTAATTAAGAACAAATGCAAATGTTTATGCCGTTGAAACAGATCTGGTTATGGAAACACTGCTATATTCAGTGTTGGTATAGCTGAATACATGTATTTAGAATATTTAGAATACTCATTCTGGGTAACTGTATTCAGGTACAGTTACTGAATACAGTAATATTAAAGGAATACATCAAGGTACTCGTTCATTAAATTTCTGTTTCATAATCATAACATTAAGAATACAAAAAGGGTGAAAATGGCCGTGGAAAGGTTTAGCTCTGTCCTTTTGGGCTCTGGGCATTTGCAAAGTAAATAAATAGGTAAATAAGTTGGTAACAGGCAGGTAAACAATAGCCTAAACATCTTCTTAATCATATGCCGCATTTATGCATTAACATTATGAAAATCAACGTGTAAGTATTCAGAAGGCAGTACTCTGTTTGGACTAAGCAGTGGAATACATTACTAAAGTATTCTCCCAAAACTGGTTATATTATTTATTTATATATACACATACATATATACCGGCAAGAAAAAGCTACTTTCACCCCTGGCTTAAAGAGACTTGGTAACACAGGCTTGTAAAGCTATTACAAGTTCTTTAACTTTAAAACAGACATTTTTGATCAGAAGACACTCAATTTTAATCATAAATCAAAAAACATTGTGCCTGTTTGAATCAAATTGAAGGACATTTTTTTTAATGACATTTAAGGCCTTTATTATAGCACAATTTCTGACTTTTAATGACGTGTGGAAACCATGTTAAAAATCCAGATATTTGATAAACCGGGCGTATCTGTGTCCCCAGATCGGCGGTAGAACGTGTTCAAATCCAATGTGGCACTTCCCGACTTCATGACTTCCATTCATGTTCCAGGGCGGCGTGTGGAGCGACTGCCTGCTGGGGTGCTGCTGTTACCCGCTGTCCTGGCTGCAGATCTCCAGAGAGCTCAAGAGGAGGAGAGCCTCAAGCCACAGATACACCGCCCCCCGGAGCCACCAGGGGGTGCACTTGGTCTAGATGAACGGTGAGGGTGAGCTGAGGTCACGCTCAGGGGGAAAAATAACATTTCACAGGGCTGCGAGAGACTGATTACGATCCAACTCAAATCGCATACGGAATGTTTGTAAGAGGATATCCCTGTTCCTGCTTTGATGTGGGAACACCTGGAGCAATACCCGCATGTTATGAAATGCATATGATTAACATGAATCACACATGTTTAGATCTGCCAGGAAGACGAACAAAAGTCAAATGTGTTATTGAATTCATTCAGATTAAAAAAAAAAAAAAAAAAGGTTCAGGTCCTACTTCTGCTCATATGTGTGATCTGAACTACTGCCACTAGAGGGCCCTAAAGCTGTTTGGCTGCTTGAGTTTTTTTCTGTCAAACTTCTCTTCTTGACCCCCGCCTGAACCCAGTCCATTATCTTCAGTTGAGCATTACAGTAACGCCTCATTTGAAAGCTAAGGCCTACAAAACTGATCTAAGCTTCTTCCTCGTTATGATCGTCATGGCTTTGTCCTTTCGAGTTGTGTTTTCATCACGTTTTTGTAGCGTGATCAGTTACATTAAACACACATGCACGCACACACACACACACACACACACACACACACACACAAAATACAGCCAAAACGTGACAACAAAGCAGTGAAAACATGACCAAAACGTGACCAAAAAGCAACAAAAATTAGGAAACAAAATGCAACAAAATTGTAATGAAAACTTGACTACCTGACTACAGCCGGCGCGGGGGTGGGGGGGTGGGGGGGGGGGAAGGAAAAAAAGGACAAAGTCGGCCAAAAATATTGGTCAAAAATATCGGCTGAGTATATTTATAAAAAAAAAAAACATATCGGTCGGCCACTACTTGGTTCTTTTTTTTTTTGCATATATTTTTTTTGCCTTGAACAATCAAAGCTCTGAAATGGGGATCGGCCCATTAGTCCAACGTCTTATTATTACAAAAAAGTCCCATTGAGTGGGGGTTGAAAAATAAAATTAGGTTCAGGCAAGAGTCCACTAGGGCCAGTGGTTGTATGTGGCTCTCTAATCCACAACACAACTGGGTTAGAGATGTCGGGCTAACGGCACCCCTGCTCAATGGGACGTTTTCGGAATAATGAGACGTCGGACCAATGGCAAAGCACCCTGAAATTAACGGTTTAGGATGCAGAGATTAAAAAAATAAAAATAAATTACAAATTAAAATGTGACATTGTCTTTTGAGCGTCAACACTGTATTTTCTGTCATTTCTGATTTGATCGATTACGCTGCTAAAACAACTGACCTTGAGCAAAATCCCGCCCCAAAAACGGCCATTGTCCAATCACACCTCATGGCAACCGTTACTACCCGGACTTTCCCCGGATATCCTCCCATAGAGACTCATGGGCCCGGCTCCTTCGCTCCCCTTTCCAAGCTGATAGATGAGCTTTTGGGCAACGCTGAGTTTCATGAGCGGTCACTGCTGGACATCGTCACAAAAAAATCAGTTTCTGAAATGTCTGCACGTTTACTCTTAGTGCTACAGGAGGCATTTACTTGCTTTTAAAAAGAGCCTTGATATTTGGGGCGCGGGCAGATCTAGTGTTGTAAGATGTGGGGGAGACAGAGCCATGGCGGTCAGCAGGGCTCTGTGATTATTGTTTATTTTACAGTGAATACCTGTTTTATTTCATCTGAGACAGAGCTGTAAATATTACATGTTTAACCTGTAGCATAGATAAACTGTACTTTTTACAGATCGATTCTGTGATTTTATTAACAGTTACAAATGTGAATATCAGTGAGATAATGGAAAATGTAAATACATGTTTTCACCATTCAATCACTAGGCCTAATTAATGTATCATTTGATATACATTTTCCATAATTATTGATGATATTGATAACTGTACTTTTTACAGTTACACTATTTTGTGTAAAGAATGGCAGCTGAGTTTTAAACCGTAATTTACAGTATAAAACTGGGAACTCAGTTGCCAGTTTTTTACCGTTAAATGCACAATTTATTTACTACAGCGTAGCAGCTAACTTATCATATTTCTCATATTTTGTCAATACTAGAGTAACATGAGAAGAGAACTTACCCGGTGGCGCAGTGTTGATTGTTTGCATGTACTTCTGTGTCATATCATGATATTTACAGTATTTTGTACATTGCTTGTCATATCCATTAAAGCAGTACTAAGTAATGTGTTTACCTAAATAAATCCTTTCCGTAGTCCCTCTGGGGGTAATACAAGTGTTAATGGGATGATTGGAGGGTCTTTCATCTCCCCCTGGTGTCTCTGGCCAGAAAACCATGCTTGCAACTTGACAGCCACCGGGTCGGAGTCACCAATACACACTAATAGAACCACGAAGAAGAAGCTAACAGGCTAACGGGCAAAGCTACCTGCGTGCTAGCGCCACTTTAAACAGTATTTACGGCCAAGTTTGAGTGAAAAAAATGATTTCCATTGTATAACTGGATGTACAACATCCCTCTGTCCCTTTGTCTTTTCTGTCAGTGTAGTATTTACTCTCCAAGACATTTAATACGTTAAAAAAATCGTAACTTGCTACGACACCTGCAGTGGCGCTTATGGCCTCTAGGGGCAAGAGTTACTTAGTACTGCTTTAATAGAAAAAGTGCAGCACACATTTTGAAATAAACTGATCGATGTTTTCCCCTCAAAGTTTTCTTTTTGTCTGTTTGTTTATTATCTCTGCCTCCTTGTGGCTTTTTATTTTTATTGTTTACATTATCCGTTCACTGAGAATGTTTTTGGACACAGTTTACTCATTTGGAACCTGGTCATTCCGCTTTCGTGCGTGCTCTTTTGCTTCACGCTCCAGTTGTACCAACGTGCACAGGTGAGGTGTAATCCACTGTGTCGTGACAGAGAGCCCTTTAACTGACACCGGTGACGTGGCTGATATTCGTGCGCACGGACAGCTCAGTGTACTGATGTCTTCGAGATAACGGCGCATCTAAACTTTACAGTTAATTTCAAATGTTTTTGGGCACTGTGTCCTGCCCTATAACCACTAGGCCAGACAAACTACAGGGGTCATTAATCAAGACAGATGCTAAATACAGGGTTTCTACAGCAAGTCGAATTCAATGCTTTTTAATGCCATTTTAAAGCCTAAATACTAGATCTTAAATGCAACAAAAATCTTGGGAATTTTTCATCTCATGAGATTTGTAAATATTCAATCAAACAGGGGAAGATATTTTGATATTCAAACCTAAATTGGACACGACGGGAAACTTTGGAGCGTTTTTAGACGCTGTTTTTTTTTAATAAGTGCAGGGTAGAGTGAGGGGAGCTTTGGGCCACTCAGTGTTTTAGAGAAAATAAGAGAGATCAGCCTAAACTGAGAGTTCGTGAGGTCACAGAGCGCGATGTCACTAACTGTTCATGCTCTTTCTCTGAGCCTTAAGACCGATAATTAAAGCAGTACTAAGTAACTCGTGTAGAGCCCTGCATTTGAGCCCGAGGCCCGAGGGGCCCGACGGCCCGAAGGCCCGCGGGCCGGGCTTCGGGCCCATTACCGCATCATTGCGTCGGACACGGGCCGGGCTCGGGCTTGGTTTTTTCCCCCCTGCCAATGCGTTTTGCTGCTACTTTTTAACCAACTTAAATGGCGACATTAAATGCAGCACCCGCTCTCCTCTCTCCCTGCCCACCTGCTCTCTTGACCCGCGAACTCAACACAAACATGTACCTGCCTTCCCCGTGGACCGTGGCGTGGGGGTTTTCCTCGCCGTGCGTACAGCTCTGCAAAGCGGTCGTATTGAGAGAGAGGACCGGGCGGTCCGCGTGCGGATGTGCTTCTATCGATGTCCTCTCGCCCCGTCGTTAATTATAATACATCCATGGTCTTGACCCGCCACCTCTTGCCACAAACATGTACCTGCCGTCCATGTGGGCTGTGGCGTGGGGGGTTTCCCCGCGTGGTCAAACCTCTGCAAAGCAGTATGGAGAGAGGACGGAGCGGTTCGCGTGCGGATGTGCTTCTATCGACGGAATGTGTTCGCAGTGTTTCCAGGAAACAAATGCATGTGTGGTAGTACGGGGTGCGCTTCCCCTCCCTGCCTATAAAAGGCAACTACCTTCAACCGTTCCTTCCCTCACCTGACCTCCCACCCCGTGACGTCACACGCTGGCGCAGCTGTCATGGCGGCGAGACGGGTGCTCCAAGCTGCTGTTGGGCACGATAAGGCGCACTGGAGCTGCTGAGGGCGTTAAGCGCAGTAGCTAGAGATGGTGGCGCGGGCATCGTGGTCTTCGGCGGCTCGGACAGTCGCGATTGTGTCGCCAAAGGGTGGCGCGGCATCGCTGTACGTCTCGGCTTCTGCTGGCGGGAGTCTCCCCCTTTTCTGTGTGCACTGTGCCCCTTTGGATCCGGGCGCACAGCGGTAACCACTGGACGCACCAATGGGACTACGTTTTGTTATACCCAGTTTTGTATGGGGACTTTTAAAGACATTCATGTTTCACTTTTAAAACGCTGTTTTTATACTAAGCCAAATTAAATGAACATAAGAAACTCGACTTCTGTCCTGTAATCATGTGTTTCTGTCACCTCAGTCAACGAACCTGCGTAGCCTTTTTGGTGTATAAAACAAAATATTTCTGGTTTAACCAGTGGCGTTGTCACAGATCGAACAATAGTGCATATAAAACATCACCATCGCCCTCACTTGGTCACACATGCGTGTTCCTCCCAACAATAAAAAATAAACACTGTGCTTTATGTTACGTTTAGATAGAAGTGTTTATTTATTCATACAATACAGGTCGACTGTTGCAGCGCTGTTTAATCACGCATTTGGAAAATATTGGAACGGGAGCAAGAGAGAGAGAGAGAGAGTGAGAGGGAAGAGCCGGGCCGCGGGCCGGGCTCGGGCCCGAACCTCACGGGCCCGGGCCGGGCTCGGGCCCAGAAATCAGGCCCGTGCAGGGCTCTAAACTCGTGCACCCGAGCGCCACTGCAGGTGTCGTAGCATGTTTTGTTTTTTTACCCATTAATTGTCCGTGAGAGTAAATACTACGCTGACAGAAAAGACAAAGGGAGAGAGGGATATTGTTCATCCAATTACACAATGGAGATCATTTTTTTTCACTCAAAGTTGGCCGTAAATACTGTTTAAGTGGCGCTAGCCCGCAGTTAGCTTCTTCTTCGTGATTCCATTAGTGTGTATTGGTGACTCCGACCCAGTGACAGGCAAGTTGCAATTGTGGTTTTCTGGCCAGAGACACCAGGGGGAGATGAAAGACCCCCCAATCATCCCATCAACACTTGTATTAACCCCAGAGGGACTACGGAAAGGTAAACAAGTTACTTAGTACTGCTTTAAACTCTGGTTGAGCTGGAGGAAATTAGCTGCCATACTACTGACTTAATATCTAAAATGCAGTTAAAAAGAGTGTCGAGGGGGCTTAGGTCATCAGGAGACACGGCAATATACAGTTGGGTATCATCAGCATAACTGTGAAAGTTAACACCGTGTCTCCTGATGACCCGTCCTAAAGGCAGCATATAAAGATTAAAAAGGGTCGGACCTAAAATAGACCCTTGTCGAACACCACTGTCCATTTTGTATCTCATAGATGAGTGTTCCCCTATACTACTGTTAAACTCCCTATTTGTTAGAAATAATTTAAATCACTTTCATTTCTCATCCATTCCAGGATGAAGAGTCATAATCTAAAGACTATGTCGATTCTTAATCATTGACTAAATGCCGTGTGTTTTTTGTCTGAGGGTGAAAACATCTCAAATGGCTGCGTTGGGTCAAATGTTGTGGGGAGGGGTGGGTCACACAGAAGACACTGACGTCCCAAGCCTTTCATCCTTGACCCCTGGTATACATGTTTTGGTGAGGAGTGACTGAAGAAGTGGTGGATGGTCTGTTTTGTTTGAAGACCTTATTAGAACCTCTGAATCCAGAGCCTGTTGTTCTGCTGCTGCTCCCCTTTTAACTGTAGGAGGAACTGACAGATCTGATCCATCTGTTATGTCTCCTGTGGATCTTAGTGCTTATCAACTTCAGTAAGGCAAGTTTTTTTTTTTAAGTAAGTAAGTCAGTGCTTTATTGTCATTGTACAAGCGTACAATGAAATAGTGTTCAGGTGTTAGTCCTGAGCTGCTGCGGCTGAGCCGTGCTGCCACTGTGTGTTGACCTGACCCGCATGACCTTGGAGGTCGGGGAAACTGTAGCACTCAGAAGAAACCTGGCTGGCTGCCCTCTGTCTCCTCTGATCCTCTGAAATGGTGCCGCGCCTCCTGGGTTCTTTCCTGTTTCAGAGCGTGGTGTCCTGCACTGGTCAGCTCCTTCTCCTGCTTCCTCTTCCTCCCTCCGCTCCCTCCGCTTCACAACAGTCTTTCACCATCTCTCGTTTGTCCTTTTTTGTTTCCTGTAGCTCCTCTTGTGACGCCTCCTCTGTGCTGCAGCTGTGGGGGCTCCTGGTGCCTCTTCAGTGTCTCAGAAGAAGAAATGTGTAGGTCTCAAATGGGTTTAGCTGATAAGCTAGCATTTTGTTTACCTTTAAAAAGGACCATTTTAGACTCTCAAAGTAAACAAATCCACGAAACCTCCACGAAAACACGACAAATGCAGTTCACAGAGAAAGGCAAAAAAACTCAGCTGCACAAGGAGCGAGCGAGGTCACTTCCTGTTTTCACGTCGCCATGACAACAGTACAACAAGTTCAGTAATGACCAACTCAACTTTCTACTGGATTTCTTTAAAACAATTGTTTTCTTTTCAACATGAAGGACCTAAGTTTTATTTGATATTAAATCCTCATGATTTAGAGGTGGCCACACATGCGAAGAAAGGTCTTATGTGGCCCAACCCTCCCTGCTCTCCCCTAATATGGAATATGCTTATTTGTCTGTTTGGTTGGTTATTTCCTATTTGAAATGGCCTGTATTGCAGTTGTATGGCCCCAAATCTGAAATGTAAATGAGAGAATGTGTAAATGACTCCACTTTTTGCACGTGCTACTCGTGTTGCAGTCCGTATATCAGACGATACAGTGAGCGCACATGCAGCGACACAATGCAGCATTCCTGTCTTTTGTTCTCTTTATCTGTCTGTTCTGTCCGGCGTGCGCGGAAGGAGCAGGTATGTTCAGGACGTCATGACATGGTAAGTTCAGATGGGTGGATTAGGAGATGCCTCGGGCTGATAGGACAGGTCGGTGACACGCTCCCTTATTGATCACGCACGCTCGCCCGACATGGGGAAACTCCTATAAAGCGGGCCGACGGACAGACGCTTTCGACAGATGACCGCGGCGTGCCCACGTACCACCTCTGCTGAAACACCTCCAGGTAAGACTAGCAGACTATGCGACACATGAGTATAGTGAGTTAGAGATACCAACGATGACGTTAACTTTATTCTGCTCATCATAATTGGAACCTGTTCGAAGGTAAAGGCAAATATTGTGAAATGACAGAACTAACGTTAAGATGTCACGATTGCTCTTCTCTCTGCTCCTTTTCATTCAAACAGTTTATTTGAATGTCTCTTTCGAATGAAATACAAATACAACATTAAATACTGTATATAGTAGATCCATTTGAGCCCACTGTGGCAAGGGAAGGTCATGGTCATGGTCAATGTTGATGAAATTATATTCATTGTGGAGAGAGAATCGAAGGCCGGACAAAATCTCTTGGGGGACCGGATCCTCTGCTGTAGACTATGTCAAAGGCAGTGAGATTCCATCGGCTGCATGGACACAAGTAGTGTGTGGACCATATACCTCAAGCAGTTCAGTACTGAGCCTTAGCCAATGAAGGCTTGTACTTGCCCTGATTAAGGCTTGAGTGTGGACAGGGGCTGGGGATACTGGTGCAAACTCCCTTTGGCCATAGGATCTGGTATTTTTTTCTTGATGATTGGGTATTTATCTTAAGTACAACAACAGAAACAGAAAAATGTACATGTTTATTTGATTTGACTATCTTCATATGTTTCAACATAATAAATACCCTACCTTATCCATTATAGAGGCTATGCACTTACTGTGTCTGGGCATGGGTGAAGCAAAACCACATCTGAAAATATATCTTTTATGGATGTTATATTACTGTAACGTTTAAAGGCACTATACCTCATGTTTACATATTTTGTCAAAACAAGTTATTTTTACTTTTTGTCAAAATGTGACTGGGCTGATCAACAAATCACAATACGATGCAAACTTTGTTCCACACCAACATACTTGTGTGGCGAAAAAAGAATGTTACCTTACAAAAAGAAAAAAAAGTGTAATGCAATATATACTACTGCGTATCTCTATGAAATATAGAGTAGTATTCTTCATGGGGAAAAATCCTTTGTTCTGATACCACAATGTGAACTGTAAAGGTGTGTGGCGGGGTAGCCTACTCCTCTTAGGCATTGTTCCTTGTTTGTATCGGTTTACAATGTGTTTGTATAGGGAAGAGGGGTGTAGGATCAGAGTAGGTCCGGGCTTGTCCGTCTGTTATGTCTTGTGTTAATGTTGATTGTCACTGTAAAATGTTTATTTTTTTGCAGTGTGAGGGGGTTGTAATTTTATACGCATGTATGTAAATTGGGCATTTCACTCGCAATTTTGTTGCGACAGCTCCCACTAAACTCAAAATAGTAGCAGTGTTTTACTAATAATCTTGCATTAGACGATGAAAGACCAATTCAGTGGATTTCTGCAGTTAGCCTAGCTGAGGGGGCTGTTTTCTGGCAGAGTACAGACATATTCATAACGCACCAATAAAGTCAAAATCATGTCCATATAGATGTTTTTTAACAACAAATTGTCCAGTAGTCTGTTTGTATGGGTTGTTGAGCCACTTGTTTTCCCGCTCTGGCAGCTTCGAACGTGACTCTCTGTAACTCTGGCGTGTCTCCTCGCAGGACCCGAGCAGTCATGTCTGCAAAGATGGCCGACACTCAACCCAAGCCTTTTGTCAGCACCACCATCCCCAACCAGTGGAGCTCGGGCATCTGCGACTGCTTCGAAGACGTGCACATGTGTGAGTGGAGCGCCTTCAAACTAACTATTTTTAATCTCCTCTTTTTTTTGGGTTCCTTTCCCCAAAAGCACCCTTTCCAACCTTCGAAGCACATTTGGACACTGAGAGCAGCGGTTCTCAAACATTTCACGCACCTTATAACATATGTGTATTCGGTATTTCCAAGAATCCCCAGACGTCATCCCAGATCGAATCAGAACTATACCAGGTTTTGCGCTAAGGGCATGTTTCCATGGAGATCTACTCTGCTAGACAGTGATCCAGCTTTATAGCACCGCTAAACTATGTCTCAGACTTGTTTTCTTGTCTCGAAATGATGAAAGAGGGAGCGCATCATTTCTTAAAATTGTTAGCAGTGTTGCAATCTCATTCTTACTTCCTAAACATCACAATTTATAATAGGTTTCACAACTTTCAGAGAACAATACCATACAACCACAGGTGCCAGCTCGGGATGAATCAAAAGACCCATTCGTTTTAGGAGCCAATGTTGACTTGGTGCGTGTGTTCTTGTGCGCAGGCTGCTTCGCGTTCTGGTGCCTCCCCTGCTTCGCCTGCAAGACCTCAGTGGACGCTGGAGAGTGCCTGTGTCTACCCCTGCTGGACTTCTTCGGGTTCATCCCGCCCATCACCACAGCCATGAGGGTCAACGTGCGGCGCCGATACGGCATCGAGGTGAGGACGGAAGGGGGAATGATATGATATGATTAACGCTTACACTAGCCTGGTGGTACTTGAATGTGACATGGGGTCGTCACTTTCAAGAGAAAAGAGGGCCACTCTTATATTGTCTGTTGCATTGGTTTCCAAAAGAGTTCGACTGATATTTGGGGATTTTAATATATCGGCTATCGGCCGATCTAGCACCGGAAAAAGCCGATATCTTCGGGACAGAAAGCGATAGGCTTCCTGTCAGGAAAACAGGTCCTCCCACAACTCCCTAGGCCTCAGGGGTACTAGCCTGTGCCAGCGTGTGAGTCTGGTAAGAGTCCGCCTACAGGAGAGAGGTGGACCGGCTGGCGTCCTGGTGCAGCCACAACAACCTGGAGCTGAACGCCCAGAAGACAGTGGAGATGATCGTGGACTTTAGGAAAGACACAGCCCCACCGTCCCCCCTCACCTTGACAGACTCTCCCACCCAATCTCCACCGTGGACTCCCTCTGTTTCATGGGCACCACCATCACCCAGGACCTCAGATAGGAGCCAACCATCAGCTCCCTCATCAAGAAGGCCCATGCTGTATGTCATTTTGAAGCTCAGAACCTTGCAAATTCGATCACTTAGTTACTTTTTACCTCCGCAATTGTATTTTGATCACCGCACAAAATATCATCAATATCGAGCATATCGGCAAATAACAATCCCCCAAAAAATCTGAATCGGCTTTAGAAAAACCCATACCGGTCGACTTTTCCAACCCTCTTTTCTTGGAGTCTCTCCCGACTAAACATCCATCCATCCATTTTCTTCCACTTGTCCGTTGCCGGGTCGTGGGGGCAGTTGTTGGAGCTGCACCAGCCCCTATGGCTCCTCCTGCAGGTGGTGGGTCCACAGAAGGACGGCCTCATGGTTCTAACCGGGCCTGTTGGTCTCTCATAAGGGGCTTCTGAACCGCTCTTTGTCTGACCCGTCACCTAGGACCTGTTTGCCCTGGGAGACCCTACCAGGGGCACGAAGCCCCCGACAACAGAGCTCCAGGATCATTCGGGTGCTCAAACCCCCCCACTGTGGTTCAAGGAGGGGCCCGACCAAACAAACAAATAAATTAATTTCACATCTGGGCAGGAGCCGTACCGACCGGCCGCCCAGGTCTAAAAAAAAAAAATGCATCAAAACAAATATTTCCTATATTTATTTGCGTTTTGGTTCGTCACGCAATCAAGGTCAAATCAACCTTACCGTTACCGTTCCCCCTTCTGTCTCCGCAGGGAAACATTTGCGAGGACTGCGTGTACTCCTGCTGTTGCGGGCCCTGCACCTGGTGTCAGGTTGCCCGCGAGCTGAAGGTGCGGGGCTGAAAGTCAACACTGTTGGACCCGCCCGGAAACAAACCCAACCGGACTCTCAAATAACCCAGCCACTTTTGTACAGATATAATGTATTTATCCTTTCTCTGTTTATGTGTGTAACTTATGATTGATGTGTGTCCATTTGTTTATTTTTGTTTGATGCTGTAAAGATCCACCATAATCCTAGGGTTCCAATACGCAACCCAAATAAGAATTTTATTTCTAATATATACTATATTTTCCCCAAAAATTAATGTTGAATAAACATTAAATAGGGGGAGCAGTGGGATCGATTATAATCAAGGAAGACTGTTGCTGCTTGGAGCGGTTGTCGTTCTGTCGCTCAGGTTGCAAGTTGGGAGTTGGGGTGGGCGGGTTGTGGGTCTGTCGAGGAGGACCCCCCCCTCTGGGCCTTGTCTGTTGGTGCGCCGCTCAGCATGGGAGGATCGTCTGTGGGGTCGGCTGTTGGGGTGGCTGGGTGGGGGGTTTGTTGGTGGGGAGCTTGTTGCCCTCTTCGGCTGGCCCGCTCTGCACCCTGGCTTTTTGCTGCGCCGCACTGTGCGGGGCTTGCATCGTGCTTCACACATGGCTCAAATAGATAAATACATAAATAATAATAGTAATAATTGGTTAAACTCAAGGTTGGAATTGTGTTGGGGATGGTGGTGACAGCTGGGAGGTGGTAGGATCTTGGAGACTAGTGGGTATTGGTGCTTTTTGGTGCATTGCACTATGTAGGGCTTTCGTGGTACATGAAAGGAAATAAAAAATTATTATAATAATAAAAAAAGAAAAGAGGAAGTTGTGCACGGATTGGTGTTATACTGGGGATGGTGGTGGCGGCTGGGAAGTAGCAGGATCAGGAAGTATAATATAAACTGCTGCATAGTAACGTGCCTTTATAACATTAAAATAGTGACGTCCGGTAATGTTACACTAGTGATTTTAGTAATGTACTAATGTTTGGCATTGGTAACAATTTGTAAGAAATATATTAATGATCATTTGTTACTCGCTCTGTTCTAGACATTGTACAAGAAATGAAACAGCTGTTGTTTTGTTTTGTATGCTTTGATTGTTAAATGAAAATGTTTTTATTTTGGGGGTGGGCGCTTATAAGCCTTTTGCTTCGGCCCATTCCTTTTGAGCAGACTAACTGCTCAAATAAACAAATAAACTAAACACTGCTTTAAACTTTTCCACAGCTTTATCCCTGACCTCTCTGGTGAGCTCCTTGGCCTTCATGATGTTGTTTAGTGACCAATACACTCTGACCATAGCTCTGAGGCCCTCACAGAACAGCTGGAATTATACTGAGAGTAGATTACACACAGGTGGCCTCTATTTAATGGTTAGGGCAAGGTGTGAACTTTCTGCAGTCATTAGGAATGTTATAAAGGCAATTTAATGCACTCAGAAAATGCTGTATGAATACTTATGCACGCCCCACTTTTCACTTTTCTATATTTGGAAAAATAACAGAATCATGTATCATTTTGCTTTCACTTCACAGTTGTCTGTTACTTGTGTGTGAACTTTCAGTAAAACTTTTTTTTTTTTCAAAAATTCAAAATAAACTCTTTATGTTTAGGGTTGTAAACATGACAAAATGTGCAAAAGTTCAAGGTGTATTAGTACTCTCGAGAGGCACTGTATCTTATTTTTTCCATGTGTAGACTATTGGAGAACTCCCGGAGCATTCGGTACTGCCAGTCCATTCGATGACATCAGAAGTCATTTTGTCAGAGATAAACTGTTGTGCCAGAGAACATTGTCTAAATATCTGATGTTGATGATGATGATGTTCCAAGGATAATGAGTAATGATTCTGGTGATAGAATTAAAAACTCTTGACAAAATGTTAAATACATCAGACCAGTAGGTGGAAACATCATTACAGAAAGATATGTACACTGGAAAAAGCTCGTGACTCATGGAAAATAGTTCCACGACCCACATTTGGGTCCCGACCCACCAGTTGAGAACCACTGATGTAGATGACAAATCTTTTTCCTCGCCTGTTTGACGACTGTCTCCTCACATATGTGCTGTGATAATGGATGATGCTTTACAAGCCTGTATCACCAAGTCTCTCAAAGTGCCACACTGTCGTCATTATTCATTCTCTCCATATTCAGTGCTATTCAAGCTATTAGTGTAGCCACAGCTGCCCTGGGGTAGACTGATGGAAGCGAGGCAACCAGTCTGTGCCATCGGCCCCTCCGACCACTCACTCACACACACACTATATTCATCCAGACCTGTTTGTGGCATTACCAGTTGTTATTAACTGTATTTGAAATAACTTTATTAAATATATGCATTTTGAATATTGAAACGGTCAGCAGATGGCGCCACTGCTCTAATAGCGTTTAATATAAAAGCTACCCTGGTTCACACGCACGCTGCTCCTCGGGTCCAGGTAGCTGTTAAATGTATTCTTAAATATTGGTGTAGCTGCTAATGCAAGTTTGAGTTTAGCGTCGCGAGTGGTTGAGAGCCTGAACGCGCACCACTGTGACGGACCTGGGGGCTATCAAAGCCCCGCCCCGGCCCGAGAAGGGCTCGATGTGGGCGTGCGACGGTAGGGTCGGCCTTGCCTGGTGGCCTTTGTCTTGCGTGACTGCTCCTCAGCTAACCTCTTTATTTTCGTTCAGGTGGAACCGCGCCGCTGTCTTGCCTCCTCCCTCTTATGTTGTGTAAAAACTGTGCTAACTGAAAGCTACTGTCAGCTAACACATGTAACATACTTGTGAAATGAAATGTCTAAAAGTACGAAATCTGAACAGAAAGACATAAAAGTAGGGTGACCAGATGTCCCAGTTTACCCAGGACAGTCCCAGTTTTGAGCCCTCTGTCCCATGTCCCAGTGGATTTATCCAAAATCATTGATTTGTCCCAGTTTTACACAAACATTGTCCCAGGTGTCCCGGTTTGTCACCAGTACCATGCCTAAAGCAGCTTTTGTGCTTGAAACTGACTGACTTCTGGCCATGTACGCGTCAAACACAGAGTTTGATTATAGGCTGAACCAATTAAACAGCTAAAGGTCCATCACCTCCATGCTGGTTGGTCCATTTAACTTAGATTAGATTTTCATAAACAGGAAGTTTGACCATTCAATGTGAGTGAAATAAGTCACAATTTGGGTACCCCCAAAAAACTCCCATTGTGTCCCAGCTTTTAATGTGGAAAGTCTGGTCACCCTACATAAAAGAGGAACAGAAATAAACTCAACTATATGTACAAGGAACATGGGTCCTTATGGGTCGAACCTGTGTGCCTTAAAAAGCACATGTGTTCCAGTTTACACGCGTTGTCTGGCTTTTACTTTGTGTAATATACCACTCGCCATGTCACATATTGTACATGTTTTTAGTGATAGGGGAAACCGGAGTACCCGGGGGAAATGTACGCAGACACGGGGAGAACATGCAAACTGCACAATATGGCCCCGTCCAGGTGGGAATGGAACCCAGGACCTTCTAGCTGTGCTACCATGCCGGACATTCTGTTGTTTCTCTTTCCCCTGTCGTGCCGCGTGTGCACCGACCCAGTCAGTCCTGATTTTGTTTTGACTGTGAAGTTACCGAACATGCCGTAACTGAGGACACTTTGGACACCAGCGTGATGGAAACACACACACACACACACACATCTTTGCTCCGATCTGAGCGTTTAGAGCTTCGCTGAAACGTGATCGGCCCTTAGTGTGTGAGGGTTATCCGTGACATCAACGTCAGACGTGCAACTTTTTTATCTGACAGACCAGGTCGACGTCGGAGCTCCACCGCCACGCGTCATCTATCACTAAAAGAAATGTTCACAGTCTACATGGCGCCACGGTTAAGCAGGTCACAGTTGAATGTGAGTCGTTCCACATTTCATCAGGTAGACAAGTTAAAAATGCAAAAAAATACTTAGATACTTAGATTAGCCTTTATGTATCGTATTCTTTTCAGGGGTCATGGTTTATTATATATTAGCCATTGCCTTATTCTTATTACAGGGGGCGCTAACGTGCTCTCTCGGTACCTGGCCAAGTGCCAAGGGTATTTTTTGACAATTCACATTAGTTTGCCTTGTATTAAAAAAAAAATAAAGTGCAATGGTGCGATGGGAACTCCTTAGATCTAAATGTAGTTAAAACTAAGGAGCTAATCATTGACTTTAGGTTTTAATTCCACTCTAGCAACAACTTAACAGTATTTTGAATGTTTTTTTATTAATCACACCATTCCAAAGTTGTTGTTTTTTTGCGTACAAGGCAAACTAATGTGAATTGTCAAAAAACACCCTTGGCACTTGGCCAGGTACCGAGAGGGCACGTTAGCGCCCCCTATTATAAGAATAAGGCAATGGCTATTATATAATAAACTAAGACCCCTGAAAATAATATGATATACAAAAGGCAGAAGCAACAATTTCTTGAACTTTGAAAAACAAAATGTTTAATTTAAAAACACTTTTTGCAACTAAATTATTATATAAATAGACACAACAACAAATACATTTATTGTCGTTCAGCTGTTAAGCTTCGACAAACAGCTAATAGCTAATCAGCTTCAAGTGTTTCAGGAACGCTGATCCTTCATGTAACTTATAAACAGTAACTGAACAGTAATTATAGTGCCACATCTTATATTTTAAAATATAAATAAATCATTCTAGAGACGAAAAAATTATGATAATAAAAAAAGTCACAGCTACAATAAATTCGCTAAACTCCGGGAATAATTTGTTTCTGCGATAAAGAGCAACTAAACTCAACAGACAGTGGAAATATTTATGGATAAATATGAGTCAGATACGTTTTATTTCATGGATTTTACATGAATGACGAAAACGGCCTGGATTGTTACCTTTTTGTCCGAGAGAGGAAGCTAGCGGTCATTTAAAAAGGTAAGCAGCTAACGTTAGCATCTTTTCACCGTAGCCGTTTATGTATTCAACCCTTTTATTCATGAAAAACACGAAACGCGTGATTCAAACAGCTGGTTTCTGACTCTCGTAGTGCAATGTCTCTGCTCACTACTTTTGAGAGTGCACTACTTTTCTCTCTCCGGACATTCGGACACCCCTACAAAATGGCGTGACCACGACATAGTGCACTAGGGAGTGGTGAAGATGTCCAGACACAGCCATTGGAAAATGGAGAGCAGGAACAGAATGTTCAAAAGTAAACGATGAAGCTCCTCCCCCTAGTCTCCTGATTGGACCTGACAGGCCCAGGCACAGGAAGGCTCGTCTAATTGGTCAAAGCGGTATCCCGTGGATTCTGTTGCTGAAATCACCAAAGGGAGGGACTATTATTATTTAACATTACGTTATGTCAAATTTCAGATTCAGGCGCTTAATTATACACAATCTATTAAATTGTAGAACATTTCAACTTACAGACTATCACTTTAATCTGTTAAGCGAGGATGAATCCTGTTTCTTATCGGCATAATAAGGTTTTTTAATGTTGACTTTTTTTATTTTGATTTGCATTATCCCCCAGTGTATTGTGCTGATGAGAATGTGTGGCCTACTAATCAATTGGGGCTGAATAATGTTTTCAGAATCGGATGGCGTTGGCGAGCTCCGTGTGAACGACTCTGAAACACGCTCTGATTAATAGTAAACATCCAACATGCCAAGAAGCTGAGTAATGTTTCTAAAGGCTGTCGGGGGGGCTTTGAATGCACCGTGTCGCTGCGCGCACAATTGGAGGAAGGAACCGTCCAGAAAGTAGCCCCCGTCCGTCGGGGAGCTTTGTTCAGGCGCACGCGCCGCTGACAAACGCGCCGGTGGATGGAGAAAATGTGCTCGGGGAGTGGTAGGTACTGATGTTTTGAAGAGTCGACGCCCTGGCAACCAACAGCTGGGGGGGGGGGGAGTAGGTCAAGCAACAATACGGAGAGATCTGGAATGAAATCTAGTGCTTTTCCCCCCTCTCACAGGGGCCACGTTCAGGCTTTGACAACTGCACTTTGGCCACTCTTCCACAGGTACTTTTAACCTCTCAGCCCCCGCCTGAACCGGGCGCATTTCCTGCGGCTTTACCCAAATCTAAAAGCTTCTGGGCCGGAGAGTTTACAGCCCGTAGGCCAGAGTAGCGCCCCGTTTGAAAGCTAAGATCTACGAAACTGGACGTAACGTTTTTGGTTTCGTGTTTTTTTTTTTTTTACAAGTTTTCGTCGTTTTGATTTATTTATTTATTTATTTATTTTTGTCGTGTTTTGGTTCACTTCTTTGTCGCATTCTCTCGCGGCGGTCTCGTAGATTTTTGGTTGCTTTTTCATCACTCTTGTTTTCTTTTGGCGTGTTATTGTTGCTTTTCCGGGCACGTTTTTGTCGCCCTTTTACTTTTAGATTTGGGTAACGCCAAACTGGAGAAAATGGGCGCGGTTAAGGCGGGGGTTAAGGGGTTAAACCACTTCAGACCAGAAAGAGAAACGTTGAGTCAAGTACAAGTAAAAAAAAGTACTGATGAGGCGTTTGTACTTTTATAAACATACTTCATTTCAATATTACTCAAGTGATGTAACTACTCGAATAAGTTATGGAACTGAATAATAGTTCCATAACGCCGTCCAGTTTGAGAGAGAGCAAAGGTTCTGCGAGGACATTTTCTCCTGTTTGGCTTCAAAAGCATCAAAATAGCAACAGAAACCAGGATGGAAACGCAACCAAGAAAAGCAACAAAGGAGAAACAAAAAAGTGACAAAAAACACTTTTGTAGGTCTTAGCGTTCACATGAGGCATGACGCCTGTTGCTCTCCTGTCAAGAATCTTTTAGATTTGGATAAAAATTTGAATTGGGGAAAATGTGCTCGGTTCAGGCGGGAGTAAGGGGTTGATTAATTTGAACACTTTTTTGTTTTCTGTAATTGCTTTAATAGATTTAATTGATTTTACTGTTTAAAAAAAAAAGTTTTTTGTTTAGTTTATTTATTTCAAAGGGACCATGTACAATTATAACATAAATGTTGTCATTGTATGCATTGTGTTGGGGTTTTATTGTAAATGTGTGTGTTTGACATGAAATGTGTGGTACGGCACGGTAGCACAGCGGTTAGCGCTCATGCTTCACAGCTAGAAGGTCCCAGGTTCGATTCCCACCTGGACGGGGCCTTTCTGCGTGGAGTTTACATGTTCTCCCCGTGTCTGCGTAGGTTTCCTCCGGGTACTCCGGTTGCCCCAACCACTAAAAACATGTACAATAGTCCAGGATGAATGAGAGTGCACAAGGGGACGACGGATGGAAATGAAGGCTATAATCTGTTGTGGCTTTTTTACTTGCATTAGACCCATGTATGTTCATTGTCCCGACCAAATAAACAAATAAATAAATGGTACAAAGAAACTTGCCTTGCCTAATACCCGCCTTTGCTTCTGACAGATCTTTAGACAACTCGTCTAAGTTCAGGTAAGAACAGGTCTCAGTATGTAAAAACAGTTACATTCCTCTAACCAGGAAAGTCCCACTGAGATTAAGAATCTCTTTTTCAGAGTCTTTGTCCAAAGCCTTCCGTGTTCTGGGCATCGTGGGAAGAGACAAAACCACAGAGGCAGCGGAGAAAGCCTCGAGATGGCTGTGGTTAAGAAGAGGGAATGAGTAGCTATAGGTAGTAATCTGGTCACCATCTGGGTATGATGTTGAAGTAAGTAGTAAGTAAGTGCTTTATTGTCATTGTAGAAGTGTACAACAAAATAGTGTTCAGGTGTTAGTCCTGAAAGACCCGAAACGCTCGATGAATCCCGAAGCATCACTCGGATGTATTTGCTCACCTCGTTATTTCACATTTTAGCCTCATTTGACCTGTTTTTATTTGTAGCCTTTGCGCTATTGCTTTTAACTTGATGCTTTCGCTTTGATTTGAGGAATTGCACGACTTTACCTCAAGTCGATATTTTGGCAACTCTACTCTCTTATTGTAAACCCCACAGCACAGTCCTGCAGAAGGGAAGGCTGTCGGGCCCTGATATGACCGTTCAGCTCGGCCCTGCTCCATTGTACTCAGTAACACTCTTTATGCTCCCTCCTCTGGGCGACCTTGGCTCCCCTGCCACTCCCGTCCGTACGCCTCCAAACTCTCAGCCTGTTTCAACGACAGGGCTTTTCAGATTTAAAATGTAGCTGCGACAACCTTCCCATGCCACGCAAAATGCGCACAATAGGGTCTACACGCACTAAAAGTTTGATGTTTTGTCACCGAGTACCACCTTCTATAATAGTAGAGTTCCAAGGTCCAAGTTCCAAGTCAATTGAGCACTAAACCACCAGTGGGCCATGTACCACAGTTCGAGAACCACTGCATTGGGAAAAAAAGAGTAGGAGAAGGGGGAGAAGAAGGAGCAGGAGATGGGGAGAAAAAAGCATCTGAGAAGGGGGGAGAAGAAGAAGGTTTAGGCGAAGGGGGAGAAGAAGGCGTCTGAGAAGGGGTAGGAAAAGGGTGAGAAGAAGAAGAGGAGGGAGAAGAAGAGGGAGAAGGGGAGAAGAAGACAACGTGGGAGAAGCAGTAGGAGAGGAATATGTAGGAGATAGGGAGGAAAAGATGTGGGAGAAGAAGGAGCAGGAGAAGAAGAAAGAGTAGGAGAAGGGAAGGGGGGAAAGAAAAGGGAGTAGGAGAATGAGGAGAAGAAGAAGAGCTTTATATGTGGTAGTAGTTCTGTTATGATTTGGCTTGTGTGCTGTCCCCCTCCCCTTTTGTTTTTCCTTTGCAGCAGAGCAGTGTGGCAGGGGCGTGGCTGAGTCCACCTGGTGACTGAGACTAGACACATGCACATCATTACCTCATCAACCACAGTAGAAATACCTGGATGTCTCAGCGCCACACTGCCAGATAATTCCGTCCTGTTCGGTAGCTCATCTCATCTCTGCACCTGGATTTTTTGAAAGACATTTTGTCACATACCTCAAGATACTTACCTGCTGTTTTCCATCTGCCTAGATCCTTCCGGTGTCCTCCAGTCGGCCAGCTCCCTGCCTCCCAGTTTTGTTTAATAAACAGTTAAAGTTGCTTCCTGGATCCGTCTCTGCTTTGGGGTCCGATAGTCAAGCGCAACAAGTTCCCTTTAACCGACTGAGCCTTTAAAAGGCTGTGTGAGCTCTCTCTCGCCTCTGACGTCACCCTCTGACTGGGAGCTAGCAGCAGCACGAGCCGGACTGGAGCCTTGCCAAACAGTCTTGCCAATCGAGTTGATTTAGGCTTAAAACCAGCGATTGATCCAAAGCGTTCTCCAGTGAGTTTTGCGCGTCAATCTTTCATTCATTCATTCCACCGAACTAAAATCTATCGTATTCCTCTAGTGTCCGTTTACGCACACGTTTGCCTCTACGGCTCGGCTCACTGCACGCATCTATGTTAAAAAGCTCCGGCAAGCCGTCTCCTTGCACAATATCGTCATTTGTGTTCAAATTGTATTCTAATCTGGCGCTGGTTGTGGTGCGCAGCGTCAGGCGAGGGCTTTTACACACGAGGGTTACACCAGGCTCGTGCCAAACTCCGGTAAGACGTTTTGTTAACGTTACATTTTATCTTTAATTCCAGTCCACTAATGATCTTTTCCTTGTGTAGCGTGGCACTCAATCTGTTTGGCTTGGCTTTTAAGAAGAACTTTTGGTAAGTACGTGTGCTCTTCTCTGCAGCGCAGGTTCTTTACAGTCATATAGGATCAAATGTGTCTAAAAATGTACCTTTTTAGGATTGGAACCCGAGCGGGCCTCTCCCTCCCCCTTGGTCTATTCTCCCTCAATCGGCTTTTTCGTTCCTCTCCCGAATTCCTTTCCTTCCCTCTCCCGCCTCGCCTGGTTCAAGATCCCCTCCGCCCCGCTCCCCCAATCCGAACTAAACGGTCTAAAGACTGCTAGAGACTAGCTCGGACACCGTCCTGGTCCCAGGTTGGCTGTACCTGTGCGCGCAGCTGTCGCACCGTTAATGTGTCCATTGTACAGTGTCCTTGGGTGTTTTGAAAGGCGCTTTTAAACATATTATAGGAGCATTATGAAACTATTTGTGGGGGAGAAAACGTTGATACTAGTGCATATTTGACCTTTAAGAGAGCATAGTTCAGCTTGACACACAGTGGCAGCGCGGCTCAGTCGCAGCAGCTCAGGACTAACACCTGAACACTATTTCGTTGTACAATGACAATAAAGCACTTACTTACTTAGTGCCTTTACTTTCCATCCTGGTGGCCTCTCAGACGCTCTGGGATCGATTGGTTGGGTTTCTGGATACATATGTACGTGTAACCATGGAGATGGTTCTATCAGCAGAGAAAACCTACCAGCAACCTACAAACAATTGACCCTGAAGCCATGCTAAACACCCATACAGCTGCTGGCTCTATAGAAAGGAAAATACGCATCAACTTTCTGTTGCATAATGCACCTTCACTAATATGTAATTTGCTAAATGGTTTTCTTCAACTGTGTGAAATGTTTAAATAAAGCTACACACTGATATGACCATTCGTTCTTCATCTTGCCTCTGAATTTTCTTCTCAACGAAAAGTCACAAACCCCTTGCACCGAAGAGCTCATCGTCATGTTATTGTCATGAAAAACCTGAAAGTTAAGTTTGTATTTGCCAAAGACTTCTGTATCACTAAGATTTATATAGATAACTTATGCAAGGTACACATAGAACAGGGGTCCAGGGCCGCATATCTAAGTGTATATGGCGTGGAGGGACAAAGATTGGTGGTCAGTGCAGTGAAACTTTCATTTGATGTTTAAACTGTGCCCCACGCCCTTATTTAGGCTTCGAACCATAGTGCCAGGTCTGTCTCGCAAAAACAATTTGCTTTGAGGTTTTAATTGTGTGGAATTTTGAAAGTTGCATTAAAAAGTACTATCTCTGGAGATGTGTGCCAATTCTACAAGAAACCTGAGGGCCAACCCAATGTTATAGAGGGCCGCATTTGGCCCCTGTGCTGTATGGACGTACAGTGGTTAGCATTCGCACCCACTGCTCCCTACGGGTCACCCAGTGGTGTTGAGGGATGGGTAAAATGCAGAGGACAAATTTAGTTGTACAGTTGATGTATAATGACAAATAAAGCGCCTTTGCCTTTACTTTTTTTTACTTTGGGCACCCCTGACATAGAAACTGCGCACTTAAAATAAAATTTTGTTGCATATGACCCTGCATGTAAGGTGCAAAAACAATTATTACTCAGGTGCTAGTATAAATATTTATATATAAATGAGTTAAATGACTGTAATCAGCGTTCTCAGTTGTTATGAAAGCCACTGAAGCTGTAACTGTCCGACGATCATTGACTCCATTTGAACTTGTCCCGAGTGTGTAACCTCTAACCCGCTAACTGGACTTTGTTCAGGGATTACGCAGCCTGTTTACAAAGGAGTCATTCTGAATACTAGCTATTCATCAGGCTGCAGACTTGGAGGTTACATCTCTGGATTTGTACGAATCTACTGCAGGTAAGGCAACACATGGACTAGTGTGTATACTAACCGAACATGCAAGCCAATATTTTGGGTACCTTTTAACCGGGTGTGTATCCCACCTGTGGTGTGGAGTTTGCATGTTCTCCTCATGTCATAATCCTTCTCTTTACGATTTGTATTTTTGAAGCTACTTAATGCAGTTCATTGTCCACTCAAGGAAGCTTTTTGTGTTTCCCAGAGGATCATTGGTAGCTACAAAATGAGTGTGTTTTTTTATTTCTTGTCTTTTTGGATTAAATAGCAGATTGTTATTAAGTTTCCAAGTCCTTGCAATTTTATGTCCAATTGCACGATGTAGTAATACTGGACTATGATCCGACAAAACAATTGCTTTATATTCACACTGTTTGGCAGTACATTTGATCTATCAGAAAATAGGAAAGCTGAGAAAATAGTAAATAATAATTACTCTTATTAGGGTTTAGTGTCCTCCAAGGATTACTTTGTAGGTGTTCATGAGTGTGGATGGTTTTAGAAGATACAAAGAAGTTTCTGAAAATATAAGCGTTTTGTCTTTGTGCGGATATATCCTTTATCGGGTCTCAAACATTCTTAATTGGCCATCACATTCCCGGAAATTCGAATACAATCCAGGGTCCCGTCTTCATAGTTCTTCTTCTTCTTCTAAGACAGCTGGGCCGCTGATCAACCTCAGCACTCGCTCCATACATTCCCCCAGTAGCAGCTCAACGTTTTCTCAGTCATAGCAAGCTATATATATGCACTAATAACTGGTGGTGGTTTTGTCTGTTTAATAACACGGTGAGGCTGCGTTTCAGTTTCATGCAGCTAAAATCTGGAACAGTCTTCATGAGGATGTGAGACAGGCCTCAACTCTGACAATGTTCAAATCCAGGCTGAAAACAGCTCTTTTTACCCGAGCAGATGAAAACTGAAAGTATTTTATCTGCACTCTTGCCTTTTACTGTCATTGATAAATTTTTATGTTGGATGTTTTAATGATTGATTTGATCTGTTTTCTTGTAATTTTATGCAACTGTGAAGCACTTTGAATTGCCTTGTGTATGAATTGTGCTCTACAAATAAACTTGCCTTGCCTTGCCTTGCCTTTTCTATGTCATTAAGGTTCCGCCACCCACAGGCACGCCCTCTCTACGCATCTCTTAGGTAGGACCTCTCAACGCTACTTACGGCACGCCCTCTCCACGCCTCACAGGCTCTCATCTCTCCGGGTAAGCTATTAGCCTTCCTGCGTTGGCTTTAAAACATTTCATCATACAACCATTTTATGAACTCGTCTCTTTCAATCCGTATTGGCTCGCCCCCGGCATCCTCTTTTGGGGGAAGACATCCCTAACTCCAAGCTGTTGACATTTTTTAACGATGTAGCATTACATGGTGGTTTATAAGTAAAAACGAGAAAGCCCCCAGCTTCCGTTGTAGATGTTTGTCTTGCACAATATTCCATAATGCTTTATAGCACGTCACAATCTATATTGAGCAACTATGCAATCATTTTAGCAACACCCAAATCCGCCCCAAAATTCTCAGGAAACGAAGCTCCTCTGATGATCCGTACCTGTACCTTTCTCTCTCACACACAGAAAGAGCAGTCATGGCTCATGTTCCCTGGACATACCCAGCCCTGCAAACGATTATATAAATTCTTCTCTTTTGTCCCAGTTTAGGATGTGGCACACTCTCTTCCTGACGCTGGCCCAGGTCTCCATTGTACTACTCTGCCCTGGTGTTAACTGTAGCAAGATTCTGGTCGTTCCTGTAGATGGCAGCCATTGGCTCAACATGGAGATCATCCTTAGAAGACTTCACTCCAGAGGTCACGAGATCACTGTTCTCCGTTCTTTAAAGAGCTGGTACATCCCTGAGAACTCCACCATCTACACCTCGATAAACATACCAATGCTGGAAGATAAGGAGGACTTGGAGGTCTACAACAGGTTGTTACTGGATGTCATCGAGTGCCGCAAAAAATCACATTTCGTTCGTTCCTTCTGCCAACAATATGTGATTACCAAACTGTTGAGTAAAGGCCATGGGAGTCTCGCTGATTCTGCTGCTCTTTTGCTGGATGATCCTGTTTTTATGCAGAAAATGCACAATGCTAAGTTTGACCTGATGGTGACGGACCCTGGCTTTCCCATAGGAGTAATTCTCGGACGTTTCCTGAAGTTGCCAATGGTCTTCAATGTACGCTGGATTAACAGTGGGGAGTGTCATTTCACGATGGCACCTTCACCTGCTTCCTACGTACCTATGTCGGGAACGGAACTTAGTGATCAGATGGACTTTGCAGATAGAGTAAAAAATGTCCTGTTTTATATATACAGTCAAATAGAGCTGCACTCTTACATATTCCCGGCTTATTCCGATGTTATCAAGCGCCATTTCCCCCCAGGAACTGATTTGCTGTCTTTGGAGCTGTCTGCTGACATTTGGTTGGTAAGAGCGGATTTTGTTTTCGAGTTCCCTCGACCGACTATGCCCAACGTAGTCTACATCGGCGGGTTCCAAACTCAAGAGCCTTCTCCTCTCTCTGACGACTTGAAAACCTTTGTCGAAAGCTCTGGCGATCATGGCATCATCGTAATGTCTTTGGGAACTTTTGTATCCGCCTTGCCGAGAGAAACCACTGAAGCTATTGCTGCGGCATTCGCAGAACTCCCACAGAAGGTCATATGGAGGTTTAGCGGAGAACCGCCAGCCTCTTTGGGCAACAACACTTTGCTGGTGAAATGGTTGCCACAAAATGACCTCCTTGACCTCCTTGACCTCCTTGGTCGTTTGTCGCCCACGGCGGCACCAACGGCATCTATGAAGCAATCTACCACGCTGTTCCCGTCATTGGGTTGCCTCTACTTTTTGATCAATTTGACAACGTTCATCGTCTGAAAGTGCGAGGGGCGGCCCGGGTTGTGGAAGCTTTTTCTCTCACCAAAGAGAGCTTTCTGGAGGCTGTTAAAGATGTGGTGGAGAATCTGTCATACCGTGAGAATGTTCAGCGTCTGTCAAGGCTACACCGGGATACGCCGGTGACTCCAATGGACAC
This sequence comes from Proterorhinus semilunaris, assembly GCA_021464625.1. Classification (NCBI taxonomy): domain Eukaryota; kingdom Metazoa; phylum Chordata; class Actinopteri; order Gobiiformes; family Gobiidae; genus Proterorhinus; species Proterorhinus semilunaris. Next base: position 4,020,721 of record CM038364.1, read on the forward strand.
TGCCATCTTCTGGATAGAGTATGCCATAAGAAATAAAGGAGCAGCCCATCTCCAGCCGGCGGGATACAGCTTACCGTGGTACTCTTACTTCTGTTTAGATGTAGCTGCGTTTTTGTCAGCTATATTAGTTACCGTGGTCTGGTTTTCTGTATTCTGTTGTAGAATAATCTGCTGTAGGAGCTCCAAGACAAAGTTAAAAGGAGAGTGAATGATTGCGGATGTGTCTTTTCATAAGTTAGACTCATTTAGATATTTCAATAACGTGAATAATATTACGTACAATACTATGGTTAGTCTTAACATATTATAGGAGCATTATGAAACTACTTATGGGGGAGAAAACGTTAATACTAGTGCTTATTTGACCTTAAAGAGAGCATAGTGCCTTTACTTTCCATCCTGCTGGCCTCTCAGATGCTCTGGGGATCGATTGGTTGGGAAGCCATGCTAAACACCCATACAGCTGCTGGCTCTATAGAAAGGAAAATACGCATCAACTTTCTGTTGCATAATGCACCTTCACTAATATGTAATTTGCTAAATGGTTTTCTTCAACTGTGTGAAATGTTTAAATAAAGCTACACACTGATATGACCATTCGTTCTTCATCTTGCCTCTGAATTTTCTTCTCAACAAAAAGTCACAAACACCTTGCACCGAAGAGCCATTTTTTTTCATCGCCGTCATGTTATTGTCATGAAAAACCTGAAAGTTAAGTTTGTATTTGCCAAAGATTTATTTAGATAGATAACTTATGCAAGGTACACATAGAACAGGGGTCAAGGGACACATATTGAAGTGTATATGGCGTGGAGGGCCAAAGATTAGTGGTCAGTGCAGTGAAACTTTCATTTGATGTTTAAACTTATTTAGGCTTCGAACCCAATGGCCGCTGACTGCTCTGCTCCTGCATGAGGGGCAGCAGTGGTGCGTACTGTCCTTAACGATGCCCTTTGACCTGGTCAGGAAACGTTTGCCCCCATTGTCCTTGATGGGGGGAAAAGGAGTCCCGATTGCTTTCTCTGCTGTCCTAACCACTCTCTGAAGGATCTTCCAATCTGCTTCTGTACAGCCACCGCACCATACAGAGATACAGTGAGTCATGACACTCTCTATGGTGCTTCTGTAAAACGTAGTGGAGGTGTTCTTCCCGAAACACAACCTGGGCCTGTTGCACAGGAGTGTACGATTGGTTTGACTGTAATCAGCGTTCTCAGTTGTTATGAAAGCCACTGAAGCTGTAACTGTCCGACGATCATTGACTCCATTTGAACTTGTCCCGAGTGTGTAACCTCTAACCCGCTAACTGGACTTTGTTCAGGGATTACGCAGCCTGTTTACAAAGTAGTAATTCTGAATACTAGCTATTCAGCAGGCTGCAGACTTGGAGGTTACATCTCTGGATTTGTATAATCTAATGCAGGTAAGGCAACACATGGACTAGTGTGTATACTACCTTTTAACCAACTTTCACCATTGTGGAGAGACTTCTTTTTTAAATGATGTATTTAATATTGCTTGCCTAAGTTGTGTTTCTGTCTAAAGATTTTCACAACCCTTCCAATTCCAAAAACATCTCAGTAAATGAATACAGACGTACACCGTGAACTGTCCAATGGGTTCCTTTCAGTGTAACTGGGGTCAATGTAACAGAGCAGAGAGATGAGTGGAATAGTAAAGATTGTCCTCTCCTGAACTACTGAACCATGATAGATGGTCGATGATTAGCAAAGCAATACCCAACCCTGAGCTGGTGGTTTGACATGAAGGGCGACACGGTGGCGCAGCGGTTAGCACTCGTGCTTAACAGCAAACTCCCACCTGTTTGAAAAAAATCTGTGTGTTTCTTTAATTTCTTCTTGTCCTTTTGGATTAAATAGCAGATTGTTATTAAGTTTCCAAGTCCTTGCAATTTTATGTCCAACTGCACGATGTTGTAATACTGGATCCGACAAAACAATTGCTTTATATTCACACTGTTTGGCAGTAAATTTGATCTATCAGAAAATAGGAAAGCTGAGAAAAATAGTAATTACAGTGGTCCCTTGTTTATCGCGGGGGTTACGTTCTAAAAATAGCCTGCAATAAATGAAATCCGCGAAGTAGACAGCTTTATTTTTTAAAAGCTGGCTACAGTGTTTCATGTTTAACTGTCATTTATGACCAGAAAGTTGCATCTAAGGCCCGTTAGAACAGGCAAGTGTTAAATAAAAGCACATAAGAGCGTGGCAAGACTAATAACTCTCTTTCCAGCTCTGTGTCATAGCATTGCAGAGCCCACCACATCAACGTCACTGTTGAGTTGAAGCCTGATTGCCGTTGTGTGGGTTGAACCATTTGGAACATTTTTAAAGGGGTACACAGGAATCATGTTCTGGTCCAGGGTAACCTACAAAGATATCCAAAAATGCGCCTTTGTGGTCACATATTGCCTGGAACTGGATGGAATGAAAAAGCTTCGGCATTGTCACCAGGGGGTTTTATTCTAACGCTGCATTAAATGCTGTGGTTCTAGCCAGCTGCTGGAAACCAGCTGCAACCTATGGCAGTGCATCCAATGAACTGGAACTTGATAACCCTTCTTTGCAAGGTGAGTATGATCCAAGCTACTCTGTGGGCGACATCACACCCACCATGGACCTCGGCATGTCATAACGCTACAGCGCGTTATGACATAGCCAAAAGAGAAAGACCATCGTGTCAGGGCGTTTCCCCCAGCCCTGGTTATGCCTCTCCCAAAGCAGCTCAGTGAGACCAAACTGTGGTCCCAAACTGTTCAACTTTGAGCCCACAGTATATTTTTCCAATAGTGCTGTGGAGCATCCAAGAGCTCTTTACCAAACCAAAGTTGAATAGTTTGGGAGGAGCACGCAACGTCATGTGTGGAGGGAAAATGGAACAGCACATCAACATCAAAACCCTATCCCCACTGTGAAGTATGGAGCAGGGGAATCATGGTGTGGGGCGGTTTTGTTGCCTCAGGGCCTGGACAACGTGCTAGCATCAATAGAAAAATGAATTCACAAGTTTATCACGATATTTTGCACAAAGACCTGAAATATTCACAACATGCATGGAATAAGTAATAAGTACAACCTTGTATTAAATAGCTGCTGATCCTTCTTGTGCAGTAATAACAGTTTATTGCTAATAAACAGCAATTACTATTGCTATTACTAATTTCTGTCGTTGCAGATTAGACGCTGACAATGATCAGGATGAATCGTGGACCATTCCTCTTTACAAAACCTTTGCAGTTCAGTGAGATTCAGGGGGTGTACTTACTTATTCCACACTCTCCTGTGCATGTTTACATGTTATTGCCAATAAAAAATACAATAAAATGTAAATGTTTGAGTGGTATTAGTTCAGGCAGATACTGTTTAATCATTACTGTGATTTTGATGAAGATCAAACCACATTTAGTGACCAATTTAGGCAGAAATGTGAGAAATTCCAGACGGTGTTACTTTTTCTCTGCACTGTAGTTATTCTGTTAATGGTTAATTTCCTATATTTACAAGAAGTGATTAAATGTGAAATTTTTATTCCCTGGACACGATAGAAATATTTTGTCCCACAGCCTTACCATTTGAAATCTAGACTTAAAAACAGGCTGAGCCTTCATCTGGGCAGAGGAATGAAACTTTCTCCTTTTGTAACTATGAAATACTAAGTATATTGTAAGTGACATTTTACATTGGCCTTTACAATAATACTATACAGCACAGAAACATTACCAGACTTTAGGTGTAATTATCTTTGCTCGGCAGATGGCGTGGTCCACTTATATTTGCCTGGCATCTTGTCAAAACAAAGGCCATTGTCCTCATCCTTCTCTTCCTCAGTGCCTCCTGTCGTCTTTTCTTTTTTTTATTCTTAAAATAAGAATTTGGATGATGGTAAGGCGTAAGATCCCAAAATCCAAACAAAGCCGGTGTGATGCTACAACAAGCAGTTAATAGCTAGTGGGCAGGTCTTCTGTGGTGCATGTTCAGAATAATCCAGATACAGATGTATTATTTTATTGAAATAGATGACACGCTATAAAGAATACAATATAAATTATATAAGTAAGGCATTCCAATAAACAATAAGACAAATATTTTTCGACAAGCGGTCATGCTCCAGGAGAGAACTGAAACCCAGTCCTATTGAAACCGACTGGAAGTGTTTACTCCCGTGTCTGTCTCGGCGCTTTCCCATAAATCAGGCTCGTGACATTTGAAGGGAAGGGGAGCGACCGTTCTGCTCCCTGTGGAACCCTCGTCTCAGCAGTCATTCTTCCACTGAACAATTTCAATTGTGCCAGGTTACTTTCCTCCCTGATGCCTGATCAAGGTCACACCGGGCAAAGTGCAAAGAAAGCAACTTTCTGCAGAGGTGGGACGTATTTCATTATTTACGTTTTTTTCAATGCACAGTGAGCTCTAGAAATTCATGCATGGGCAGTATGGTGCAGAACACATTACAATGCATAAGCTAAAAAAAAAAAATTAAAATGCACGAAGGTAAAGTGGTATTACATTTGGTGCAATTCTTGGATGAAAGAACTTCCATCAAAACGAATATCCCCCGCTGTCCCCAAGTCATTCACCGTTTCTGGATCATCTGTTTGTTCCTCCCATAGCCAAGGTTCATTCCTAGATTGTGAGTCCGCATCATTGTCCGCTCCGTCGGCCGTGAGAGACTGTCGTGTTTGGGGTCAGGAGGGCGGCGCGGCTTTCAGGATGTTGCCTTTAAAGCCGAAGAAGTGGACTTCCTGCGGAGGAAACGATTACAGCGCCGACAAGGAACAGGCCAGACGCTGTGTTCCCAGCCCCAGTCCTGCAGGAGATGGAGAGCGGGGACGGCCGGGCTTCCACAACACACCCGGGAAGGTAAGCCGGATTCAATTTAAAGACACCGTGATAGATAATTGACTTTCCCGATGGACCCTGGATAACTTGAAGGGACTTGGACCTTGCTTTCACGGACCCCCCTCTCGACGATGCATACGGATGTGGAAATGTCCGTCAGCGAGCCATGAATTCGAGCGACCTCCGAGCGGCGCTCTCCCGCGCAAACTCGTCCACCGTCCCGGGCAACATGTCGAACGCCAGCTGCAACCTCCCCCTGGACACCGACTGCTTTGGTTTGGCGTGCATCTACGGCCTGATCTTCTCCGTCGGCCTCCCCAGTAACCTTCTGTCCCTCTGGGGGCTGTACCACCTGGGCCGCTCGGGAGGGGGCGGTTGCCAGCTCGTCTACATCCTCAACCTGCTCTTGTCGGACCTGCTGCAGCTCCTCACCCTGCCGCTCTGGATCTTGTACCTGCGGGGGGGGCACCGGTGGCCGTACGGGCGGCTGACGTGCGAGCTGGTCGGCTACGTCTTCTACGTCAACGTCTACGCCAGCGTGATGTTCCTCTGCCTGATCGCGCTGGACCGGTGCCTGGCGATCGTGCACCCGCTGAGCAGCCGGAGGGTGCGCACGGTGCGGGTGGCGGCGGCGATGGGCGTCGCAGTGTGGAGCCTCACCTTTCTGTTCTGCCTGTGCGGGCTGCTGCCGTCGGTCTTCGACGCCGACAGCCTACTGTGTCTGGAGAAATACCCGGTGACGTCGAGGTTCGCCCGCTTCAAGATCGCCACGGTGGTGCTGGGGTTCCTGCTGCCGTGCGCTATCCTGGGGTGAGTTATGTTCTCAGAGAACCTTTATGGTATGACCGGACCGAACGCGTCCGCGTCAAGGTGCGTCTGGTTTACATTCAGAAACGTTCGGATAGGAGCGTAGTAGGTAATAGGTAAACAGGACACACTAATAAAGCACTAATAAAGTTAATAAAATCACAAACCACATGATCACACACTGCGCTGGTTCAATTTGTAGTCAATTGCACACTTTTCAACAACAATGAGTCGTAGCCAATCAGAGCACGCTATGCTAGCCTTTAGTTGCTAGCCACCAGCACTATCGATCACATCCAAAAGATCTGAAACGCGTACAGTATCTGAAAATCTGCGAGACAAAGGAGCAAAAAGAACCGCACAGCTTGTATGCTCCCAATGTTTTTATTTCTTGCATAAAAGGTATTGTTTTTCGGGCGTCCAATCAGCCCTTCATCAAACATGAGGCAATCGAAGGGAAACACCGGTATAAATACTGGCAGACCCTGGCGTAGACCAGGGGCGGTGTTGGGGAGTAACTAATTACATGTATTTAGAATACTCATTTTGAGTAACTCCCCTCCTGGAACCGCCACCGTAACGTGGTGGAGGGGTTTGAGCGCCTGAATGATCCTGGAGCTCTGTTGTCGGGGGCTTCGTGCCCCTGGTGGGGTCTCCCATGGAAAACAGGTCCTAGGTGACGGGTCGGACAAAGAGCGGTTCAGAAGCCCCTTATGAGAGACCAACAGGCCCGGTTAGAACCATGAGGCCGTCCTTCTGTGGACCCACCACCTGCAGGGGGAGCCAAAGGGACTGGTGCAGCTCCAACAGCTGCCCCCACGACCCGGCAACGGACAAGTGGAAGAAAATGGATGGATGGATTTTGAGTAACTGTATTCTGGTAAAGTACTCAATCCTTCCATTCCAGCTCCATATTGCACAACATTAACAAAGAATATTTAATGTTGACCTGTTTTTCCTCCTAAAATAAAGATGTAAACGCCTTATGCCACCGATCATACAAACACTGCACATGTGCGTCACATGATGCTGGGATCTGCAGGTCCATTTGCCAAGAGAGCTAACCTCTCAACCCCCGCCTGAACCGAGCACATTTTCTCCAGTTCGGTTTTACCTGATTCTAAAAGCTTCTCGATTGGAGCTTACAGTATAAAGGTGTGACACCTCGTTTGAAAGCTAAGACCGTAACAAATCTGATCAAAATGTATATTTTTCTTCGTGTTGTTACCGCGTGGTCAACCCTTTTTTTTTTATGTTATTTTTCATCTCATTTTTACCCGTGTCTTGTTGCTCATTTGTTGGTTTTTTATTGCGTTTTCGTCACAAATTTATCACTTTTTAATGTCAAACTGGAGAAAATGTGCTCGGTTCAAGTGGGGGTTAAGAGGTTAAATAGTTCCTAATTAATTAGGTGAGTTTAATAGCTTTTCCAACAATCGTAGTCCTTATTTTTGTATATACTGTAGGTATAATGACAATCAATGTGAAAGTATTCTAAAAGTATTCAAAGTATTCAGAATACAGTACTCTGATTAGACAAAGTAACGGAATACCTTACAAAATACATTTTAAGGCAAGTATTCAGTAACTAAACACAATTTCAAAGTATTCTCCCCAACACTGACCAGGGGTGTATAGTTTAAGATTCACAGGGCAAGGTGGTGAGCATAAGAGGGACTAGTGAGCCCCAAAACAGCGGTTAGCAAAAGACTAGATTGTGATGGTTCAGACGTGTTCGGCCTGAACACACCATCACTTGTCTAAAAAGTGACAGTATTTTGTAACCCTGACCAGCCAATTTCAGTTCAAAAGCGCGAGAGTCTGGGACTCAGCTCATAGCCAATCATTTCTCCAATGAGGCCATTTACTTTGAAGCATCACTGTAATCCTGTAAGATTTAGAACAAACTTTACAACGTCTCTCATCTCTACTAAAATAAATAAATAAATAGATATTTGCCTGGGAAAAAATGAGCCAGTTTAGCAATCTGCAGTTTCCCCTTATGACCATGACCATGTAGACCACCATCTACATGTTGGTTAATTCATTTACACTGATGCTTCAATAATGAATACACTAAATTCCAAATAAGCCAGTACTGTGACCTTTTTTGTTTGGCCAGTAGGTGGAGCCAAATCTACTTTTATTTGAATGACAAGAGATTCAAATAGAACAACGCACATCTTCTGGGATGAGGAAGTATCATCATGATAATATATTATATTGCCTCATTGATGTTTTAGTCAATAGATGATCTGGCAAGTATATTCTTTAATATATATTTTTGTAAATACTTACTGATGTAACATTGACAAACTGACATTATTTTCAGAGCGAGCATGTTTAAAAAGGTTCTGTTTTTACATGGCATGAGCGTGTTAATGTAGGTGTCTATGAGTCATGCATTTTTAACATTAGTGTGATGGAAAAGTGATGACTTTTGACACTGTAGTTTTACATTTGTATTGTTTTCAACCACGAGCATTGAATCGTATGATAAATAGACCAACTGTTTCACCTAAATACTGATCGACATCAGACCTGTGGTAAAGATGTCTTCGGGACAATGTTTCCTCGAAGTCTACACAGTAATGGTTGCGGCGAGTCCAAACACAATATTTTTAGAGCCCCAAATGCACACAAAATGCTAGCACATGCTACACATTTTAAACAGAGGAATTAAGGAAAATGTGCTTATTTAAAACCAAACTGGGCATAACAGGAAACTTCAGAGCCAAAATGTGTTTGAACCATGTTTTTTGTTGTTGTTGTATTTATTAATGAAAAAAGTCAAGCAGTGTCACTATTTCTATTTAGTCCCTGGAATCAAATTTAAAGCTTTTTAATTACCTTCATTTTAGCACAATTCATCCAATGACCAACCATTTTCATATCATTTGATAACAGTCGCACATCACATCATCTTTATCAACTAATATGGCACCAAAGAAGTTTTTTTCTTGACCTGCAATAGTAATTTCTTATTATTAATTGAGAGCTGAACCTTTGGGAGTTATTAGTTTCAAGGAAATGTTTTAAATACAACCGGCCCATCTATATTCTGAGAATTAATTTCTGAGATATGTTTTAAAGAGGGGTGTCATACTTGACCCATGGTATATTGTACCTGCCAAATTGAGTACAACAATGTGTAATAACTTGTACCTATGGGTTACATACAAGATGGAATACTATGTATTTGTAGTTTGGTACATAATGTAATAAGACATAAGACCCTAATCTTAATTCATAACCCTAAGGGTTAAGGGTCTAATATGTCTTATTATATAATGTACCTCCAAAGTACCAATACACATATTACATTTTGTGTTTACCACGTATACAAGTTATTACAGATTGTCACATAGCACATTACATCATACTACATGTTGTTAGGTACAATGTATCAAGGTAGTGTATAATAAAGTGTAACCCCTTGAAAATTCTATAGCACTGACATATAACACAGCTTCCTCAAAGTCTCCTTTAACTATTCTGCCTGGTTCAACTTCACTCCAATGCTTCCTCATGCATTCATTCAGTTTGGAACTTAATGAAAAATATTTTGCTCCTCTGGTTCGAATCATTCACCAACTGGTTCATCAAAGAGTTGTGGCTTTTTCTTTTGGGCGCTGGGACCTCATAGTGTATTTTGCTTTTCTTGGCTAAACTGTGAGAAAGTGTGCAGGCTGAATAATACCTCTTTGATTTCCTTGCAGCTACACCTCGGCCCACATTGGCGTCACCCTCCAACGCTCCCCGTCCATCTCGGCGCACGAACGCCGCAAAATTGTGGGAATCCTGGTCGTCATCACCATCAACTTCATCGTCGTCTTCGGGCCGTACCATCTCGTGGGGGGGTACCGGTTTGTCTCCCTCCTCCTCACTGACGAGCCGTGCGGGCTGGAGCGGTCCATTTTCCTGGTCTACCGCCTCTGCTATGGCCTGACCAGCCTGAACACCCTGCTGGATCCCCTCTTCTATATCTTCCTGTGCGCGGACGCCAGGCTGGAGCTGCAGAGGTCCCTGTCGTGTTTGAGGAGGGGGGTCAGCACTCGCAAAATCGAGCCGGCTCATTCAAGAATCCAAACTGTTTCGCAGAATCAAGGGAGGGCGGGATAAGGCCTTCGTGCAACATAGACTGGGCTTTCATGAAAACCTTTAATCATGACATTCATTTAACTCTGGGCTTTAACTCCATACAGATATACCTTTTTCTGATTGCTTTCGTTTTGTTTTAAAGCCGCCAGTTTCTAAGTTGGATAACTAACAACCGCATACCTTGCTTGCAAGCTGAATTCTCGAGTTTACAAACACGAATCCATCTTGAACTGCTATGATAATAGTTGTGTATCCCAAACTAGCTGAATGTAACTATTATTACATGCAGCTTGACCCTCGGTCCTGCATTACCATGCCGTTTTGGCCCCCCGAGGAAAAGACTTGCACTATACCTTCAATTTTCATCTCCATCCATCCATTTTCTTCCACTTGTCCATTGCCGGGTCGTGGGGGCAGCTGTTGGAGCTTCACCAGCCCCTATAGCGCCCCCTGCAGGTGGTGGGTCCACAGAAGGACGGCCTCATGGTTCTAGCCGGGCCTGTTTGTCTCTCATAAGGGGCTTCTGAACCGCTCTTTGTCTGACCCGTCACCTAGGACCTGTTTGCCATGGGAGACCCTACCAGGGGCACGAAGCCCCCGACAACAGAGCCCCCAGGATCATTCGGGCGCTCAAACCCCTCTACCACGTTACGGTGGCGGTTCCAGGAGGGGTCAATTTTCATCTGATAAATTTAAAGGGATATTGCAGGATTTTTGACATAGGCTCTCATTTCCTAGTTATCCAGAGTGTTGTTCATTTCTGGAGATATATATATATTTTAATGCATGCAGTCCTTATATTTGAAGAGTTTAATGGCGCTAGGCTAGTGCAAGGCTAGCGCATTTCTACGGTAACAGCGCCAGACTACCGATATAAATGCCTGTGTTGATAGAATCCTTGTAACCATTTTGCATTTAAATCAACAGCATCAGCTTCGTGGTTGTAATCTGCTAGAGAATAGTCCCTCAAAATGCGATAATTCATGTCATGCAAGGTCAGTTATGTTTCAAAAAATATTCTATTAACACAGACATTTATATTGTTAGTCTGGCGTTATAAGTGATTAGCCTCAGGTGCACTGTGGAGTGGGTCAGACTGTTTTTAATGCAGGCTAGCTGTTACCGTAGAAATGCGCTAGCCTAGCCCTAGCCTAGCGCCACAAAATTCTTCAAATATAAGGACTGCGTGAATAAAAAAAAAAAATCTCTCCAGAAATCAACAACACTCTGGATAACTAGGAAGTGAGACCCTTTGTCAAAAATCCTGAAATATCCCTTTAAATGATCATATCTACAAAACACACCACAGTGGAACCGCTCTCAGTCTGGACACCTTTCATCTCATTCCTACAAACTAACAAATCATTAGTTATTCTTGGCGCACATTCTTTGTTGTCATGTGCGCCCTCCACTTCCCTATTTTCAGTCAGCGTTCATCAGCTAATAAAGACTTTAATATTGTATTGCGGCTAATGTGGTGAAATCTTGGTAGTGTAGCAGTGATGGTGATGGTGACTTTGGGTGGTATTTGGGATCTAATGGTAGTGGCAGTTGTACTGTCGGCCTCCATTGCCAGGCACTCGTGGCTAGAACCAGTAGCAGAATTGTGGGCAGTGGCTGTATCCAGGGAAAATGTACTAATTGACTATATCGATGTTGTTACTGTACTGTTGTTGTCTTTTCCTCCTACTTTTTCTCTTTCATCTAAATTCTAAACGCTATGTGCATGTACCTCACATTTCAGTGTACTGCATATTGTTTTTAATGCACCACACCATATTGTTTTAAATGCATCTACCTTACACACATACAAAACACAAGGAAAGAAAATGAGGTACATGTACAATTCAAACGTGTAAGTCTTCAATCTTAAGACTTATTATCACCTCATTGTTAACAAGTGAAATTGATGAAAACTTAATGGGTGGAAGGAATAATAATAATAATATGAAAATACATATTACACAGCTCCTACTTCGCTACTGTTTGTCCTGCCGTTATTGTTGTTGCTACCACTGTCGTTATTGCTGCCTCTGCTTCACTCTCAGGATTATAGTATCATCAAGCCTTCCATATACTATTTTACATTGCATCTATCATATTATACATAATTGTGTACTGTTCTGTAGGTCATTAAGCTATAATATGCAATACCATTTTGATTCCATCATCACTGTGCCGCGTTACATTAAATATCCCAAGCTAACTTCACTACAGCCTCAAATACTACATCAATCTTCAACCCTCACACCTTCACACAAGGTCTACTGGTAATGCTTTATAATAAGGATACATGAATTAATGCATGTACATCATAATTCATTATGACTTCATTCAGGAATTCATTATGACTTCATGAATTACACATTATTAATTCATGTGAAATACTCATGAATTCACACCGTTAATTCAGGCAATGAACTGATTAAATAATGATTAATTCATCATGATCATGATGAATTCTTTGTTGTCCTGACTTCATTATGAATGTGCCCCTTAAACTAAAGCATTATAGCTTTGATAACTTAATAGATACAGAAACTGTTTCAGGAGAGCAATTGCTCGCAGAAGAGAGCTAAAATCAACATGCAAGACTTTCTTATTAATTCATTTAAAAGAAAACAAACGTCTTTATATACTTTTGTATAGGCCTACAGCTGTAGGCACTCAAGGACGCTTTACATTATATTATTCATTCACTCCATACTCAGTGGTAGTAAACTACTGCTGTAGCTACACCTGCCCTGGGGCAGACTGACAGAAGCAAAGCTGCCAATTTGCACTATCGGAACCTTCCAACCACCACCACACGCTCACTCTTATACTGCATTCTCACTAGAGTGCTGCAACCCGACCGAAATGTTTGACAGGACCCGTCGGAACCCGACTGGTACAAATATTTAGAACTTATGTTCGGGCTCGGGCCGGACTCGGACACATCAGCACTTAAAACAAATGAAACTGGTGTAAAATCAAAATGGGTCTGTTTAGTTGACACAACTTAGAGTTCGTTTTTATGGGGAAAAAAATAATTAAACTGGGCCCACGGTGCACGATGTTGGTCATCACTGCTTTTACGCACCAAACTCAGCAAGACCCTGAGCTCAGGCCCTGCTCCGGGGAAGTGACCAGCTTCTGTCTGACTAAAGGGAGGGAGCACTCTGTGGAGCTCGCTGAACTCTCACACACGAAGTCGTAACGTAAACACATTTGGTGTAATTATACTTTATAGTGTAACACCTCACCTAACCATATTTAAATAGTGGAAGAGTTTGGTAGCTTCTATCTTCACCTCGTTTGGAGCTATAGAGGAGAAGAGAGAGGCTAAATGCTAACGGCTAAATGCTAACGCCGTCTGTGCTGTGTTTACGTTACGGAAGGCTCAAGTGGAGACCAGACAGATACAAATGAACTCGTATGAACTTGTATAATTAATTTTATGATTAATTTCATGAGAAAATGAGAAATTTCATGAGAAATTAATCAGTATCATTAAAGAGTTCATTGCCTGAAGTATTTCATCATGAGGCATCATGAACTCACATTAATTCATAATGAATGAATTCATGAAGTCATGATGAATTCATGTACCCTTATTATATAAAGCATTACCGGTTTACTAGTTCCTACTGTCGCTTGTACACTCACTTTTATGTCTTACAGTTGTTGCTGTTGTACGTTTTGTTTGTATGTTTGTTGTATAAAATAAAGGGGGAAAAAATCATCTGTTTTTTATTAAATATGTACATTAGATTTGAAATAAAAATCTTTATTGACACAACCATACATGAAACAAATTCAGTCAGCAGAGACACTTGTCTGCAGAAAAGAAGTTTGCTCTACCTCCGTTTGCTCTACCTCCGTTTCTTCCAACATACAACATACAGTATACCTTTCTCATAGATAAATACAATGCGATGATACCATAATGTAGACCCATAGTAAAATTATGTTTCGTTCTCAATTGATAGGACCCTGAATCTGACACGTAGCAGACATTTCCATTAATACTGCACACTGTTTTCTTTATTTAGATCCATTTCATAAAGAGCTGTACAGTGGGGTCAAAGGCAACACTTATTTTGTATTTAAAAATTGTCATCTTTATCAAGTTCCAGAGACAGATATAAAAACACCATCAATGTGTTTTCACTTTTATCTGCAACCACAAATAAAGATGTGTTGACTTTTTGTGAATAACAAAGTGTTTCAAAGTTTGTACGCGAAAGGTTTGTAAGGTTTGCAAACAATGCATTGTTTTCAAGTTTTAGTTCTGCTTTTTAGTGAGTTTTGCTGATTTGATGCAGTGAAAAGCATTTAGTCTCATATCAAGCAAGGAAAATCTATTATGTTTTTTTTCTTTTCTTTTTTTAAATGCTAAAGATCTGCATTTAAACTGTCTCAACCTATATAGCGCTTTTCCACCTACATTAGGCACTCAAAGCACTTTACAGCAAGGATCCACTCACCCATTCATGCACCAATGTACGAAGACACTGGAGGCAAGGAGGGTGAAGTGTCTTGCCCAAGGACACAACGACAGCATGCACCTTCAGGAGGCGGGATTCGAACCCCCAACCTTCCGATCACCTACCATCTGCGCCACCATCGCCCCACTTTTTGCAACCTCTACTTGATTGCGCAATTTAAAGGGACTATACGGAGTTTAAAAAGGTTAAAATTTGGTATTCCAAATGGTATACCTGCTCCAGCCATGTCCTAATGTGTAGAATGAGCCCGGACCTGTTCACCACAACTGCCTCTAAAATCCTGTCACTCAAAAAGGTGTTAATTCGGGTCCGAAGTGCCGTCATGCACGAGCTTAATATAGAGACTGCAGTTCCACGTAAGACCTGAGGTGGCAGGAGTGAGTATAAAAACTTGAACCTTTAACCAACTTTCATCTCGTCCCTTTAAGTAACATTTATTTACAAGTTTTGTGAAACATCACTTTCTTCCAAGAGTCCGTTCGCCTGTAATTCAATATCGTTTACTTCCTGGTTGTTGGAAGGCGCCTCACTGGTTACCGTCTCCAATTTGGCGCACGCCGCCGACACTGAACTCCTCTTTCCCAGCGGGACCTCGATGGCGCCGGCGGAGCCACGCACGGTGCTGCGGCGCCGCGCGAACTCCGCCAGATCCTCCGCCAACACGGTCTCCATCACGGCGCTCAGCGAGTGCCTTATCCTGGTGCACAGGTCGGGGCAGCTGAACACGTACAGGATGGGGTTGAGGACGCTGTTGAGGAAGCCCACGGTGGCCGCGGACGGCAGCGCCTTGGCTATAGCCATTTGCGACGGGTGTGTTAGCGGTGCGGTGACCTCCAGGACGCTCAGCAGGTGGTAAGGCGCCCAGCAGATGACGAAGCTCACCACCACCGCGATGATGAGCCGTACGAAGCGGTAAGAGCGGCGACAGCCTCTGCGCGCCAGGCTGGTGTTTACCACAACGTAGCTCCAAATGATAATGACCAGAGGGATCACGAATGCAAACATTAGCTTGAAAATGGCTAAAGTCTTTTCACGGTACTGGCACAGAGCGGCCATGTCAAACACTTGGTCCGGTAGCCAGCGCGCGTAGTGGTAGTAGCATTGCGTCTTCCCGCTGCGTTGCGGTATGGCGTCGCGGAATACGTAAAACGGGGCGGTGCACGCGAGAGCCAAGAGCCACAGCGACCCGCAAACTTTCAGAGCCAGCCGCTTGGTCCGGTAGTTCTGCGCCCAGACCGGCTTCAGCACGACCAGGCAGCGGTCCAGCGATATCGCGGCTAGCAGGAAGCCGCTGACGAACATGTTGAGGAAGAAGACGGAGGAGTGGACGCGGCAGAACGTGCGACCGAGCTCCCAGGTCTTGCCGCGGGCGAGGAAGAGCGTGAACGCCGGTAGGGAGGCGGTGGCGAGCAGGTCCGAGGCGGCGAGGTTGAGTATCCAGATGCTGATGACCGAGCGGCGGACGCGCAGGCCCACCACGATCAGGATGAGCAGGTTCTCCACGATGCCGACGGTGGAGAACAAGCCATGGAGGAAAATGGTGAAGGCTCCCAGAGGAGTGATGCTGGCAGCGGTGGAGTTGGCCTTGGACGTGAAGTTGACCATGCCCTGGATGCGGGGGCAGTAGAGGGCGGGGTTAACGGACATCTCGGAGCCGTTCAGCATCTAGAAAAGAGATGGAAAGAGGAAAATCAAGTTGAAAGTACTTATTTCTATATATATTGCAAAAAATTAAGGTTGGTAGTACATGGATTCAACTTCAGTTAATTATATTGTATGTTATCTGAATGTTTGGATGTAAAGACATTCTGTATCCAAAACAAAACTATATTATATGTATTTATTTCTAAGCAGCACCAAGTGTGACATTTCAGCCTTTCATCAGGCATGTCACACTTGGTACTGCTTAGAAATATGGGGTCGACCCGTCATTCCGAAACACCGTCATTCTGACACCCCTTCATTGCGACGTCCTGCCAATCTGACACTTTTTGATACTATTCCGACAAGCTTTGAGCGTAGCCTGTTCAGTTTGTGAAATCCACTATCCTTAAGGTCAGGGCTAAGGTAAGGTTAGGGTTAGCTTGTAAACTCCACTATCCTTAAGGTCAGGGGTAAGGTAAGGTTAGGGTTAGTTCTAGTAGGCCCACGTATTTTTAATAATTATCTTATAATTATAAGTGTCACCACTCCGACAAAGGGGGGGGAAATGTCGGAGTGCCGGGACGTTTGATTGAAAAAGGAATGGCGGATGGGGTGTCGAAATGGCGGGGTGTCGAAATGGCGGGGTGTAACCTGGAAATTTGTTTTTTTTTTCCTTGGTAGCTATATGGCGGTGCGGATCTTTCTTCCATTTTCATGTTATTTGAATTAACCTGGGGTTCAGGAAGAGCAGTGCGGTTATTGACCTGGTTGTGGCACACAAGACCATACCCTTCATCAGGTGCTTGAGCGTTCATAGGAGTTTGCTCAACCAGTCCACATGTTCTTTGTAGATCTGGAGCAAGCATTCAACCCTGTCCCTGTCCTCTGCTGTTTACAGATGATGTTGTTCTCTTGGCTCCATCAAATCAGGACCTTTAGCTGCACTGGGGCGGTTTGCAGCCGAGTGTGCAAAGGGCTGAAAATCAACACCTCCACCACCTGAATTTCTTATCTTGTTTCATGATGTATTATTT
Organism: Proterorhinus semilunaris; assembly: GCA_021464625.1. Classification (NCBI taxonomy): domain Eukaryota; kingdom Metazoa; phylum Chordata; class Actinopteri; order Gobiiformes; family Gobiidae; genus Proterorhinus; species Proterorhinus semilunaris. The sequence continues at coordinate 4,037,656 of CM038364.1, forward strand.
TGAAACACCAGAATTCTGCATAACTTTATGTAACCAAAGTATAATTCTCAAAGAGAGCATTTTTTCTCTCTGCAAAGTTTGATATGGAGTCGATAAACTAATATTGTAATTACCATGAAACTCTTTCTCTCACAACACAGCAGTATTTTGGGCTTGGTCTTTGTGGTGCATTTCAAAGAATTCTTATCTCAGACTGTGCTGCTATGAATTGTCTGCAGTCTTTGTGCCCGCGGTCTGTTGAAAGCCGTCACCACTTCCCCCTCTGTTGTTTTACAAACACAGTGCCCTTGTGAAATACTCCTTTTAAATCACCTTTTAAACGCATATAAACCAGGCTTGTAAAATTGCGTTCTTTCACCTGCGCAACATTGCTAAAATACGAAACATCCTCCCTAAGAGTGATGCAGAAAAACGTATTCATGCATTTGTTTCATCAAGGCTGGACGACTGTAACTGCCTGCTAGCAGCAGGTCCTAAAAGTTCCCTAAAAAGTTTTCAATTAGTTCAAAATGCAGCTGCAAGATTGTTAACGCGGACAAAGAGAAGAGAACACATTACACCTGTGCTAAAGTCTCTCCATTGGCTTCCTGTTGAGTTTAGAATCAAATTTAAAATCCTGCTCCTCACATTTAAAGCCATAAAGGGTTTGGCTCCGCTCTATCTCCAAGACGTTATCGTTCCATATCGGCCAACCAGAGCTCTCAAAACTCAGGGCTACTAGTGATTCCTCGGGTCTCCAACATCACTGTAGGAGGAAGAGCCTTTAGCTCCAAAATCACTGTAGGAGGAAGAGCCTTTAGCTCCAACATCACTGTAGGAGGAAGAGCCTTTAGTTCCAAGCTCCGGTTTTATGGAATAAACTCCCAGCTCACGTTAAAGAAGCAGACACAGTCCCTACATTTAAGACCAGGCTCAAAACGTACCTCTTCGAATGAGCTTATGATCCGGTCAGTTAGGTAAAGCTCTAACCCACAGCCTGAAGTAAAGCTCTAACCCTCAGCCTGAAGTAAAGCTCTAACCCTCGGCCTGAAGTAAAGCTCTAACCCACAGCCTGAAGTAAAGCTCTAACCCTCAGCCTGAAGTAAAGCTCTAACCCACAGCCTGAAGTAAAGTTCTAACCCTCAGCCTGATGTAAAGCTCTAACCCACAGCCTGAAGTAAAGCTCTAACCCTCAGCCTGAAGTAAAGCTCTAACCCTCAGCCTGATGTAAAGCTCTAACCCACAGCCTGAAGTAAAGCTCTAACCCTCAGCCTGAAGTAAAGCTCTAACCCACAGCCTGAAGTAAAGTTCTAACCCTCAGCCTGATGTAAAGCTCTAACCCACAGCCTGAAGTAAAGCTCTAACCCTCAGCCTGAAGTAAAGCTCTAACCCTCAGCCTGAAGTAAAGCTCTAACCCTCAGCCTGAAGTAAAGCTCTAACCCTCAGCCTGAAGTAAAGCTCTAACCCTCAGCCTGAAGTAAAGCTCTAACCCACAGCCTGAAGTAAAGCTCTAACCCACAGCCTGAAGTAAAGCTCTAACCCTCAGCCTGAAGTAAAGCTCTAACCCTCAGCCTGAAGTAAAGCTCTAACCCTCAGCCTGAAGTAAAGCTCTAACCCTCAGCCTGAAGTAAAGCTCTAACCCTCAGCCTGAAGTAAAGCTCTAACCCATAGCCTGAAGTAAAGCTCTGACCCTCAGCCTGAAGTAAAGCTCTAACCCTCAGCCTGAAGTAAAGCTCTAACCCACAGCCTGAAGTAAAGCTCTGACCCTCAGTCTGAAGTAAAGCTCTGACCCACAGCCTGAAGTAAAGCTCTAACCCTCAGCCTGAAGTAAAGCTCTAACCCACAGCCTGAAGTAAAGCTCTAACCCTCAGCCTGAAGTAAAGCTCTAACCCACAGCCTGAAGTAAAGCTCTAACCCACAGCCTGAAGTAAAGCTCTGACCCTGAGCCTGAAGTAAAGCTCTAACCCTCAGCCTGAAGTAAAGCTCTGACCCACAGCCTGAAGTAAAGCTCTAACCCTCAGCCTGAAGTAAAGCTCTAACCCTCAGCCTGAAGTAAAGCTCTAAACCCACAGCCTGAAGTAAAGCTCTAACCCTCACCCTGAAGTAAAGCTCTAACCCACAGCCTGAAGTAAAGCTCTAACCCTCAGCCTGAAGTAAAGCTCTGACCCTCAGCCTGAAGTAAAGCTCTGACCCTCAGCCTGAAGTAAAGCTCTAACCCACACCCTGAAGTAAAGCTCTAACCCACAGCCTGAAGTAAAGCTCTAACCCTCAGCCTGAAGTAAAGCTCTAACCCTCAGCCTGAAGTAAAGCTCTAACCCACTGCCTGAAGTAAAGCTGCTTTAGGAGAAACTCTGCTGTGGGAAGTACGGTACACTGAGCGCTATCTTCTTCTTCTTCTTACTGCAAACTTTGTCTTATTATGATACAATATTTATTTTATCTGTAGTCTGTTCATTACTATTCACATGGTGTCTCCTGTCCCACTCCCCCTGTCTAGATCGAACGGAGGAACCCGGCTGAACGGAGGAACCCTGCCTACTGACAACAAGGACTGGACGGTCTGTGATCTTGGCCCGTCTGCAGAGGGACTCCTTCGGCCCTGGGTCTCTATAGCCTGTCCGTCCATGGGAGTGGATCTCTCCTTCTGTGGTTCTCGTTTCTCCCACCGGGTTTTTGAGTTTTTCCTTGCCATGCTGGAGAGTCTAAAGACAGGGGACACCCGCGCCCGTCGTCCCACCCACTGCTGACGCTTATTTGGACTTTATGTTTGCCTGGATATTTGATTCACCGGAACTTTACATTGTCTTATTTACTGCTCTGTTTTATTGCCTTAATGTTTGTTGCAGCCCTATGAGGGTGATATCCTGTTGTGATATTGGGCTATACAAAACCATTGATTGATTGATTGATAAAAAAAAATGAATGGCGGATGGAGTGTTGGAATGGCGGGGTGTAACCTGGAATTTTATTTTATTTTTCCTTGGTAGCTATATGGCGGTGCGGATCTTTCTTCCATTTTCATGTTATTTGAATTAACCTGGGGTTCAGGAAGAGCAGTGCGGTTATTGTCCTGGTTGTGGCACACAGGACCATACCCTTCATCAGGTGCTCGAGCGTTCATAGGAGTTTGCTCAACATGTGTTTTGTAGATCTGGAGCAAGCATTCAACCCTGTCCCTGTCCTCTGCTGTTTGCAGATGATGTTGTTCTCTTGGCTCCATCAAATCAGGACCTTTAGCTGCACTGGGGCGGTTTGCAGCCGAGTGTGCAAAGGGCTGAAAATCAATAGCCTGGAAAAATCCAGACTCACCGCTGTACCAGCCGGTGAGTCTGGTCACCCCTGCGTCGAATCCATTTCCCACAGCGGTAGATACGCAAGCAAACAGGAAGTGGAGTAAACCAATCAGCGAAGGGCGGGCGTGTGCTGTTGATGTGGTGTTATTAGCGGTTTTGCGTTAATATTTGCGCAGGATTATGAATAACGAAACTCACCTACTGTCGATGTGTTTTTTGGTCATTTACCGCCGACTGGAGACACGCTTTCTCTCTTTCGTGCATCGTTCGTAGATTGTTATTGAGGGACTTCCGCGTCCCGTGAGTGACGTTGCTCGCTAACAACACGTCACGGCAAATAAACGATTCAGATTGGACGTGAACGGATTAATTTTGCGGAAGGCGCGAGCGTTGACTGGGTGACCAGACTGATCCCCCGCTGGATAAAAAAATACAGAGGGGAATCATTCTGGTCTCACCAGGCTAGAAAATCAACACCTCCACCACCTGAATTTCTTATCTTGTTTCATGATGTATTATTTTGAAACACCAGAATTCTGCATAACTTTATGTAACCAAAGTATAATTCTCAAAGAGAGCGTTTTTCTCTCTGCAAAGTTTGATATGGAGTCGATAAACTAATATTGTAATTACCATGAAACTCTTTCTCTCACAACACAGCAGTATTTTGGGCTTGGTCTTTGTGGTGCATTTCAAAGAATTCTTATCTCAGACTGTGCTGCTATGAATTGTCTGCAGTCTTTGTACAGACAATCTGTCTGTTGAAAGCCGTCACCACTTCCCCCTCTGTTGTTTTACAAACACAGTGCACTTGTGAAATACTCCACTCAATTGCAGGACACGAACTGTGCAATATAATGTTATGTAAACTTAAGAATATTCAGCTGATTCAAGAATTTGTGTGTCTTCCAAATGTTTGATAACAATGAAAGAGGGAGCCAATTCTTCACAGGGCACACGTCGGCACATATCACAACTTGCTGGATCACTTTTCAGGGTCACTGTCGCAGAAATGCTTTATATCTAGCCACAGAGTTCATGAAATTGATACAAATTCTTTAGACACAGTATTGCACAGTATTACTTCCACAATCATCTGAGTTTATAATAAAGGGGCAAACACATCTAATTGCATTTCCATAAAGAAATCAGGTATTGGGCCTTTAGGATTCATAATTACTTAGTGCATTAAGCTCAACTTAAACACCCAAGTTTAGTGAACACACCATGTACTTAAGGCTTCTGAGTTAAAAAGTGACAAAAAACGAAACAAAAAAACAACTAACGGACATGATGCAAAGAATCTGACAGAAGGAATTTTAAATCTTATTTTTACTTTAAGAAATAAATAAATACAAAATGGCCGTCAAAACTCAGTAGGCAATAAATAAGATTAAAAAGTAATTCTGAAAATGCTCATTAAGTAGTAATAAGGTATTAATAAGCACGAATAATATGCTTGCATAGATATTAATAAGATCCTTATTATACTATTATCTATTAACATGTATGCTTATTCATGGCCAACCCTAACCTTAGGAATACTCATACTTATTAATACCGTATTAATACTTAACGAGCACACCTTAATATAAAGCGATACCTGAAAAACAAAAACAAAATAAAACTATTTTCCATTTTTTTGGTATGCTATGAAAACTGAGAAAAATTATCCAAATTGAAATCATTTTTTCCCTTCTACTTACTGACGTTCTTGTATCTGTAGAGTGGGTCTATGAACTGAGGGCACATCAATAAATAATCCAGTTGTAAGATTATACTTCTATGAAATTGAAACATGTAATTAACATTGTAACCCACTCACCTTCTGTACTTTAGGTCCAGGCAGATGACTGGGCTGCAGGTCCCAGTGCCTCTCTTCAAACGGTTCAGTAATAGGAAGTCACAAACCTAAAAAAAAAAAACACTTCTCTGATGAGGTATGTATTGAGGAAATAATGAAATTATGACAATTATGCAAATATACAAATAATTTAAAAAGATTAGATTCGTAGTTTAGTTTATCACCTTTTAGTCAAATGATTTTAAGTGTCTGAAATAATTGTCTCTTTGCATTACACAGTTGTTTTTGTTTTTTTATGAGTTGTGTCATGGGTTGAGGTCCCAGCAATCAACAAAACGCCTTAAAGCTGTGTTGAAAACAGGGTTGAACACTACCCTCTACTGGCTGACTCAGAGTAGCACATATTTCTATACATGTATACATATGTTCTATTTTCCACAAGATGAAAAACCAATTTGGCATTACCCAAATCTAAAAGCTTCTTGAGAAAAAGCGTCAAAACAGCGACCGACAAAAACGAGACGAAGACGTGACAGAAAAAATATATATATCAAAGCAACAAATTTCAGTTTTGTCAGTCTTAGCTTTCAAATGTGGCATTACTCTGTAAGCTCCAGTCAAGAAGCTCTTAGATTTGGGTAAAACCACATTGGAGAAAATGCGCTTGGTCAAGGCGGGTGGTGATAGGTTAAAACAATTATTTATTCATAGATCGCTTTTACAAGAAAACATTAAAGCAGTACTAAGTAACTCATGCCCCTAGAGGCCATAAGCGCCACTGCAGGTGTCGTAGCATGTTGCGTTTTTTTACTCATTACTTGTCCGTGAGAGTAAATACTACGCTGACAGAAAAGACAAAGGGAGAGAGGGATATTGTTCATCCAATTACACAATGGAATTATTTTTTTTCACTCAAACTCAAGGCTGTAAATACTGTTTAAGTGGCGCTAGCACGCAGTTAGCTTTGCCCGTTAGCCTGTTTGCTTCTTCTTCGTGATTCCATTAGTGTGTATTGGTGACTCCGACCCGGAGCAGGTAAAGTTGCAAAGGTGGTTTTTTGGCCAGAGACACCAGGGGGTGATTAAAGACCCCTCCAATCATCCCATTAACACTTGTATTACCCCCAGAGGGACTACGGAAAGGATTTATTAAGGTAAACAAGTTACTTATTTGTAAGCAAGCAAACACATTTCAAGACCAGTCTTTAACAGTGATAAGAAGGGATTTAAAAGGATACACTGCCTTATCTCCAAAAAGAGTAAAGTGACAATAACAGTAAAGTGAGAGAAAAGCGATGGAAAAGTGACAAACATCTGACGAAAATGTGACCAAAAGGCCACAAAAGAGCAACAGAAACGTGGCAAAAATGGGACATAAAAGAAACATAAAAGGCCACAAAAGATGAACAGAAAAGTGGCAACAAAGTGACAAAAAAAGCAATGAAGCGGAAAAAAAGTGACCTAGTTTGGTAGGTCTTAGCTTTCAAGTGCGTTACACTGGCCTAGAGTCTGTAAGATTGTAGATTTGGGTAAAGCTGAACTGGAGGAAATGCGCTTGGTTAGGGGGACGAGCGTTAAAAGTGAGAAGCCTATGGCAGCTTGTGTTTTGAGCAGGTTGGAGGCGAGAGAGTGGACTCGGAGACCAGGAAGTTGCAACAGTCGAGTCGTGAGAAAATGAGGGCGTTAACAACTTTTCCCAAGTCGGGGCAGAGATGAAAGGGTAACACTTTATAATTAGGGTACGTGAATTAATGCATTCATTCACTGTTTCATGACTTTATGACTTCATAATGTATTAAAGCAGTACTAAGTAACTTGTTTACCTTAATAAATCCTTTCCGTAGTCCCTCTGGGGGTACTACAAGTGTTAATGGAATGATTGGGGGGTCTTTCATCTCCCCCTGGTGTCTCTGGCCTGAAAACCACAATTGCAACTTCGCTGCCACCGGGTCGGAGTCACCAATACACACTAATGGAAGCACGAAGACGAAGCTAACAGGCTAACAGGCAAAGCTAACTGCGGGCTAATTAATGAGTAAAAACATGCAACATGCTACGACACCTGCAGTGTTCCCGTTACAGACGGGGACAAGGGCCAAGCTTTGCATAAACTTACAGCAAACTCACCATTCAACGTTCAGCGCGAGTTAATGACGAATGGGCCTCTTTCGTCTTAAGCCCCGCCTGAGCTGAGCACGTTTTCTCCAGTGAGGCTTTACCCAAATCTAAAAACGTCTTGAAAAAAGCAACAACAGAGCGACGGAAATGTGGATGAAAACACAATAAACAAGTGACAAAAACACGATTAAAAAGCGATGAAAAAGAAGAGAGGGGAAAAAAGAGCTACAACGAAGCATCAAAAACACATTAAAAAAAAAAGACCAAACGCGACTAAAAGGTGACGAAAACAGGACAAAAACTCTTCAAAACTGTGACAAAAACGCAACCAAAAAGTCACGCTCAGTTTTGTGGGCCTTAGCTTTCTAATGAGGCGTTACTCTGGCCTATATGGTGTAAGCTTTTACTGTAGATTTGGGTAAAGCTGAACTGGAGAAAATGCACTCGGTCAAGGCGGAGTGTACGAGGTTAAACTAATAAGAGCAATTACAGACAAATGAATAGAATGAACTCAGCATAACCTAATGATGAGTTTTCTAGAACCTTCATGATCATTAATGAGTTCATTGCCTTAATTAATGCCATTAATTCATGATGTATTCATGTATGAAGCCATGATGACTTAATGCATACATTTATCATGAATTATGCATTAGTTCATGTACCTTTATTACAAAGCGTTACCGATGGAAGAAATCGGATGGAGTGACTTTAGAGATGAGTGTTTAGAATGTGAGGTGTGAGTCTAAAAAATACAGAGGTTTCAATCTGCAGAGGTGATGTTAAAGGTGCATTATGCAACTTTTTATGTGGGGAGAAAAGTTGATATTTGTGCGTAGTTGATCTTGTAGTGACCCAGCGGCTGTATGAGGGGTCAGCATGGCGCCTTAACTTTCCACCACAGTGGTCTCTAGGACACTCCAGGATCAGAAAACCAACAAAAAAATGGATCCTGGAAAGTTGTAGAGACCACTGTTATTAAAAGTAAAGGTGCTGACCACACATAAATCCGCTGGGTCACTACAAGGTCAACTGCGCACAAATATCAACTTTATTTCTCTGCATAAATAGTTGTATAATGCACCTTTAAGGGACAGTGGACCAAGGCAGTTTTGAAGGCAGCTGGTGGACTTCACATGTGGAGCTGTTTAGCATTCATGAAGTCAACTGGATATGTGATTTAAATGTGCAGCATTTGTATTTATTTTTTTGCTGAAATATTATTATTTGTGAAACTGGCTCAGGATTGATGGATTCGATTCTTCATCATCTTGCTGATTTGTTTGAGTAGATGCTCTTGTGCTTGTAACCTGGAACGTTCCGCCGTGTGGCTTTGCGGTGCATTTGATCGGTACAATACACAGTGATAATGCACGTCAGTTAGTGTTTATTTAGAACAAGCCGCCCACAGCGGTGTGTGGTGCCGGAGCTGCTGACACAGATACACCGGTCTGCGTTTGAAGACCCCCGTGCTCTGGTCGTGGAAAAGCAGCAGGTCCACATATACGTCGGTGTAGCAGAGAAGCAGTGGCACAGTTGGTGGTTTGATTGCGCAGAAGACATCTTTGTGGCTTGTACAGTGTTTACTGATGCCTGGGAAATATGACCATTTACAAGTTTGATGAAAAGGATCTGTTATTGTGCATTCATTCATGTTTTGTCATACATTTGGTCAGGAAACAATAAAAAGCCTTAGGAATGAAAAACATATAATAAAATGCATGTATTTAACTATATTTTATTGTGTTATTTTCCGTGGCAGAATACAGGCGTTGTGCAGTGTGAGTGCAGAAACCATAAACGATGAACGAGGAAAAGCTACAATGTAGTGCTTACTAAAGCTCTGGACTGGGAGTTCAGCTTCCTGACAGCCTGGTGGATAAAACTGTTCTTCAGTCGACTTGACCTGGCCTGTGGATTCCGCAGTCTCCTCCTGAGGCAGTACCTTGAAGAGACTGTGTGATGGGTGCGTAGGGTCTCCTTTGCGGGTGGAGTACATGTCCTTACTGGAGAGGAGAGGGGCTCCACAGATCTTCTCTGCTGCTCTCACGGTGTGCGCTGGAGGCTCCTTCGGCAGGAGGCAGTGCTGGCGCCGTGCCACACAGTGATGGCACTGGTCAGAATGCTCTCTATAGTCCCTCTGTAGAAGAGCCACACAGTGATGGAGCTGGTCAGGATGCTCTCTATAGTCCCTCTGTAGAAGAACCACACAGTGATGGAGCTGGTCAGGATGCTCTCTATAGTCCCTCTGTAGAAGAGCCACACAGTGATGGAGCTGGTCAGGATGCTCTCTATAGTCCCTCTGTAGAAGAACCACACAGTGATGGAGCTGGTCAGGATGCTCTCTATAGTCCCTCTGTAGAAGTTGCACATAACGGAGGCTGGAACTCACCTCACTCCTGTAGTTTGACTCGTCTCTGTTGTTGATGAGACCCACCACTGTTGTGTCGTCCGCAAACTTGATGAAGAGGTTTGAGTCGTACTTTGGAGCGCAGTCATGGGTCAGCAGAGTGAACAGGAGGGGGCTCAGCACACAGCCTTGGGGAGCCCCCGTGTTCAGTGTGATGGTTCTGGAGGACTTTCCGCCGGCACGTACAGCCTGTGGTCTCCCTGTCAGAAAGTCCAGCAGCCAGTTGCACAGTGATGTGTTGATCCCCAGGTGGAGCAGTTTGTGTATTAGCTGCTGTGGGATTATAGTGTTGAATACTCGGCTAAAGTCTTAGTTTAGTTTAGTTTACTTGTTTATTTGAGCAGTATAAATTCTGCTCAAAAGGAGTGGGCTGAAGCAAGAAGCTTATGAGCGCCTACCCCCAAATTCAGTGCAATAAAAAACTTACAAAGTCTAAAAACAACATTCTAACGTAGGAGTCCTTTGTTTCCTTTGTTCCTCCTCCCTTCCTTATTCAAAGTTAAAGTTCAGTTGCACTAGGAAAATGGGTCCGAGCCTCAGGGGAAACTGATAGGAGTTTGGACCCATCTCCAGATATTGGCACTTAGCGACTTGTACCAAACTGGAAGCTTTATCCTTTTGTGTTTATGGCTGATGGTCTGAACCTGCTTATTCTAACTTAACATTTACTGCAGATGTTACATACAGCAGACACCAGTGTAAGAGGCCACAGACCACAAGAAAGACTTTCCTGTACAGACAGCAGAACAGACAGACCCCCGTGTCATGACCTCGATATGGTCCACAGTGGAATCAATAAACTGACTGGCAGAGGCAGCAAGAGACAGAGACTTTATGTATCTGTTGATGAGAATATTGGGAGAATTACGAAGGGGAAAAGATCTCACGTTGATGAGATTCAGTTGTATGGTTAAGGTGTGAAAGTAGGATGCTTGTGTGAAGCCACAAGATGACGCGATAAAATATTCACAGGATACAGGTTTACAAGTTCAAAGAATGTTTTTTTTTTGCCGCTCCAATCCCCATCACGATAGCGTTTGTAGTGAGCCACAAGACACAAATCTAGCAAAGTTTGCTCGGACTGTTAAGTCCCATAAAAGCGCAGAGTAAGTAAGTAGCCCTTCTATAACTCCAGGATGGAAAATGAAAATACCCTTGGGGTTCACGGTTGCAAAGGGTTGACTGTTTGAATACACCTTGAACCAGTGCAACATACTACAAATACTTTGCTTTCTGAACCTTGTTTTTCTCCTGAAGTTTAATTTTAAGTTTGTTTCTACAAATGTTAATGTCTAAATCTGTACTATATTTTTAACAAAGATATATACTTAACTATGGGAGCGCTGCACTGTTTAGACACATCTTGAGCCCTGCCATTACAGTTTGGCAAACGTTGGCCTACATACTAATAGTATCTGCAGACTCTATACAGTGCCATGTCAAATTGCCATTTGACCTATTTGTTTTGTTGCAGACAAAAAAAGGTCTGCAGTAGGTTCTGAGAACTCTTTTCAGGTCAACCACAAGTTACCCAAATGGAAAAAAGGCATGCATTCTGTGTTGAAAGTTACAAAATGCCAAAAGCGTATTTGCTGTTATTGAAACTCAATCACAATCACTTTCAACACCATACAGACCTCACATTTCTCGCTCCGAACATTGCAAAATGATTGTTCTCCTTTTTCTGCACATCTGTAAGTACCCTTTTTGATTTTTGCAACGGAAAATGTGGATACTTGTTGCTTATTTTTCAGAAATTGAACTGAATCTTTGTCTCGGCAGATTTGATTATGGAAACGATTTCCACCGGCAGTGTCGTACTGCAGGACCGCGGATTCAAAGAAGCCAACCTTGGAGATAATGTCACATTGCGTTGCTCGTGCCAAGATGAAAAGCTGACTCTCTTCACTTGGTACCAGCAGAGGTTGGGAGGCACGCCTGAGCTGATATCGCGGTGGGCAAAAGTATCTCCGTCTCCAACAGTCATGCAGAGATTTCGCCAAAGATTTCACATCGTCCAAAGTCCCGGCGAACACCAAACGAACCTTCTCACGATCACGCGTCTTCGAGCCACAGATTCGGCAGCATATTTTTGCGGAATGCAAGTGTTCGGTTCGGTTCAATTCGGTGACGGGATTTTCGTGCGTGTTCGGGCTTCGTACACGCAGTCCGTGGTCCAGGCGGAGGCGAGTGCAGAGCTTGGGCGAGGGGAACCTTTGGAGCTGAGCTGCACAGTGGAGGCAGAAGCGTGTTCAGGAGGGAAGAGCGTTTACTGGTTGAAGCACGGACCATCTCAAGTGATCGTCCGTCCCGGAGAGGACTGCGAAACGTCAGCGAGGAACTGCACGGTCAGGCTGGGAATCCGGGCCGTAGAACCGAGCGACGCCGGGGTTTACTACTGCGTCCTGTCTTCATGTGGAGAGATTCTGTTTGGGAATGGGACTGAAGTGCAAATTACAGGTGCATGTAACTCTTTCATCCATATTTTCACATTTGAAATAACATTTGAAAGAGATTGTTTTCAGAAGGTAGTGGAACAGAGTAATGCCTTAACACGCACATACAAGCTTTTAGGGTACTGATTGAAGTGGCGATTCCGGCAAAGAATGCTTTTGTTTTTGATTTTGTATTGAGACTCCAACATTAAGAAACACCAACATCACACATTTGATGAACATCTTGAGACAAAGTTAAGGAATTAGAAAGTTAAGACAAGAATGGAATACGAGAAAGCACAGAAGAGGGTTAGAGAGACGCGTTTACCCTCCTTTGAAATGCATGAGTAAATTTGCCACAATTGATTAAAACTTCTAAGCCACATAAGTACTTCCGGGAATTTTCAATGGAAATGAACAAGAATTTATGGAAATTAACACAACGGAAGGTTGACTCTTTACAGATAAATAAATAAAATGCATAAGAATCTGATTTGACAAGTTATGTACTAAAGAATCTATCACAAAACTGTCCTGACCTTATGGAGCCCTACACTTCTTGTATGGGTCAAAACATGCTTAATGGTTCAAAAACAGAATCAATGGGTAACTAATAGGGTACTAATTTTGTATTCAACATACAAAATAACAATGAAAAAGCCCCAAATTGTAATATTGTCGCCTGCTTTCATGTGTTTTGTTTCTTCCAGTTTAATCAGTGTAAAATTCCCCAAAAAGAAAATTAAATCATTTAGCCGGAGATCCGTTTGACGAGGTTAAACAAACAGAAAGCAAATGGAATCAGACAATGTACTGGATAGGTTAAAGTGTAGAGAAGCGCCTTTATGCGACTCCTCTGTGTCCGCAGGTCCAAACGCCTCTCACACGCTGGTCTACTGGCTGAGCACCTCACTGGGGCTGTTCATTGTGGCCACCGTGGCTTTGATGATTGTCGTGTACAACCTGAAGAGAAAATTAACAACAAACGGCCGAGGTAAAAAAAAATTTCAGTCAACTTAAAAGCATCCTTGTTGTACCCAATTCATTTTTGCAATAACAACATTTTAAGGAACAGTTGGAAATGTACGCCGCTGTGTTCCCGCAGAGATGGTAAAGTAACGCACAATTCAAACTTGCAGAGAAATTAGTATAAATTATATATATATTTTTTTTTTCATTTGTTTTTCAGAGTGAAAATTACGCAGCCCTGAAGATGGACGGGAATCCAAAACCACACAATGAAGAAGACAAAGACAATGCCTGCACATACTCCAGTGTGAGAAGCAGGAAACTATGAAGAGATGAATATTGTGTAAATGCAAATACCTTTATAGAGAAAGATTGTTCATATGCTGAAATAATATAATCATTATACACAAATAATGAAAAGCCTGGTTTTGGTAACACTTTACAATAAGGTTACGTGACGTCATGCATGAATAACATGAACTTATGCATGAAATAATACATGATTTCATTATGTATTTATGCATGACCATATCATTACTCATCATGAGTTATTATGACTTCATGTTCTTTCATAGATGACAATGACAAAACAAACACAAACTTCATAGACATTAAAATTAGGGCCGGGACTTTTTTCGATTAATTGCGATTAATTAATTACATGATGTTTAGTGCGATTAAAAATATTAATCGAAATTAATCACACTTTGCTTTCCACACTTCAGTTTCCTTTTTTCCTGCAGACGCACAATTAATGGCAATATTGCACCGGTCTGTTGGACTTGGTTGAACAAAAATAAACAATATTTTGTCGCTTAAGCTCATGTATTCAGTCATTATTCAATGGTATACTAAAAAACCCTTATGAAAAAACGTACTTCTCACTGTTCTCAGGTCAAATATTTATATGCGATTAATTTCGATTAATTAATTACAAAGCCTCTAATTAATTAGATTAATTAATTTTTTAATCGAGTCCCGGCCCTAATTAAAATGTATAACTGTCCACAATGTATGATGGGTTTATATTAAGTTAATGTTTTGTGGTCCATTAACTTTCACTTACATCAACATAAACACTGCCTATTGTTTACTTTACGCTTAAAAACTTCTATTAAGACTTATTCATGATGTAAATAAGTAAACATATAGCACTTTTTTTTTACTTTGTCCCAAGCATAACAGTGCATCACTTTAGTATAGGGGACGCAATAATTATGAATGTATGAATGAACTAAGGATTAGTTAATGAGTTAATTACAGCAGTGAATGTTGTATTAAGGTATATCTTGCACACTAATTTTCTTAAAAATCATGATGAATCATGATATCTATGCATACACTTCATAATTACGATTTGTTAATGTTTTTGTTAAAAAATCTAAATGTTTTAGTGAATTGATCATGATTCTAAGATCATGATATATTAACAAGATTTTCTCATGAATTCATTACAGTAGTTACTTAATTAATTCATGCATGAAGTCATCTATGAAAAAACATGAAGTCATATTAACTCATGATGACTCATGATATGGTCATGCATGAATACATCATGAAATCATGCATTATTTCATGCATAAATTCATGTTATTCATGCATGACTTCATGTAACCTTATTGTAAAGTGTTACCACATTGTTTGTAGCATTTTCCTGGTGAAGGCCATAGCGCTGAAACGCTGGCATAATGTCCATATAAAATAAAACATATTTTTGCAAGTTTTGGCAGTGTGCTGGATTTTGCCTGATTGTAGTAGCATTTCTGTCGCCCCATTTTAACTTGAGTCCATTTCATTTGAACGGGGTTAGAGCTGAATGACTGTTTTCCATAACATGAAGAAATGAAGAAATGAAATTTGAAGACATCTCAGAGTATAGCGGTAGATGAAACCTGTCTTGGTTAGTGGCGTAGTTGTGGCAAATAGATCCGAGGCACATAAGGATAAAAGTCCTTCATTTGGAGAAGGGACGCGCCAACGTGTTTCAACCAAAACAACTGGTCTTCTTCAGAGCACCGTAAGCAATAATACGAACACAGGTGGGATAAATATAAAATGAATAAATCAAATAAATACATCAAGGCATCACGTGATCAGTCACTTGTGCCGACGACAAGAAAAAAACAGAAGATAATATGCAAGCTGCTCCAAAGTAGGCCTTAGAGGAACTCAGACAAAGCATGATTGGCTGCTCAAACAAGTGCAGCGTCTTAAAAAGGCGTGAAAACGTTTGAGTCGACCTCAGAACTGCTCCGTCCGTCTCTGCGAGATGACGTGGCCTACTTTTGCTCTGTGTTTTCCCTTCTTCGCCGCAATGGGTGAGTTCAGACATTTCCTGCCGTTCACTTTCTGCCTCTCGGTGATGACAGCGCTCCTTTGTTGCCCCGCAGCCGACCCACCGACTCCGGCCCGTCTGAAGGTGGCCGACGTCGGCGACAGCGTCACCCTGGAGTGCTCCTTCGGTTCCAACAGCGTGGCCGTGATGTTCTACTGGTACAAGCAGGTCTTGGGCCAGAAGCCTGAAATCCTGTCGCGGTTTTACAAGCACGACAAGAACAGCACCTTCCTGGGCGATTTTGGCAAAGACCGCCGCCTCGCCCTCCAGAACGCCAACCACCGCAACCACCTCGTGATCTCCGATTTGCGCCCGTCGGACTCGGCGACGTACCACTGCGTCAGCGGCTACTCCTACGTGTACTCGTTCGTCGAGAGCGTCACGGTGATCGTGAGAGCCGGCGGTTTGGCGGTGAAAGCGTGGGCCAACAGCTCGGGGCGTCCGGTGACCCTGCGGTGTTTGGTGGAGGCCGGCGACTGCGACGGGCGAGGCGATGTCTACTGGCTCCGCTCCGACGGGGGAGGCGGCCAGGTGGGGGTCCTGCGCAGTCACGGACGCCGCTGCGAGGGAGCGACGGGCCGTCCCGCGAACTCCTGCGTCTACAGCCTCCCCGTACGCCCGGAGCAGACGGGCACCTACTACTGCGCCGTGGCCGCCTGCGGACAAGTCCTGTTCGGGGACGGGATCCCCGTGCGCCGGCAGGGTAAGCGTACGCAAATGGAACGGCTGATCGGTGGCGGAACTCCCGATAGATCTCCAACTCCTCAAAGGTTTCCTCATAGTGCTAGTAGTACACTTGAATTATTTGCAGTGGGTTGAAGTATTCAGTCCAGTGTGGCTCTCTGTGGTTTTTGATGTCATGAAAGTAGCTCATGTGGGACGAGGCTGGAGATAAACATCTGTGCCTGCTGTGTTGAGGTTTACAAAATGCCCGGAGGTGGATTTGGTTCCATGCACTCAGACCTGTCTCCGTCTCAACAGCTGCTACTGTCAGTTAGGAAGTACAGTATACTCCAGGATATCTTCTCATTCAGGTTATTTAGTCCGGTCGGTTATTTCATTGGAGTCCCACACATCTTGACACCGCTTCTGGAAGTAAGAACGGAACTAAATGTAACTTTCCATGGGAAGGGGGGAAAGTTCATATTAATGCGGATTTGACCTGTCAGTGACCCAGCGGCTGTATGTGTGGTCAACATGGCGCCTTCGCCTTCCATAACACTGGCCTCTAGGCTCCAGGACCTATTTTATTTCAGGTCTTTAAGGGTTTCTGTAACAGAGGTTTGGCTTCGGGAACCCCCCAGTACCCTCGGATGACACGTAGACAAGTCAGTAGATTTGCCTTATAAGACAAAACATAATTGTATTTATTTCACCAGGAGAACCTCATTGAGATGTCTCTCGTAAGAGTGTCCTGGGGCAGCACAATTACAAATTACATCAACACAAAAAGACACTCGAAATTAAGTAGCAAAAAATATAAACACTGCACGGTGAGATCGATTAGACAAAGCATTTGCAGCATGAGGATCTTTCTTGCCAAACATGATTATGATCAAAACAACCCAATAACATTCATTATAATGGACTCCGGTGGTGTTTTCCATGTGTTCCATCTGAAAACTGCACGGAAACAGTGTAGTGCCTTTTAGCGTGTTGCACGGTCAGGCTCCCAAATACAGGTGCTCGTCATATAATTAGAATATCATGAAAAAGTTCATTTATTTCCGTAATTCAACTTAAAATGTGAAACTGATATATGACATAGACCAGGGGTCACACATTTAATTTCACCAAGGTCTGAAATGGGAAAAAAAAAGGGTCAAGCAAAGGTTCGGAACATACGGGGTTAATTCTAGATTATTTGGGGATTTTTCAGCCTTTATTAAATCTATTACTGTGATTTTAAAATCATGCTATCAATTGAATCCTGTTATTTATTTATTTTGCTCTAAAAATAATGTTTTGCTCCTAAATAGCAGAATGCATTTCGCCTCTATTATACACAAAGTGCACGTAATATCTCACAGTGATGTGAGATGTGTGTGTTCAACACACTGAGCCCTGCTTAGTCCTGGTTTAGTCCAGATTTAGTCCTGGTTTAGTCCAGATTTAGTCCTGGTTTAGTCTTGCTTTAGACCAGGTTTAGTCCAGGTTTAGTCCAGGTTTAGTCTTGCTTTAGACCAGGTTCAGTCCTGGTTCTGACCTGCTCGCCGCCGATCGGGAAACAGCCGAGCTGTTTGCGCATTACGATCGCGCGTGCATATTTAATTTGGACGTCCTCCGTTTTTTTTTTTTTTTTAACGAGCCGTATTTCAGTCATTCCGAAAACATTTCTAAAAATGTCAAAAGTATTATGAAGCTAAGAGGGAGGACTTTCTCTGTTTACCGCTCTGGTGCAGTCGGGGGGAGGGAGAGGGGGAGAGAGCGCAGACGGAGCCGCTCGTCTGAGGGGATTCAGGGTCGGGTCCAAAGTTCGGGTCCGGACGGGCTGGCGCATGGGTCCGGATCTGGACCGAGGTCCACGGTTTGGTGACCTCAGACTCATTACATGCAAAGTGACAAATGTCAAGCCTTTATTTGTAACAATTGATGATGATTGTGGCTTACAGTCCATTTTCAAAATATTCTAATTTTATGAGATTTTTTATTTGGGGTTTTTACAAGCTGGGCCATAATCATCAAAATGATAACAAATAAAGGCTATATCTCACTTTACATGTAATGAGTCTGTCATAGTAGTTTCACAGTTTAAGTTGAATAACAGAAGTGAATGCACTTTTTCACGATATTCTAATTATATGACCTGTATGTGTCTGACCTGCTGTGCCCTTACTCCTCCGGTCGCACCCTTAGGTCCTCGGGCCAGAACCTCCTCCCTGTCCCAAGGACCCGCTTTAAAACCAGAGGAGGCTTGTCCTTTTAAGCCGTTGCCCCTAAATTGTGGAATGACCTTAATTTTTAATCAATCTGTAACACTTGTTTTTGTGATCCTTTGTGATTTCATCTGTATTTGAAAGCTAAGACCTACAAAACTGTTTTGTTTGGGTAAAGCCAAAATGGAGAAAATGTGCTCGGTTCGGGCGGGGGTTAAGAGGTTAAGATGACAGTTGAGAGTTTGCTTTTGTTTTCCCTTTTGTTTGCTCAGACACACAGGCGCCCGTGGCGGTGTACGTCTTGGGCGCGGCGCTGGCGTTCACGGCGCTGCTGGCCGTCCTGCTGAGCCTGTCTGCGCTGAGAATGATGCGGACGAGCAGGCGCCATGACAGCGGTAAGAAATAACATACAAACACCTTAACATGAAATCATTGAAAAAACATATCAGTACATATACAGTAGTTCATTATTGTTGACATCAGAGACTGTTAAAATGGGAACCCCCAGAAGCATAAAGCTCATAAATAGGGACCCACAATTCAAATAATAAAAAATCAACATACAATTCAATATTCAAAATACAGAATTACAGTTTTGCCGCCCAATGCCCACTTACAGTCAGTTTCACAATATGACTGCATTTACAGAAAAAGAAGAAGAAGACATTTTTACTAAGAGGTAATGAATTTAAAGGCACGCGTTAAAGGCACTATACCTGATTTATTTATTTGTTGTTGTTTTTTTTAGTATATTGTAAATTTGTGGGAAAAAACCTCGTGCCTGATTCTAAAGCATTTGGAACAATTTCATGAACTTGCAGACGAGTTATCCAGCATATCCCCCGCGCTCTTGCTTAATTGTTGCGTGTTTGTGGCTTTCTTTTGGTCACTTTTGTCTCACATTTTTCTTTTTTTCTTTTTTTTCAAGAAGCTTTGAGATTTGGGTAAAGCCGAACTGGACAAAATGTGGTTGGTTTAGGCGGAGGTTAAGGGGTTAAATGGTTTATAACAACAATGCTGAGAACTCGACACTTTACATTATTCATATCAGATTTAATATATATAATATGCTGGGAGAGGCCAAATGCTAACAACATCTTTGGTCTTTTTGCGTGACTGAGCGCACGCACAAAGACCAGACAGGTACGGATCAACTCGTCTAAGCTCAGGTGAGAACATATTTCAGTCTGGAAAAATGGTGGCCTGTTCCTTTAAGGTAAACGCCATCACGAGTGCATATTATCCATTTTTGCTGCTGTTCTTTGTTGTGGATTTTTTCTTTTTGTACTTCGTCCTTCTTTATTATTTTAATATATATATTATTGTGAAAGGATTTTTTTTATTGCATTGAGTCGGGGCTGGGCACTCATAAGCTTCTTGTTTCAGCCCACTCCTTTGGATCAGAATGCTCAAATAAATAATGAATGGGGTTATGTTAAGCATATTAAGCACAAAAGATTCAACCTCCTGATTTAGCCCTCGTGCACTTTTGTAGGTAGAGGTAGAGTAACATTATTTAAATCATATTTTGACTTTTTAACTCTTTGAGCACACTGTAGGACAGACAAAACAACACAATAATGTGATCATTCTGAGGAAAACTGATTTTTTTTGTGTAAAAATCTATTTCCAAACAGGTACCACTCCAAGATCATCCTCTGGGGTAAGGCTGTTCTTTTCCCCCCCAAACATATAGTCCACAAATCTATATCAAAGTATAACATGTAATGTATTCTTTCTTATAAATACTGTGTACATTTGCAGATGGAGCCGGCTCCGGGTGACATCCATTACGCCGCCTTACGCCCGAAAAAATCGAGTCGTTCCCGAGTCCAGAGAGACGACGCGTGGAGCGAGTGTGTGTACTCGGAGGTTCGCCAGTAGAGGGCGCCATAGCTTTGTGTAATGTTTCTTTCTTAGGACCGGATTGGGGTTGTGTTACAGAGCAGGTTTATGCTTTTCCCGAGCTGGATTTAAATAAAGAAAATAATGAATAATTGTAACATCAAGTGAAATATTTTTCTCATTGTGAATAAATATGAATGAATCAACATTACACACTCGTCACCAGTAAATCACTATTAGATTGAACATGTTTACCCAGAGAGGTCAAGTTTATGATTTACTTAGAATATGAATCTGACATACGCTAGATTTAAAGGCATGATGGCTGTTTAATTTTCTAGTATAAAGAAACAAGAAAGTCCTCCTTTAGTATATTGTACGCTTGAGGAAAATGAGAAAGTATGTGTTTCAAATTCATATACTTCCAGGATTTTAAAAAAATCTGATGTACAGCCTTTAACCTTTTAACCCTCACCTTAAAAAAAGAAGAATTTTTGTGGCTATTCTGTTCCTTTTATTATCGCTTTATTTTTAATCATATTTTTGTTTACAGCCTAGAGGCCAGTGCAATGCCTTATTTGAAAGCTAAGACCATGCCGTTTCTGGAAACATGTGTAAGACCTGTGTGTGAGTGACGGTGGACGGCAGGGAACTGGTTCAAGTGAC